>SJYT01052278.1:51775-94016 GCA_006410635.1 Cephalophus harveyi | reverse complement strand
AATGGAGGTGATGGAATTCCAGTTGAGCTCTCTCAAATCCTGAAAGATGATGGTGTGAAAGTGCTGCACTCAATCTGCCAGCAAATTTGGAAAACTCAGCAGTGGCCACAGGACTGGAAAAGGTCAGTGTTCATTCCAATTCCAAAGAAAGGCAATGCCAAAGAATGCTCAAACTACCGCACAATTGCACTCATCTCACATGCTAGTAAAGTAATGCTCAAAATTCTGCAAGCCAGGCTTCAGCATTACGTGAACCGTTAACTTCTAGATGTTCAAGCTGGTTTTAGGAAAGGCAGAGGAACCAGAGATCAAATTGCCAACATCCGCTGGATCATAGAAAAAGCAAGAGAGTTCCAGAAAAACATCTATTTCTGCTTTCTTGACTATGCCAAAGCCTTTGACTGTGTGGATCACAAGAAACTGTGGAAAATTCTGAAAGACATGGGAATACCAGACCACCTGATCTGCCTCTTGAGAAACCTGTATGCAGGTCAGGAAGCAACAGTTAGAACAACAGACTGGTTCCAAGCCGGAAACGGAGTACGTCAAGGCTGTATATTGTCACCCTGCTTATTTAACTTATGCAGAGTACATCATGAGAAATGCTGGGCTGGAAGAAGCACAAGCTGGAATCAAGATTGCCGGGTGAAATATCAGTAACCTCAGATATGCAGATGACACCACCCTTATGGCAGAAAGTGAAGAGGAACTAAAGAGCCTCTTGATGAAAGTGAAAGAGGAGAGCGAAAAAGTTGGCTTAAGCTCAACATTCAGAAAACGAAGATCACGGCATCTGGTCCCATCAGTTCATGGCAAATAGATGGGGAAACAGTGTCAGACTTTATTTTTGGGGGCTCCAAAAATCACTGTAGATAGTGACTGCAGCCATAAAATTAAAAGATGCTCACTCCTTGGGTGGAAAGTTATGTGCAACCTAGACAGCATATTTAAAAGCAGAGATAGTACTTTGCCAACAACGGTCCGTCTAGTCAAGACTATGGTTTTTCTAGTGGTCATGTATGGATGTGAAAGTTGGACTGTGAAGAAAGGTGAACGCTGAAAAATTGATGCTTTTGAACTGTGGTGTTGGAGAAGACTCTTGAGAGTCCTTTGGACTGCAAGGAGATCCAACCAGTCCATCCTAAAGGAGATCAGCCCTGGGATTTCTTTGGAAGGAATGATGCTGAAGCTGAAACTCTAATACTTTGGCCACCTCACGCAAAGAGTTGACTCATTGGAAAAGACCCTGATGCTGGCAGAGATTGGGGGCAGGAGGAGAAGGGGACGACAGAGGATGAGATGGCTGGATGGCATCACCGACTCGATGGACATGAGTTTGAGTAAACTCAGGGAGTTGGTGATGGACAGGGAGGCCTGGCGTGCTGCGATTGATGGGGTTGCAAAGAGTCGGACACGGCTGAGTGACTGAACTGAACTGAAAGGAGAAAGCAGCAACCATTCTTCTCCTCCCTTGAACCACCTGCTAGCCTAGTGCCTCTCTATAAGGATAAGAAAGGAATTATCCACCGCCTTCTTTCTGCAGAGACCACAGTTCATTAAGCACAAAATCTATGGTTCTCAGGATCAAACCTGTTTTTTGTCACTCTATACGATGGATAAAATAGAAGTTTTAGCATAGCCTTCTGCCCCATTTCCAGACCTGGGTTACTCCTTAAGAGAGAAACCTCTTTTTCCTTAAACAAATGAGTAAGATTTTCTCTTCAAAAAGGAGATTCTGTGAACATCTAATAAATTATCACCAATTAAACATCTAAAGGCAGCTAATACTCTTTAGTACTGTTGCCAATGTCAATGCTGCATGTTAAGACAGAAAAACTTGATCTCTTCATTCAAACTGCTAACATAATTAGATTTAATTCATTTTTATAATTTAACATGTAATTAGGCAGTCTTTATTTAGTTTGACAATTGCTGAGAACCTACTAAGTGCCAGAACCTACTAAATGCTAAACTTTGGACATAAAAATAACGAAGTTCAGTTGCTACCAAATCCATGTCCTCCAAACTTAGATTGTTTGCGGGGTGGGGGGTGGGGTGGAGGAAGCTCTTAACAAAGTGTGTTAAATGACACAACAGTGATTTGCACAGCTTACCCCAGAGTACAGAAAATATTTCTGAGAGGCAATGATGCTGGATGAGCATTTTTATAGAAAAGTTTTCTTTACTTATTTTTATTCTTTTCCTTATTTTCTCTCTTTAATCTTTTTAATCACTAACTTTATAGTCCATTTCATATTTTCCTATGTCTTTGGTTCCAGAGATGCCAAGTCTCCTGTTTGCTTTTATTTCTGGTGGGTAATGTCCATGTTTTGTCATTCCTGTTCGAGTGTACACCATCAGGTATTATTTTCATCATGGCAATCTTACATGTTCTGGATTCTGGCAATGTAACTCCAAACCAGTTTTGCATTTGTTAATACTGTAGTCTCAGAAGACCAAATTATGATGTGGTTACAAAGGAATCTCTGTTCCTTATTCTGGGCTTAAGGATCCCATACCACATAAGCAGGTTAAAATCAGACTTGAAATTCACAATAAGACACAGGTTTGGGGATGGCAGCAGACTATATTTCCAAATTTGGCTACAACAGCTCCCATTTCAAATGTTCTTTGTTCTTTGAAACCCTGACACTTCTCCCAGTGAAGCAGTAGAATCTATGTGCTCTCTCTCTAAACTGGACAGGCCTTTGTGACTACCTTGACAGAATATGGTAGGAGTGACCCTATGACTCCAAAGGGTGTCATTAAAATGCCACATACATCCTGCTAGTTCCTTTAGGATGCTTGTTCTTGAAAGTGAGCCAAGTGCTGTGGGAAGTTTAATCAGCCCATGGAGAGGCTCATGGGCTCATGTAGAAGGAAACTGAGGCCCTAGTCAAGCTCCCAGGTGATTGAGCAGCAACATATCAGCCATGTGACTGAACCACCTGAAAAGTGACTCCCCCTACCGTAGCTTAGCCACTCCAACGCCATATGGGGCAGGGATGTAGTTTTGTGAGTAAAACAGATGATGACTTCTTTTAAATCACAAACTTTATTAGAGTGGTTTGTTTCTCACACAACAATAGATAAATAAAACAGAAATCTCCTCTTTTCATTAGATTTTTTTTTCAGCTGAGTCTCAAGCAGATACTGTTGAGGAAATATCCCTCCGTAGTAAAACTGTACTGCATGCTAACATACAATAGATAGGTTTTACTGGACAAAAAATACAACCTCTTTCAAGTGTATGTTATCAGCACCCTTGCTAATTACCCTTGTGAAAATTTTAACTTAGGACTACAAACTTCAGTTACCCCTTTCCTCATATATTTTCCTCATGTTGGCAGGGTCTTATATCTTCACTTGAGTGTCATAGGTTCATTCCTCCCCAGCTGACCACAAGCCAATTCTTAGTGCATGGAGGCATGTCTTCAACTGCACTTATGTATAACAAAAAAGCCTATTATTTCAGTGCACAAAGGAAGCAGAGTATGGTGGTCTCCAGTCTTTGGCTAGAAACCCGTTTTCTTTCCTTCCTGCAACACAGTCCTTATAATTGAAATATTCTCATTTTAAACCTCTGAATCTGTGGCCTTATTTTTTTAAGAAAACAACGTTGCTTGCAGTCTTCCTGAGCCAGCATAAAATTTCTCTAGATAGCCTTTCTCTCTGTGTAGCCCTTCAGAGATTTTGGTTTTAGGCAAGGGTATGCAATTCTCTATATCTTAAAAGCCCAAGGGTTCATTTTCTGTCCCTGAATGGGCATTAAGACTCAAGGGGTCCAATAACTTGGGTCCAATAACTCTCTCTCCCCACTAAAGGCCAACATAACACTAGCTTGTAATATACTTATTGTTGTGACTTTGTGGTATGTCTTACTTTCTGGCATTCTGAGAGTTTGCTATTTTTCTTGTGAGCTAAGCTGTGTATTTAAACTACACAATTTGTTTTTTATATACTGTGGGTTACTTGCAACAAGCAGGGTTCCATATTATTACATTCTACCATGTTTAGAAAAGTAAGCTCTTTAGCCAAGTAGAGAGAGAAGGAAAAATATTTTACGTAGAGAAAACAGTATCTGCAAAAACTCAGTTGAGTAACAACTTGGTTACACCCTGGAACTCTAAGAAATCTACTACTGTTGCAGTGTAGAGGCGATACAAGGTAATAAGTGGCAAGAAATGAAATGGAGAGGTAGGTAGTTGCTAGATAATAAGCACTTTGTAATATAAGCTAAGGAGCTTGAAGTTTTCTGTAGGAAATGGGAACCACCAAAGACTGTAAAGACATATTTCAGTAGATCACGTCAACAGATTATACAGCATATAGATTTGAGTTGGGGGAGAGGGGCCTGACAATAGAAAGATCAGATATCTTTGGTAGGGGGAAGTGGGGGAGTGGAGAACAAACAGAGGCCAAAGATGCAGCTCCGAACTATGGCAGTAATAGTAGTGACTGAGAGAAAGGTAGAGGTCAGAAATTTAAGGAGTTACAATGAATACGGATTAGAGAATCACGAAGAAAGAATTTAGAATCTGTAGTTTGAGAAACCAAGTGGATACTGGGTTGTAGGAGAAAAGGGTTTGAGATGAGGAATTCAATTTTAAATGCATAGTCAATATCCTGATAGAGATGATCAAAGAGCAGTTAGATATCATTACCAAAGGGGAACTGTGGGAAATGGAGGGACCCCAATTCCACTGTGGATTCCATTATTATTGTAGGAATTTGCATGTCCAACACTACCCAGCTGACATTAATAGTGTCAGATATGGTAGCTAGCATAAGCTCATCTTAGCAACCCAGGAGATTGAAGGTAAGTCTCTGGATTCAGGTATCCAAGCTACAGTTATGGTGACCACGTCTTAGGTCTTCTGAAATACTCAATTTTTGGTGAGTAAAACATCTTTACTGAAGCTGTATCATTCCAACACATACACTGAGAAAGGCATTTAAGCCACATTTTTCCTAAGCACCAACCAAGTGCCCAAGAAGAAAAAAAGTGGTTCAGGTCAGAAACAAAACAGATCATTTGAACAGCCCTATGTACATGGCTACAGTCCATGGGGTTGTAAAGAGTCAGACATGACTGAGCGACTCCCCTTTCTTTCTTTTTTTCTATGTACTTATCAGATGATCACCAAGGGTGTCACTTTTTACTCTAGAGTTTCTCCTCTCCTTCCCCAACAAGACTAAGAAGGAAAAGAGAAATGTTTAAAGTCCCTAGGAGGACAAATATAAATTAATAATTTCTCAAGTGCCTTAGAGCAAAATTCCTTTTGTTGAGCAATTTTTTCCTTTTAACTTTTAATTTTGCCATAATTTGAGGCTCATAGAAAAGTTGTAAGACTAGCAGAAAGAATCTCAACATACATTTCACCCAGATTCTCCAAATTTTAACAATCTAACAATCTGCTCTATTATTTTCTCTATATAAAACACTCATTTTTTCCCAAACTGTTTGAGAGCTAGATGCTAGCCTGATGAGCTTTTACCCCAAATACTTCATTGTGTACTTCTTAAAAACAAGGTCATTCTCTTATATAATTCAGTACAAATATCAGGAAATTTACAGTGATACGATATGATTATCTAATCAACAGACTCCATTTGGCTTTGCCAATCATCCCAAAATGCCTCTCACAGCAAAAGAAAATCCCAGATCACACTGCATTTGGTTGTCAGTCTCCTTAACATGGAAGAGTTTTTTAGCCTTTTTCTTTTGAAAGCAAAATTTTAAAAGTTATTTCGTAGAAAGTCCCCCATATTGAGCCTTTCTTAATTTCTCTCATGATTAGATTTCAGGTTATGCATTTTTGGCAGGAACACCATGGAAGTAATGTTGAGGTCAGTTTGTCACAATATTGGCAAAGCTAGGTTTACAACTTAGTTAAGGTGGTATCTGCTGGTTTTTTCCAGTTACTATTTCTCCCCAGATGGAGAATGCCTGACACATCGCATGGAGCCTACAGGATAGAGGTCGTCCCAGCCACCACTGGGTGCCTGCGGCAGGGAGCAGACAGGATAGAAGACCCACTCTGCCTTGCCCCGCTGCCCTTGGGTTGACCAGAGACCAGAGCTGGCACTGCGAGTCGGCTCAGTCATACATGCACACAAGAGCCCACGCACAGGCCCAGGCGGGCGGCTCCAGTGGCAAGGGCCAAATCGGGCTCCAGGTGACGGTCCAAAGGCCCAGAGCCCTGCGCATATCCAGAGGCCCAAAGTCCTTGGTGGCAGACGCCGAAGGAGACTGTGTCAGCAGTTACTATTTTTCCCTTAGAAATTAATAAGAATATTTTGGGTAGATACTTTGAAACTATCAAAATACTCCATTACTGATAAACTACCTACCAATTTTAACGTCTATTGATGATTTTTGCCTAAAACAATTATTATTTTGATGGATGCCAATTGATGATTTTCTATTTTGATTATCCTTTCTACTTTCATAGTTGGCATATATTGATACTTTAACAAAGAAATTTCTCTTTTCTTTTACCTATTTTCATCAGTATGAACTCACGTGTTCTTATTTGGTTCAATGAACTATAACTCATTATTTTCACCCCTTTGATGCTCAGTTTGGGGTGTCTTTGGTTGTTGTCTGTTTTTTTAGTGAGTCTGAGTCCCTTTAAAGAAGAAATTCTTAGTGTTTTTCCATCCCCTTATATGAGAAAGAAAGCATACAGGGGGCTGAGCTGCCTAATTGCCCTTTCCTAGGTGAGATAAAGCTCTAGGAGTTTCCTTGGAGGGCTGGCCCTCCTTACTGAGAATAGAACTGGGAGCACTTCAAAATGCTTACTTTCCCTTTCCACCTGTCAGAAGCATAAAGGGATTTTTCTCAGATCTTCAACATGAAAAAGTGGTGCGACACCTGGAGATAAAAGTCATAAAAGTGTGGGAATCTCCTTAGACTGGATTCCCAGGAGTTCTTAACTCTCAAGCTAGTCCACACTCAGTCTTCAAGCAACTAGTAAGTTATCATTTAAGTGATCCTATAAACTGCAGCAGCTCGTGCTCTGTATTCACCTGTCTCTCTAGTTTTCAGAGTGGTGATTGTCCTATGACCTCAACTCTGAGAAATATATTAAAAGTTACTGATTTTCAGTTTCAGAGTTTTTTTTTTCGTGTTGTAGGAAGGGGAACAACAACTTCTAAGTTCTTCACATGTTAGAGTGATATTAGTTAAGTGATATTAGACTTAAGTCTCAAGAGATATAGATTTATTTTTCTACTATTTCTTTCCCCAAAAGTTATTAATAATCTAAATTAAGGCAAAGAATGTGCTAAAAGAGGTAAAAGAAAAAACTTGAGGTTTATTTTAGGTAAAACAATACCCACTAGATTATATTACAGACCATCCCTTCATTTCTCTTTATCAGTCTACCCTATTGTGGCAGGAGCCTTGTTTGCCATGGGCATATTGCATTCCTGGTATATAAAACAGTATGTGACACACAGTAAGCATTCAATAAATATTTGTTAGACTACTGAGCTAGGAGATAAGGTGCTTTTCTTGACTCTGATCTCCATTATCATAAGACTAGAAAGGAGCCAAATCCAGCCCTTGTCGTCTTCTGGGTTTTGTGTTTCATCACCAATTGAAATAGAAAACAATTTTAAATCAAAGAGCTTTAAAGTATATTTAAAATACTATTAAATACTCAGTAACAACAGAATTTCTTTATGGCAACAGAAAACTGACTCATCCTCTTGGTCATCTTGGACACGAGATTTTTTTTTTAACCTCATTTATGGATATGTTCCATTTTTTTCTTATGATACTGCTTATGTTTACTTACCATATCCAAGAAACTGAAGTAGTAAACTCATTAGATATTTTTTAAACAAGCTAGGCAGTATGGTCAAAGGCAGAATTTAATATTTAGAACATTTGGCACATTCAAAGACCACAATTAGACAGATCTGCTATGACTGAGTTTCATGCAGTGCAACTAGAATGCTTTCATTATGGGGTAACTTTTGCAGCTGTACTTTTTGACTTCTATTTCAGAATGTCAATATACTTTAAAATATTTCATCTTACTTATACATATTTCATTAAAATTACAGTATTTAATTAAACCATACTACAATACACAGAAGGAAACGGCAACCCACTCCAGTACTCTTGCCTGGAGAATCCCGTGGACGGAGGAGCCTGGGAGGCTACAGTCCATGGGGTAGCAAAGAGTCGGACATGACTAAGCGACTTCACTCACTCACTCACTCACTCACTCACTCACCCACAATATACAAGCCAATATTGGCAATACAGAAGCCAATATGTTAAGATAAAAAGAGCCTGTTGCAAATTTTTTATAGCTACAGATTAAAATTTTAAGAGGTTTAATACTAGATACACAGTTTATAAGAAAAAACAAATATTCACAAAGGAAGATAGCAGGGAACTTACTAGAAAGATGTTAATGTTGAAAAAAGTTCTCTTATAATTTGATAACATAATATTAAAATTAAATGAGAAATATGAACTCCATCCTGAAAGTAATGGGAAGTCACTTAAGAATTTTAATCAGAAAAGCAATTAGATTAACTTTTATGAAGATTATTTTGTCTAATTCCCTTCATCACACTATCTAATTGCTTTAAACTTATTTATTGTGCTTCCCCAACTAGAACGTAAAGTCTAGGAGAATACAGATTATATCTGACATATTCATTGTTATACCCCCCAATACCTATATGTCACGTGCAGCAGGTAAAAAACAAAAATAACTGAATGAATTAACATAAACAACCAGTTAAGAAGCTAATGCTTCTGGGCAACAAAACAACAACAACAAATAATTAAGATCCTAAAACAATGAATTGTTAGTAGGGGCACAGTCTCAAATCTGCCTGAAAAATACTAAAAAGTGAGATTTGAAAACTGGTAACCAAAAGATGTGGGCATTGAGGAAAAGTAAAAAGTAAAATATCATGTGTGGAATTTCAAACTTACTATAAAGCAAAAATAATAAAGACAGTGTATCAATGGCATAAAGATAAACAAACAGATAAATGGAATAGACTGCAAAATCCAGAAACAAACCCTTATATTTAAAATCAGTTAGTTTTTGATAAGGGTGCCAAGTTCATTCAATGTGGAAAGAATGGTATAAATGGTATGGGACAATTGGGTAGCTACATACTAAAGAATGAAGCTAGACTCTTACCTCACACTATATACAAAAATTAATTCGACATGGATCATAGAAATAAACTATAAACTCTTAAAAGAAATTACCAGGAGTATATCTTCATAACCTTGAATTAGGTGATAGCTTCTTAGATATAACATGAGCAATGAAAGGAAAAAATAAATAAGTAGGATATCATAAAAATTAAAAACTTTTTGTGCTACAGAGGATACTATCAAGAAAGTGAAAAAACAATCCACATAATGGAAGAGAATATTTGCAAATTATATAGCTGATAAGAGTTGTACCAAGATTACATAAAGAACTCTTACAATTCAATAACAAAAAGGCAAATAACACAATTTTTAGATGTGGAAAGGACTCAAATAGATGTTTCTCCAAAAAAAAATACTCAAGTAGCCAAAAAGCACATGAAAAGATGCTCAATGTTATTAGCCATTCAGAAAATGCAAATTAAAGCCACAGTTATATACCACTTCACGTCCATTAGGATGGCTAAAATTATAAAAGAGAGAACAAGTGTTGATGATGGTATGGAGAAACTAGAACCCTCACTCACTGATGACAGAATTGAAAAGTTATATAGTCACATTGGAAAACAGTTTTAAAAGGTTAAACAAAGTCAGCATATGACCCAATAATTTCACTCATAGGTATATCCAAGAGAAATTAGAGCATACAGCTTATATAAAAACTAACATAAACATGTACACAGCAGTATCATTTGAAATAGCAAAAAAGTAGTTAACAACTCAAATATCTAGCAACTGATTGATGGATAAATAAAATGTGGCAAATCCATATAACAGAATACTATTCAGTCATAAAAAGAAATGAAGTATTAATATATGCTACAAAATAGATGTACTTTAAATATATTATGCAAAGTGAAAGAAGCCAGACACAAAAACACAAATATTCTATAATTCCATTTACATGAAATATCTAGAATAGGCAAATCCATAAACAAAGAAGCCAGATTAATGGTTACCTCAGGTTGATGGTGGAGAAGGCAATGGCACCCCACTCCAGTACTCCTGCCTGGAAAATCCCATGGATGGAGGAGCCTGGTAGGCTATAGTCCATGGGGTCGCTAAGAGTCGGACACGACTGAGTGACTTCCCTTTCACTTTTCACTTTCATGCATTGGAGAAGGAAATGGCAACCCACTCCAGTGATCTTGCCTGGAGAATCCCAGGGACAGGGAGCCTGGTGGGCTGCCATCTGTGGGGTCGCACAGAGTCACACATGACTGAAGCGACTTAGCAGCAGAAGCAGCAGGCTGATGGTGGAGGATTAGGAAAAGTGACCACTAATGAGTTCAGTTCTCTTGGGAATGATGAAAATGTTATAAAATTATTAGAAAGTGGTGATGGCTGTACAACTCTGTGAGTATACCAAAACTCAAAGAACTAGTCTCTTTAAAAGATGAATTTTATCATATGTAAATTATATCTCAATAAAGCTATATTAAGATAGCACACACACACACACACACACTTCTGGACTTTTGAATAGATCATTCCCCTCCCTGGTGCTTTCCAGCTGACTGCTGCAAAATGCTCAAACAAACTTCAAAAATAAAACATACCAAAACTCTTCCAGATTTATAACTATAGGCCTGAAAGTTAATTTAAGGAACTGTTAGAGTGTGAAGTCCTTGACAGCCATAAAACTATCAATAGCATAGTTCTATTTCCCTTCATTCCTGACCCTGTTGTTTATTTCCTATCACATTATCTTATATATAGTGAGCGCTCAATAAAAGTTTGCTCAAATGAATCTTAAAAAAAAAGTCTGGGAATGTGAATGGTTAGAAGGAAGTATTGCTATAGTGAGGCTTTCCAGAAGAGTACTGATTTCTGAATTCCATCTCTTTCTATTTTTAGCCTTCAACCATTTTGAGGGGAGGAAAGATTTGAGATGCGAGAGTTGAACCATAAAGAAAACTGAGAGCCAAAGAATTGATGCCTTTGAACTGAGGTGTTGGAGAAGACTCTTGAGAGTCCCTTGGATTATAAGCCGATCAAACCAGTCAGTCCTAAAGGAAATCAATCCTGAGTATTCATTGGAAGGACTGATGCTGAAGCTGAAACTCCAATACTTTGGCCACCTGATACAAAGAGCTAACTCATTAGAAAAGACCCTGATGCTGGGAAAGATTGAAGACAGGAGGAGAAAGGGACAACAGAGGATGAAATGGTTGGATGGCATCATCGACTCAATGGACATGAGTTTGAGCAAGCTCCAGGAGTTGGTAATGAACAGGGAAGCCAGGCATGCTGCAGTCCATGGGGTCACAAAGAGTTGGAAACAACTGAGTGACTGAACTGACTAACTGAAGATATGAGAAATCTTCAGAACATGACCCTAATATAAGGGGTGCCACTATTACCTTCTTGAATTTTTAATTAAAAACATCTTTCATGCAGACCATCTCTACAGCAGAGTTGACATAAAACACAACAAACACCCTTGTACCCTCTTAGACAAGGGAATGGGGTGGTCTGGTTAATATCCACTCACTAAACATAGATCAGTACTTGTCAAATGAATTGAACAAAATGTACAACAAATTGAGTTGATGTGATCTTATCTTTCTTGAATAAATCAGACAATATTTAGGTATCTTGCACTGCCTTAGGGTCATGGCTGTAACCAACCCTCATTATTCTTTATGTTAGGTTGTTGTTGCATGTGTACTCAGTGAGGATGTTTCCGTTAATGCCAGATAGACTAATTTTTACTATAGGACATTGAAACCAAAAAAATTAAAAGCTCAAGTCTGCAAGATGAAACATCTTTTAAAAAATAAATAATCTGTAAATTACCACTAAATTATGAAGCAAAACAAAAGAAAAGCCGAATGAAAACTTAACTAGGAGGAATGCTGGCATGTGAGGATCCTTTCAAAGAGGAGGGATCAAAGGAGTAAGCTTCATACAGTCTTTCAAATATGAAATGTTTGGTGGACTATAAAGAGAGGAGGAACAGAAGGATCTCTGCAAATACTGGTTTGATGAAGACACAAAAAGAGAAAAGCTAATTTATTTGTGCCTTTTATTTTCTTTCTCTGTGTCCATTCCAAGAAACAGACAACCACACCAGGCCAAGCAAACAAGGATGCAGAGTTATAATGCTCTTTTACATGTTAAGTTCACAGCAGCAATTTTATATGGCCTGGAAATTTCATCAAATCTGTAAATTTCCAGGTGTTGCCAATTCCACCTTTAAAAATCACTACTGTACACATCAGCAAAAATACACTGCTTAAAATATCTAACAGCGTGGCTTACTGGAACAAGAGATAGCCCATGAAAGGCATAGTAAAAAGTCTCCTCCAGAAAACCATACGTAATACTTAAATGTCTTATTGCTTGTTAAGTAAACAGAACATCTACCTCAGAACGTCACGTTAACTGAAGGTGAGGTTGGCCTTCCTTCCCCACTCTCTTCATTCTCTAGCCTGTCCTCTAAGACAGTGTCTTTGAAAAGGCAGCAGCAAAGTTTCCTCTTCGAAAATCAACTCTAACACATTTTAAAAACTAAGAAATAGTTATATGTATTCACAGGGGGAAAAATCTGACACTGAACTTTTCTTCCAAATTCCCATATACAGGAATCACAACAATTTACAAAAGATATCTGTAAATTAGACAAGTAACCTCACGCATATTAGATACATGCAGAAAGATTATAATTTTAAACAATTATAATTGGGGATATAGATTTTAAAAAAACTAAAAAGTTGATCCTATATTAAAATGTCATTTGAACACAGTAAACATTGTTCTGTATTTTATGAAGGCTCACGGCAGGGTTAGGTTTACATTTAAATCATTGACATTATTTGGTAATTATTCATTTTGGAGTAAAATCTAATATGGCCACTCATGTCATAAGACCACATACTATAGAGTTGGAAGGTATCCAAGAGTTCGCTAGTCTAAATTTTCTCATTTTACAAAAGAACGAGGCCCAACTTGTTAACTGATTTGTCCAAAATGCCTGGTGCTCTCAAGATTCAGACAGAGCAAAATGCTGGGTTTATTTTCTTTAACATTGAAACTAACTGAATCACATTTAATCAAGAAGAAACATCTTTCAAAAGCTTAATTTTTTACTTTCACCATAAAGTGATTTTCTGAGTTTGAAAGAATATTAAGTTAGCAATCACTTTTTAATAAAGGAAACCTTCAAATATTTCCTCGAGATCTAAAGCAATGGATAATTTTAAAATAATCCAGGATAAACAACAACGTCCTACTGTTTAGCACAAGGAACTATATTCAATATCCTGTAATAAACCATAATGGAAAAGAATATAAAAAAGAATGTATATATATATAAACACATATATAAAACTTAATCACTTTGATATACAGCAGAAATTAGCACAACATTATAAATCAACTGTACTTCAATAAAAATAAATAAATGAATAAAAATTAACCAGGGAAGTCCAAAGTTAGGGTTCTCCCTTTTATCTTTTTCCCACAGTAGTAGATGCAGGAATCTTATATCTGAATTCAATCTAAGGAAAGGAAAATCATTAATGGAGCAATTTAATCCACAAACTGCCATCTCCTCAAATAATTCTGATGGGTTTGTCAATTTTCTGCTAACCATTGCAATATGATTTGGTATCCTGACCACTATGGACTAGACATTCCCAACGAGGGTCTGACTTGACCTACTTAGACTTTGACATCTGGAAACTGCATTGTTCCCCATCTTCTCTACACCACCTGTGAAAAAGATCAAAAAGGTTAGTTGGCGGGTCCTAAAGATGAGATGACAGGCCTGTAGATGCACCTGTGGCCTCTGACCTGTGAGCAGAATTCTCACCTGCATGGCAAAGTGAAGCAGAAGCCTGGATTTCTAGAAATAGGAGCAATTTTCATTTAAATGAATTGTCTCTAGAGACCCTGGGTAGATACCATAAATGAAATGATCACAGATTTTCTTAGCAAATCCTTAATCTTTGTTTTTACTGACACCATTATTTTTGTATAATACGAAAGAGTAAGTAAAGAGATCTCAGGGTAGAAATTTTTTAAAGAAAGAAAAGCGCTATTTGCTCTGTTTGGCTTCAAGATAAAGCTAATATGCAGCATGCCAATGGTTAACCAAAATATCTAATCTGGAATCCAAAGAATAAATATGAAAATTAAAATAACACTGAGACATAACGATCTGAAGGATAATGGGTACTCACAGTTACTATGCAGATGTTCCACAGACAAAGATGGCTTTCTGGCTCTGCTATCTATCCCTAGAGGCTTCAACCTTAAGTCTGATACAGAACTACATTATAAGCTGTAATGACTTCATTTTCTCTATCCTTTGAGATATTAGAAAGGTCCAAATTATGGTCAGACTGCAAAACTAAAAGTAAAAAAAATGCACAGAATTGCTTGTGGGTACCATTAAAGAAAGTGAATAGATGACTAGAAGAGTGATATCACAATGAGGAAGCTCACAAGGAGACTGGCATCATTATACAAAGTCAACTATTTAGCCAACTGAATTACTTAATTCTGATTTCCTTTACCTATTTATTCCTTAATCCACCAATATTGAAATTAGAGGATCTAAAATCATGCTCCTAATGAGGAAAATCATATCTCTCAACAACAACAAAATATACTGGACTCAACAGAGTCACCAAAATTCCTCACAAACAGAGTCACAAAACGTAAGAAGACAGAATATGTCATTATGCTTACTTAACACTGCATTGTTCATCATACAAACCAGGACACTATCCAAAGTGAAAGGGGACACTATTAAAACTTACACTAGGAAAGGATGCAGAGCAACAGGAACTCTCATTTACTGCTGATAGAAATGCAAAATGTTAATAGTCACTTCAGATAGTCTGCCAGTTTCTCACCAAGTTAGACATATATCCACCATATAACCAACTCAGCAGTCATGTTTCTAGTTATCTTCCCAAGTGAAATGAAAACAAGTTCCTTCCAAAATCTTATTGTAAGTTTTTATAGCAGCTTTATTCATAATCACTAAAAACTGGAAGCAACCAAGATACTGTTCAACAGGGTAATGGACAAACAATCTGTGAGACATCCATACAATGTAATACTCTTCAGTGATAAAAAGGAACAAGCTAGTGATTCAGATAAGATGGATATAACTTAAATGGATCTTCCTAAGTGAAAGGTTCCTTTCAGGCAGACCTGAAAGGTTACATATGCAATTCTCTTAATATAACATTCTACAAAAGGTGAAACTAAAAGTATAGAAAAACAGGTAAGTGGTTGTGAGGGTCTGGGGGAGTGGACAGCAGTCTACTACAGGGGGAACATGGGAACTTGTAGGGTGGAGATAATATTCTGGAGAGGTGGATACCTGATACTATGTATCTGGTAAAGCACAAAGAACCTTCCAACACAAAAAGTGAACTTTAATATGTGCACATTAAAAAAAAATCAACCAAGAGGTTGGGGACCTCAAGATGGAATGCAGACATAATCTCACTGAAAAGGGTACAAGAGAAAAAAAAAAAAAAGGAAGGAGATAACTTAAAATTACTTTGGAAAATCATGTTTTGATTGGAAACAGTAAGGGTAGAAGAAAAAGGAACTGTACGTGAACAGTTTTCTAGTTGGCAGGTTGTTCTTATAAGTGGTAGAAGTTAACATTTCTGAAACTGCTTTACCTGTTTGCCACAGTTGAAGAAATAAGGAGATGGATGACAGACGGTGGAAGCCAGGCTAAAAAGTTCAGATTAAACAAAAGGGGAAAGCTAAAACAATTCTATGGTACGGGATTAGTTAGCATTATCAGTATGAACTGATGTTTAGCTTAATATACATACAGATGAAAAGATACAGAAATAACTATAGATGTGATTATATATATATATACGAGAATTAGTACATATACATGTATTTCCTTGCTCTGTCTGTTGAGAAGGCCTAGAAACAGTGACATTCCAGTAGCAACGAGCATATTCATTGCCCAGATATTGGTTTATAGATACCACTAATCATGGAACCAGGGCTTCTTGGAGAAATGATTGATTCTAGGACTAGGGTAGGGAAAATACAAGATGAGCCCACAGCATCCTGCAGTGCCAAAAAGTAAAGAAGTTTTCAAAAAACCCAAAAGGATGGGGACTTAAGAGCCAACCTGAAAGAGCTTCCATCTGCCAAAGTTGGAACCACCCAAACAACAAAGTAACATAGTAAGGAATTATAACTCTAAGTATAAAATAAATATGCACAAGTCCATATTGATATAAATAAATGACTGAAGAAATAAATGAGGGAGAAAAGACAGATCTTCCTTACGAAATTTCTAATAATGTATGCAGATACTCTAAAAGTTTAATCTACCCCTCCTTTGAGCATGGGCTGGACTTAGTGACTTATGAAGAACAGAGCATGAAGAACAGGGTGTAGAGAGGTAACCTTACAGTGAAGAAGCCTAGCAACACTGCCTTGGCCAGATAACTCAAGGTTAACATCAACAATAGTAAGTCATATTGATAGAACGTACCCCTAATATTATGTGATGAGAATGGCAATTTATTTAGGTGGTATCATTCCCCCAGAAAACATAAACTCAGTCTACACGAGGAAAACATCAAGCAAACCCAAACTGAGACATGATAATAAACAAAATAGCTGACAATACTCCTCAACACTGTTAAAATTACGAGAGATAAAGGCTGATAAACTGTCAAAGAGCAGAGGAGACAAAGAGACATGATATCTAAATGCAGTGTGGTATCCTGGATGGAATCACAGAATAGAAAAAAGACATTAGTGGAAAAGCTAGCAGAATCTGAATAAAGTCTGGAGTTTAGTTAATAGTAATGAACTGCTACTGATTTCTTAGTTTTGACAAATGTACCATGGTTGTATTACATGTTAACAATGAGGAAAATGAGATGAGGGATAAAAAACTCTGTAACATATTTCTAACTTTTCTGTAAATCTAAAATTATTCCAAAATTAATAGTGTAATTAAAAAGGAAAAAAATAGGACATTGTGCTCATCTCATGTATGGTCCAAGCCTACCTTCACTTTTAGCATCCTTTGTTGAAAATCTAGAGCATAACAGTTGAGTTTGTGCTATCTGGTAATAAATAGAAAATCTAACTGGATTCCATCACTGCTAAAAAAAATTTTGTTTAGAATTGCTTTTATAATTTTTAGCTATATATTTTTATAATGCTTTAAAAAAGGCTCCCTGAACTGATTTTGGGGGGGGGGGGAGGGGCGGGTGTTGGGGATACAGAAGAAAAGATAATTTGTAATGAAATTTAGAACTTCCTTTCTGTTCAGGCTTTATATTTAGGGCTTAAATATTTTATTCTTGCAGAAGAGATAAGAACAACATGGCAACTAGAAGAGAAATCCCATTACTCACAAGATCAGTGATGAACTGGGGAGTCCACAACACTACTGTATCTCAAGAGAGATAAGAAACAAACAAATTGGTAGAGTTTAAAAAGATCACTTATAAGGATAAACGGGAGTAAAAGAAGATACTGAAAACTGACAAGCCATCTTCTCGCCTCGGCTGGTAGCAAAAAGGCTGCATGTTTTAATTAACTTTTTGTATTAAAACAACTCTGTCTGCTGAAGTAAGACTAACATTCTCCTTAGAGAGCTCTTGCTGCCAGAAATACCTTCTATTTTGGTGAGGGGGAGGTGGGTGGGAATAAATTCGAGAGAGTATAGAAATCATTTGAAAGTAAACATTTTTCTTGATGCTCTTCTCCCTTCAAAGCTGTATGAAGAGGGTAGGTGTTTAAGGGAGTTACAGGTATTTCTAAGTACACTTGCTGCTGCTGCTAAGTCACTTCAGTCTTGTCCGACTCTGTACGATCCCATAGACAGCAGCCCACCAGGATCCCCCGTCCCTGGGATTCTCCAGGCAAGAACACGGGAGTGGGTTGCCATTTCCTTCTCCAATGCATGAAAGTGAAAAGTGAAAGTGAATTTGCTCAGTGTGTCCGACTCTTAGCGACCCCATGGAGCCCACCAGGCTCCTCCATTCACGGGATTTTCTAGGCGAGAGTACTAGAGTGGAGTGCCATTGCCTTCTCCAGGGAGGTGCATCACAAACTAGAATTATAAGACAAAATTACTTTCCAGTATGTCCAATATACCAATGTGCATTATACCTGAACCTAATATAATAGTAATACAATAAATATTACCCTTAATTTTCCCATAGAATCCATTTATTTATTTAGTCAATAAATATTTATGTTCCTTATTGTGCTAGGCACATTTTTTTTTAACAGCTCTGTTTGTTTGGGGAGAGAAAAGATAACATGCTCGTTATTTTAAACTTCAAACAATTCAAACAAGTACAAAAACGACAGGCAGTAAAAACCATTCTACAACCTAACACACCCAGAATTTAACATTTGGTGAAAAAGAATCTAGACATTCCTCTTCTGTCAGGCACATTAATAATTTATTAAAAGCAATTTAGCCACTTTTCAAGTAAGCTTCTTTAAAAAAAAAAAAAAAGGATAACTCAGCTAAAAAGTTTGAATTTTTAAATCAATATTAACCCTAGACTCTACCCTTATTAAAAATAATATGAAAATTCAGCCCAATGATTTTCCTTCACCTGAAATGTATCTAATAGAACTTTTCTCTGACTATTTCTACTTAGCCTGTAGTAAATAAATGGTCACTTACTACCTGCAGCAGTAAAAAGCAATAGTAAACAACAAAACAAAACCAAACTAAAAAAAAGAACAAAATAATATGAAAATTCAGCCCAATGATTTTCCTTCACCTGAAATGTATCTAATAGAACTTTTCTCTGACTATTTCTACTTAGCCTGTAGTAAATAAATGGTCACTTACTACCTGCAGCAGTAAAAAGCAATAGTAAACAACAAAACAAAACCAAACTAAAAAAAAGAACAGTAAAATACTTAAGTGTTGAAAATCACATTCAAAGGCAGGGATAGAGGGGTGAAGACAGGGAACTACACAAGTTGTTGCATATTTCTCTTGATTTTTACTTCCATGTTCATCTTGAAAATTCTCAACAGAAAAAAAGTTCATGCATTTTCTTACTAAATACAATTTTAAGTTAACTTGGGCTTGATTCACTAGGTTAAATCTGAGAGTGAAAAATGACAATATCTAAAGCTTTCACAGCATCTGAATTTTTAATACAGTGCATACAAAACATACTCTCTTCTAAGCGATCAGTTATTCCTGTTTCCACCCACCTTTCCTTTCATTCCCACTTACATTGATATCAACAGATGACTTGATGGATCCCTCTGACTTCCACCCTGGCCTCCCTTCACTTTCTCCTCACCTCACTCTAATGTCAGAAGTTATAGGTATACTCTGGAATTGATTTCAGAATGGTTCCACTAAGAAAACTTGGCCTTCCTCTTCTTGAAGCTTAGCCTTTGTTTTGGCTCTTCTCTTGCTGCCCCATAACTGAATACCCTGTCTTTATGTCCAACTGCGGACTGCCTACGTCTCTACCTACTCTTCTCAATATCATTTCTGATACTGCTGAGGCTATTGATCTTTTACAAACAAACAAACAAAAAACAGCATTTGGCTTTACTATGTTTCCTTTATTACCTATTTTCTATATCCCCGATTTCTGCTCTTATCTTTATTTTTACATTCCTTCTACTTACTGTGGGGTTACTTTGCTCTTCTTTTCTAACAGACTTCTTCAGGTAGAAGATTAGATCGTTATTTTAAAGTGAGCATATTTACTTTAGCTGTTTCAACATTCTTGTCTGTTAGTTCCATCATTTCTGCCTTTACTCGGTCTGTTCATTTAGTTGTAAGTTATATTTTCTCAATTTTTGACATGTCTATAATGTTTTTACCGTATGCTAAATATTGCTGATTTATATTCTTGAGTGTTACATTCTGTTAAAAGAGGACTGGACTTTGTTCTAATGGGCAGCTAAATTACATCTAAACCAATTTGATCCACATGGGGCTTATGTTCAGGGTGGGCGTAGAATAGTTTTCATTCTAGAATTTAATCCTACTACAAAGTGGGTGACCCTTCTGAAGTCTTCCCTGAATTTCCCATGTATTCAGAGAGGTTTTTTTACTCTGGTGATGGGAACCCAAATGACTTCTGATTCTGTACGAGCACTGGGAATTGTTCAGTTTACAGCTCTTAATGACTTCTTTCCTAGAAGCAGTTCTTTCCCAACATCACGGCATTTCACCATGAGCCAATGTGCAGAAGTGTGGGACTCCTATACGGATTTCTAGAGCTCTTTATCTACAATAACTCCTTCCTCTATGGTATATTACCCTTAAATTCTAGCCACCACGGCTTCCCCAAACTCTGAAGTTTCTGTCTCACACCACTGAGCAATACCATCAGGTTCTATTTGGGATTTCTCTTCTGTACCACAACTGAAAACTGCCTCCAGGCAAAGAGTCACAGCAATTGCAGAGCTCACATCTTCTGATTCCTCTAGGAATCAGACTGTTGACTGCCAGTTGTCCAGTCTGTGAGGACAACTGTTTCAAGTATCTGTCCAGTTTTCCCATTGTTTATATAGAGCAGCAATTCTAGATCCTGTACTCTCATGGTGAGAAACAAAAGTCTTTTCTCACATCATTTGACTATATATAAAACAACTGTAGAGACTACATTAACAAAAATGAGTGCAATGAGCCTATTACTTCAAAAGATAAAAATATCAGCATTTGTTGCCAACAATAAAATTAGAACTTTCAGGCAAAAATTAGAATTGCAGAAAACATATCAGCAACCATAACCTTGACAGCTTTCCAATACTTACTCCTTACTACTTTTTGGATAAGATCAGTGGTGATACTAACACATGTGTGGAGTTTTTATATTGTATACTAATGGTTTGCACACCTCAGTGAACCAATATTTCCAAATGACCAATGCATGGTACAAAATTATGGGTGAGTAAAATATTCATTGAAAATAAAAGACAGAACAATAGATTTTAATGTAATAATATACAAAAGTTCATTGAAATGATTTCAGATTCCACACTGCAACTAACCTTTAAGAAACTACTATCTGTCAAGTTCTGCCATAAGATCAAAGAAGAATACTCAACTACCTGAAAAAATAATTAAATTACTCCTCTTCTTTTTCCAGCTGCTTCTGCTGCTACTAAAGGAAAATATCGACCATTTGTGAGAGTCAAGCAATTAGGTAAGACTGAGAACAAAATGCCAAGCACGGAGAAAAACTTCAACAAGAAATCAACTGGCTCTATGACTGGGGAAAATGGCTGCTTGGGAATCTTTGTTGGGTTTCCCAGGTGCTGCTGCTGCTAAGTCGCGTTAGTCGTGTCCGACTCTGTGCGACCCCATAGACGGCAGCCCACCAGGCTCCCCCATCCCTGGGATTCTCCAAACTGCAGCCCACCAGGCTCCTCCATCCATGGGATTTGCCAGGCAAGAGTACTGGAGTGGGGTGCCATTGCCTTCTCCTCTGATACAGTAAATATCAACAAATACAATCCACTGAAACAAAATCTCCTTGCTATCGTCAATAATTTTTAGCATTGAACAGGGGTCCTGAAATCAAGAAGTTTGAGAACCTAGCAAGTCTAAGTACTGTGAAATTGCAAGAGATTTTGCTCAGTTATACCAGGCTAACTCCAGCCTCTGACACTGCCCCAACACTTAGCAAGTGTCTGTGCTAAGTCACTTCAGTCATATCTGACTCTGTGCGATGCTAGGGACTGTAGTCTGCCAGGCTCCTCTGTCCATGGGATTCTCCAGGCAAGGATACTGGAGTGGGTTGCTATGCCCTCCTCCAGAGGATCTTCCTGACCCAGGGATCGAACCCATGTCTCTTACCTCTTCTGCATTGGCAGGTAGGTTCTTTACCTCTAGCGCCACCTGGGAAGCCCAAGTGTCCAGTGAAGGAAAAAACAAGGCTATGCATTTTGGGCTTACCTCAATTTCCATCTGTCAAACTAGTCCACGGAACTGTTAAAAGTTCTTCTGATTTCTCTTTTCCCCTCTGGATTCCCTCTGCCTGGAAAAAAACTAATCCTAAAAACATGCCTATACTTAGCAATTGCTCTCAGGAACAAATAGCTAGCTATCTCAGTTCACATGGCAAGGAATCTCTAGAATTTAAGTTTACCTCTTCTCTTTGCTTCCATAGCTCTACAGCTTTCAAAATAAGATTTTTAGAATTTATCTAATTTCTGATAGCATGCTGCTACTCACCGCATACTACTCAGGCCTTTTAATCCACTTGCTGGTGTTATTTAGTCATTAAGTTATGTCTCACTCTTTACGACCCCTGTACTTTAGCCCACCAGGCTCCTCTGTCCATGGGCTTTCCCAGGCAAGAATACTGGAGTGGGTTGCCATTTCCTTCTCCAGAGGATCTTCCTGACCCAGGGATCAAATCTGTGTCTCATGCTTGGCAGGGGGGGTTCTTTACCACTGAGCTGCTACCAAATAACAATAGGCAACACTTATTAACTAGCTGCCACTGCTGTCGCTAAGTCACTTCAGTCATGTCCGACTCTGTGCGACCCCATAGACGGCAGCCCACCAGGCTCTGCCGTCCCTGGATTTTCTAGGCAAGAGCACTGGAGTGGATTGCCATTTCCTTCTCCAATACATGAAAGTGAAAAGTGAAAGTGAAGTCGCTCAGTCATGTCCGACTCTTCGCGACCCCATGGATTGCAGCCTACCAGGCTCCTCCATCCATGGGATTTTTCAGGCAAGAGTACTGGAGTGGGTTGCCATTGCCTTCTCCATATTAGCTAGATGCCAAACAATATTCTAAGCATTTTACATAATGCTTAGAACTCATTTAATTCTCAAGAGAACATAATAAGGTATTATGTCACTAAAGTTACACAGTTTACAACTGGTAAAGTAAGAATTCAAATCCAAGCAGTTTGGCTTCTGAGTCTTTAACCTTTGCCTTATATACTGTACATTTTTCCTTCAGGAAGTTCAGTTCAGTTCAGTCGCTCAGTCGTGTCCGACTCTTTGCGACCCCATGAATCACAGCATGCCAGGCCTCGCTGTCCATCACCAACTCCCGGAGTTCACTCAAACTCCTGTCCATCAAGTCGGTGATGCCATTCAGCCATCTCATTCTCTCTCTTCCACTTCTCCTCCTGCCCTCAATCCCTTCCCACATCAGGGTCTTTTCCAATGAGTCAACCCTTGCATGAGGTGGCTAAAAGTACTGGAGTTTCAGCTTCAGTATCAGTCTTTCTAATGAACACCCAGGACTGATCTCCTTTAGAATAGACTGGTTGGCTCTCCTTGTAGTCCAAGGGACTCTCAAGAGTCTTCTCCAACACCACAGTTCAAAAGCATCGATTCTTCTGCGCTCAGTTGTCTTTATAGTCCAACTCTCACATCCATACATGACCACAGGAAAAACCATAGCCTTGACTAGACAGACCTTTGTTGACAAAGCAATATCTCTGCTTTTCAATATACTATCTAGGTTGGTAATAACTTTCCTTCCAAGGAGTAAGCATCTTTTAATTTCATGGATGCAATCACCATCTGCAGTGATTTGGAGCCCTCAAAATAAAGTCTGACACTGTTTCCACTGTTTCCCCATCTATTTCCCATGAAGTGATGGGATCAGATGCCATGATCTTAGTTTTCTGAATGCTGAGCTTTAAGCCAACTTTTTCACTCTCCTCTTTCACTTTCATCTAGAGGCTTTTTAGTTCCTCTTCACTTTCTGCCATAAGGGTGGTGTCATCTGCATATCTGAGGTTATTGATATTTCTCCTAGCAATCTTGATTCCAGCTTGTGCTTATTCCAGCCTAGTGTTTCTCATGATGTACTCTGTATATAAGCTAAATAAGCAGGGTGACAATATACAGCCTTGACGTACTCCTTTTCCTATTTGGAACCAGTCTGTTGTTCTATGTCCAGTTCTAACTGTTGCTTCCTGACCTGCATATAGGTTTCTCAAGAGGCAGGTCAGGTGGTCTGGTATTCCCATCTCTTTCAAAATTTTCCACAGTTTATTGTGGTCCACACAGTCAACGGCTTTGGCATAGTCAATAAAGCAGAAATAGATGTTTTTCTGGAACTCTCTTGCTTTTTCTATGATCCAGCAGATGTTGGCAATTTGATCTCTGGTTCCTCTGTTTTTCTAAAATCAGCTTGAACATCAGGAGTTCATGGTTCACGTAATGCTGAAGCCTGGCTTGCAGAATTTTGAGCATTACTTTACTAGCGTGTGAGATGAGTGCAATTGTATGGTAGTTTGAGTCCAAATTTGCCTGTTACTCCAGGTGTTTCTTGACTTCCTACTTTTGCATTCCAGTCCCTATAATGAAAAAAAACATCTTTTTGGGGTGTTAGTTCTAAAAGGTCTTGGAGATCTTCATAGAACCATTCAACTGCAGCTTCTTCAGCATTACTGGTTGGGGCATAGACTTGGATTACTGTGATATTGAATGGTTTGCCTTGGAAACGAACAGAGATCATTCTGTCGTTTTTGAGATTGCATTCAAGTACTGCATTTCTTTTATTGACCATGATGGCTACTCCATTTCTTCTAAGGGATTCCTGCCCACAGTAGTAGATATAATGGTCATCTGAGTTAAATTCACCCAGTTCCCTCAGGAAACTTAGCCCATTTTCATGGTTGTTACTATCATCTCAAGACTGAAAATATCTAAATCTTTATCTCTAGGTCTAATCTGTTTAACTGCTTGCTGAACTTCAACATGGATATTTAGCGTATCTAAAACCAATGTGTGTTTCTTCTTCACTCCCTGAAAACTTCCTTTTCCAAACATTGCTCTTTCACTGGTACCATTCTTTCCACCTTTGATCAATCCAGGAAATTATAATTTTCTTTTCCTCTAAATTTCAGAAACATCTATGTCAGTAATTCCCAAACAATGATTCATAACCAAAAGTCTACTGTGGTGCATAAAAAAAGTAATATAATATGCTGTTCTATTTTAAAATCTGTCCTTAATTCTAAGAGAATTCCTATATTTTATTGTTAGAATCTTTTTTCTTTTGTGAAATTGTGATAATAGATAATATTTAAAAAAATTTTTTTTCATGAATTGAGAAGTTGACAATACTATAATGATTCCCAAGTTATTTGGTTGATTTGTTTTAAAATTTTACTTACCTAGGAGATTTGAAAATCTGCAAACTACTCATCTATACTAACATTATCAGTTTATCAGGATCTGCTTTTGACTGACCCCTTGCTTCTCTAATATAATCATGTATATCAAGTCAGGAATTCTTCTCAAAGACAGGCCCAAACAAAAGTAATAAAAGTTAGTAACTTTGGGGGCAGTATCAAAGAGTTAGAAATGTGCTGAAATTGTCCAAATTCCAATTCTATGTTATGATATAAATCCTCACAAAAGTAGACTTAATAGCAAGTTTTTTCACTGTGGTCCAATGTGCGAAGTCACTTTAGTCGTGTCCACCTCTTTGCGACCCTGTGGACCGTAGCCTGCCAGGCTCCTCTGTCTATGGGATTTTCCAGGCAATACTGGAGTGGGTTGCCATTTCCTCCTCTGGGGAATCTCCCCGACCCAGGGATCAAACCTGCGTCTCCTGTGGCTCCTGCACTGCAGGTGAATTCTTTACCACTGAGCCATGGGGGAAGCCCAATTGAACAAAACAGGCATTATCAGTGACTTTTCAAAATGTTCAAAAAAGATACTGCTGTCTTCCTGCCTTTAAACTCAGTTGACTATTCTTAAACTCATTCCCTTCTGACATACTAGACAGCCCCACCTATTTATGCAATAAGGAATTATGTTCCTTACTTAGTTCTTAAGCTTTTCTAACAGCTTTGCATGGAAATCTTTTTACAGTCTTAATCATGGTAAAACCACCTTTACCAAGTACTTTCTGATATATAATCTTACTTAATTCATAAGACACCTAAATGAATTTCCATCAATTTTTACTTTTACCACCAGGCTGAAAGCAAGTAGCATATTTTGAATAACATATCATTAAGAAGAAATATGAAATATCTGCTCTAAAACCCTTCTTCCCCTGGTGGTGCAGAGGTTAAAGCATCTGCCTGCAATGTGGGAGACCTGGGTTCGATCCCTGGGTTGGGAAGATCCCCTGGAGAAGGAAATGGCAACCCACTCCAGTATTCTTGCCTGGAGAATCCCATGGACGGAGGAGCTTGGTGGGCTACAGTCCATGGTCGCAAAGAGTCAGACACGACTGAGTGACTTCACTTTCAAACTCACACAGTTAGTGAATGTACACAGTTGAGACCAGAAAGCTAAGCCTTCTAGATATCTAAGGAATTGCAGGAAGAAGGTATAATTCACAGGAAAAGAACCCACAGTCATATTGAACCAAGTCAGAAATTACTATATTCCTAGAATTAAGCAAAACAGTGGGTTAGCATAAGGTCAGAATATACATAATACAAGAGCTTCATTAATGGCCAAAGGGAGCACAATTGCTTTGGGGTCACAATGACCAAAGTCATGCTGATGTGCAAGCTTCCTGGGGCAATTTGAGAGAAAGAAACTCAAGAAGCCAGTGAGGATGGAGAACAAAAATAATCTACCCTACAACTTAGCCACTAAGGAAGGTGTAGTGCAGTCAAAAGATTAGAGTTTTGATCCATCAGTAGATAAATGAATAAACAAAATTTAGTATATCTATAAACTTATTTGGTATATCCATAAACTTATTCCTATAGAATATTACTCATTTATAAAAAACTGAAATTCTGATACATGCTACAACATGGATGAACCTTGAAAACTGCTCAGTGAAATAAGCCACACAGAAAAAGACAAATATTGTATAATTCCACTTATATGAGGTACTCAGAATGGGCAAATTCATAAAGACAGAAAGGAGAGTAGAGTTTACCAGGCATGAGGAGAATGGGAGTGAGGCGTTATTGTTTAATAAGTACAGAGTTTCTGTTGAAATTATGAAAAATTTCTAGAAGTGGATAATGGTGATGACTGTACACCAATGTGATTATACTTAGCATCAGTGAAGTATATACATTAAAATGGTTAAAATGGTAAATTTTATGTTATGTATATTTTACCACAATGGAAAAAAATGGATGAAAAAATTAGAATTTCGGAAGTATGAGGAATTTTTGGTTTTCAAGACTATTCACTAATTTATCACCTTGTTAAGAGCTATTTCCCTTAAAAAAACATTTCTTGAAAAAATTAGTAAACTCAAACATTTTCATCAACAGGTACATATTTTGACAAACTTATAGGAATTACAGGCAGCTCCAGAAAACAGTCCTGGCAGTAAAACCAATCCTGTTCTTATTCAATGGTTATTTAATCATCCTAAACTTATTTCTACAAGACATTCATTGTCATTTTTTTTTTAATCTCATTTACCAGGGGAGGGACCAATAACTCCCTTGATCAGAATGCCACAGGGATGGAAGACCTCTCAGACTATATAACTGAACCATTTCAGCAGATCATTGACTTTAGCCTCTCTTGCTCCTAACCTAATAGTGTCCTACCTCACTGTGCCTAGGGTCACATGTCAAAAGCCTAAGGAAGCCAGAAGCCAGGCAAGAAATGTAAATTAATGAAGCATGGGCATGAATTTGGGGAGAAGCAGGAAGATGAAGAAAGCTAGAGCAGCCTGGAATGTTTCTGTCATACCAACAGAGCACTGTCAATTGCTGCCAAGTGGTAATGCTAGCCCACTTTTCCCATACTTTTTGAATTTTTAAAAGAGGCTGCAAATTCAGATTTTTCAACTTACTCTAAAAGCTAAGCAAAACAGATCTGAGGATCCCAAGTAGCCTACAGACCCCAAATCTGTGCTTTTTGCTTCATGCATATCCTTCTCCAAACCGTGAAGGAAAATGGCAGGAAACAATACTTTCTAGTTATGCCATATCTCATTTTGCATAAGGACTTCAATTCCCTGAGAGCAAGGCAGCAAGTAACATTTAAGGAACATAAAGAAACCAAAGGAGTGAATCAAAAAGAAAATTTACATATTTAATATATGAAAAGTAAAAACCTGGCACTTCAGATAATCATTCAACTTTCACAATGTCAGGAACTGAGATGAGGGCTATGCTAAGTGGAGAACAGTGGAAGAAAATACTAAGCAGCTAGAATAAAAGTTTTAAAACTCTTTAAAGCCACTATAAATTACACAATAGGAAATATGATCCCAGTGATTTTCAATAAACCTGTCCCCCTATGGCTCAACATGAAATATCTGCTGTATCATTGTTGACCCCACTATCTTGAATTCTATCTGATTTTTACAACTGTGGTTGATATGACAAATACAGAACTGCAAGTGTAGGTGCAACTTCCCAGATTTCAAGTGAAAAATTCTATTTTGTGAATTTTTTTTGAAACTACCTCCTACTTGAGAAAGCTAAAGGAAGGGAGGGATGCAACTGGAAAAGGGGAAAATACTTTGGAAAAAAAGTTGCTTTCCTGCAGTTTGACAGATACAGAAGACAAGAAGAGTGGAAAAATAAAAGCTAATTTCTTTGTTGTTTTTTTTTATTTTTTAATTTATTTTAATTGGAGGCTAATTACAAATAAGACTAGCTACTACCCTCCAAAGGTAATCCCATCTCTGGCCAAGAAGAGCCAGAATTCTTCCTTAAACTTTATCCAGTTAATTTATCCACAAATTACTTCTACTCAAAACAAAATATATAGTATGATTCAGTAGCATTACATGCTTCTATGCTAGGTACCATGCTAAGCATATTGCATGTATCATTTAATCCTCACAATAATATGAAATAGGTTCCTTTTTTCATCTCTGATCAAAGTAAACACAGTCCCTACCGTCATGAGGCATCTTTTCTAATGGGAGAGAGAGACATTAACAACGCCAACAAGGAATGTACAACTACATTTATAACCAGAGTTAAAAGGAGTTGGGTAAGGCACTACTAATTCATGGAAAAGGCAAATCTAATCTTATCCAAGAAGACATCCCTGTGGAAGTTAACATACTGTTGAGTCAAAGGCTAAACATGTTTCATCCTGGCAACATCTCCTGGCAGGGGTAAGAGCATGAGAAAACGCCCTGTGATGGAAGGAAACACAACGAGTTTGAGGTAGAGTATAAAGGCCCATGTAGCCAAAGCAAAAAGAACAAGGGAAAGCATGCTATGTGGTTTAGGGCAGAAGAAAGAGGCCACCCAGGACCCTGCTACTTACAAGTCTCCATCTTCAGAGGAACAAAAACCACTAAAGTTATTAGAAAAAGAGGCAGACAGCATGATTTGATTTGTGGGTATCTTTATGCATTTTTAAATAAAAGTAAAAATATCTACAGAAAAGAAAAATATCTACTCTCTTCAGTTCAGTTCAGTCGCTCAGTCGTGTACGACTCTTTGTGAACCCATGAATCGCAGCACGCCAGGCCTCCCTGTCCATCACCATCTCCCGGAGTTCACTCAGATTCACGTCCATCAAGTCCGTGATGCCATCCAGCCATCTCATCCTCAGTCGTCCACTTCTCCTCCTGCCCCCAATTCCTCCCAGCATCAGAGTCTTTTCCAATGAGTCAACTCTTCGCATGAGGTGGCCAAAGTACTGGAGTTTCAGCTTTAGCATCATCACTTCCAAAGAAATCCTAGGGTTGATCTCCTTCAGAATGGACTGGTTGGATCTCCTTGCAGTCCAAAGGACTCTCAACAGTCTTCTCCAACACCACAGTTCAAAAGCATCAATTCTTCGGCGCTCAGCCTTCTTCACAGTCCAACTCTCACATCCATACGTGACCACGGGAAAAACCATAGCCTTGACTAGACGGACCTTTGTTGGCAAAGTAATGTCTCTGCTTTTGAATATATTATCTAGTTTGGTCATAACTTTTCTTCCAAGGAGTAAGCGTCTTCTAATTTCATGGCTGCAGTCACCATCTGCAGTGATTTTAGAGCCCAAAAAAATAAAGTCTGACACTGTTCCCACTGTTTCCCTATCTATTTCCCATGAAGTGACGGGACCGGATGCCATGATCTTAGTTTTCTGAATGTTGAGCTTTAAGCCAACTTTTTCACTATCCTCTTTAACTTTCATCAAGAGGCTTTTTAGCTCCTCTTCACTTTCTGCCATAAGGGTGGTGTCATCTTCATATCTGAGGTTATTGATATTTCTCCCGGCAATCTTAGCAATTTTCAAATACACAATACAGCACTGTTAACTCATCATGGTATGTGTTAATCCCTGGGACTTATTTATCTTATAACTAGAAGTCTGTACCTTTTGATCACCTTCAAGTATTTTGTCCACCTCCCACCTCTCACCAAGCTACAAGGCGGCTTCCCTTGTAGCTCAATTGGTAAAGAATCTGCCTGCAATGCAGGAGACGTGGGTTCGATTCCTGGGTTGGGAAGATCCCCTGGAGAAGGAAATGCTAACCCACTCCAGTATTCTTGCCTGGAGAATCCCACGGACAGAGGAAGCTGGAGGGCTATAGTCCATGGGTTGCAAAAGTTGGACATGACTTAGCAACTAAACTACTACCACCTCTCACAACCACCAATCTATTCTCTGTAATCTGTAAGTCCTTCTTCTTTTATATTCCACATACAAGTGATATTACACATTTATCTCTCACTGTCTGAGAACATATAGTATGAGCCTTTCTCTGACTTATTTCACTTAGCAAATGCCCTCAAGATTCATACACGTTTTCACAAAGGCAAGACTTCCTTCTTCTTTAAGGCTGAATATTTCAGTGTCTGTGTGCATGTGTACCAGACTTTCTTTATCCATTCATCTACTGATGAATGAACACAGGTTGTTCCCATATATTGGCTATTGTAAAGATAGCTGCAGTGAACAGGGGGCTGCAGATTTTTTTTGACACAGTGATTTTATTCCCTTTAGAGAAATACTTGGAAGTGAAATTGCTAGGTAATATGGTATTCTATTTTCAGTTTCTTTGAGTACTCTCCATACTATTTTCCATACTGGCTGCACCAGTTTATATCCCCACCAACAGTGCAAAAGTCTCACCAATATTCTCACCAACACTTATTTCTTATCTTTTTGATACAAGACATTCTAATAGGTATGAGATGATGTTTTATTGTTATTTTGACTTGCTTTCCTCTGATGGTAATAGTAAACACTTTTTCATGTACCTGTTGGCCACCGGCATATCTTCTTTGGAAATGTCTATCAGATCCTTTGCCTACTTTTTAACTGGATTGTTTATTCCATTGAGTTGTATGAGTTCTAAACGTATTTTAGAATTCCTTATCAAATATATATTTTGCAAATATTTTCTTCTATTTAGTAGGTTGCCTTTTCATTTTGTTGGTGATTTCCTTTGCTGTACAGAAGCTTTTTAGTTTGATGTAGTCTCACTTGTGTTTTTTTGCTTTTTTTTTTTTTTTTTTTGCCTGCTTTTGGTGTCAAATTAAAAAATAATAATAATCATTGCGAAGACCTATGTCAAGGAATTTATCCCCTGTTTTCTTCTAGTAATTTTATGGTTTCAGATTTTATATTCAAGTCTTTAATCCATTCTGAGTTGATATTTTGTGTATGTTAAGATAATGGTCCATGTTTCATTGTTTTGTATGTAGCCATCCCTTTCCCAACCTCATTTATTAAAAGAAACTTTAATCCCATTGTATATTCTTGGCATCTTCCCCCACTGTATATTCTTGGCTCCTCTATTATAAATTAATTGACCCTGTATATATGGTTTTATTTCTAGGGTCTTTACTTTGTTCCATTCACTGATGTACTTGTTTTTAGGTCAGTGCCATAGTGTGTTGATTACTACAGCTTTGTAATTTAGTTTAGAAATCAGGAAGTGATAGCCCCAGACTGGTTATTCTTTCTCAAGATTGCTTGACTATGTAGGGGTCCTCTAAGGTTCCACATAAACTTTAGGGTTGTTTATTCTATTTTCACGAAAACTGTCATTGGAATTTTAATAGGGGTTGCAATGAGTCTTGCATTTCTCTTCTGACTTTACTCATGGACTTTGGTCATGTAGATCTTTCAAAGGCAAATAAACCAACATTTTGAGCTTAGGATTTTGAGTTATAATTTTAGAAAAGCTTTATAACTCTAAAGTTATAATTAAATTCTCCCATCATTTCACATTTTATGTTAAATCTCTGACCAATCTGGAGTTTATCCAAATATATAATGTCAAGTATTGACCTAACACATTCTCTTTCCAGATGGCTACACAGTTATACCAATACCAGTTATTAGAGTTCATCCTTACTCCCACTCAAATAAGATACTGCTTTTACCATATCCTAAGTTACTATACTTTATAACTTATTCCTGAATTTTCAATTCTGCTCTATTAGCTTGTCAATTCATGCACCAGTATTCAGTTCAGTTCAGTTCAGTCGCTCAGTCGTGTCCGACTCTTTGCGACCCCATGAATCACAGCACGCCAGGCCTCCCTGTTCATTACCATCTCCCGGAGTTCACTCAGACTCACATCCATAGAGTCCGTGATGCCATCCAGCCATCTCATCCTCGGTCGTCCCCTTCTCCTCCTGCCCCCAATCCCTCCCAGCATCAGAGTCTTTTCCAATGAGTCAACTCTTCGCATAAGGTGGCCAAAGTACTGGAGTTTCAGCCTCAGCATCATTCCTTCCAAAGAAATCCCAGGGTTGATCTCCTTCAGAATGGACTGGTTGGATCTCCTTGCAGTCCAAGGGACTCTCAAGGGTCTTCTCCAACACCACAGTGCAAAAGCATCAATTCTTCAGTGCTCAGCCTTCTTCACAGTNATGAGGTGGCCAAAGTACTGGAGTTTCAGCTTTAGCATCATTCCTTCCAAAGAAATCCCAGGGTTGATCTCCTTCAGAATGGACTGGTTGGATCTCCTTGCAGTCCAAGGGACTCTCAAGAGTCTTCTCCAACACCACACTTCAAAAGCATCAATTCTTCGGCGATCAGCCTTCTTCACAGTCCAACTCTCACATCCATACATGACCACAGGAAAAACCATAGCCTTGACTAGACGGACCTTAGTCGGCAAAGTAATGTCTCTGCTTTTGAAAATGCTATCTAGGTTGGACATAACTTTTCTTCCAAGGAGTAAGCGTCTTCTAATTTCATGGCTGCAGTCACCATCAGCAGTGATTTTGGAGCCCAAAAAAATAAAGTCTGACACTGTTTACACCGTTTCCCCATCCATTTCCCATGAAGTGGTGGGACCAGATGCCATGATCGTTTTCTGAATGTTGAGCTTTAAGCCAACTTTTTCACTCTCCTCTTTCACTTTCATCAAGAGGCTTTTTAGCTCCTCTTCGCTTTCTGCCATAAGGGTGGTGTCATCTGCATATCTGAGGTTATTGATATTTCTCCCGGAATGTTGAGTTTAAAGCCAACTTTTTCACTCTCTTCTTTCACTTTCATCAAGAGGCTCTTTAGTTCTTCTTCACTTTCTTCCATAAGGGTGGTGTCATCTGCTTATCTGAGGTTATTGCTATTTCTTCTGGCAATCTTGATTCCAGCCTGCACTTCATCCAGACTGGCATCTTGCATGATGATTGAGGGTGGGAAGAGAAGGGGATGACAGAGGATAAGATGGTTGGATGGCATCACCTACTCAGTGGACATGAGTTTGGGTAAACTCTGGGAGTTGGTAATGGACAGGGAGGCCTGGCATGCTGCAGTCCATGAGGTCACCAAGAGTCAGACACTACTGAGTGACTGAACTGAACTGAACTCTGCCTATAAGTTAAATAAGCAGGGTGACAATATACAGCCTTGACCTACTTCTTTCCCAGTTCGGAACCAGTCTGTTGTTCCATGTCCAGTTCTAACTGTTGTTTCCTGACCTGCATACAGATTTCTAAGGAAGCAGGTCAGGTGCTCTCGTATTCTCATCTCTTTAAGAATTTTCCACATTTTGTTGTGATCCACACAGTCAAAGACTTTGGAGTAGTCAATAAAGCAGAACTGGATGTTTTTCTGGAACTCTCTTGCTTTTTCCATGATCCAGCAGATGTTGGCAATGGATGTTTTCTTGTGTATTAACCTTTTAAGTATCTTTGAGTTATATAGTGCTTGTCTTCTCTAGTGGTAGTATTTGATCACAAGCTATGACTTAATCATTATTTGTAAAAGTCCTAAATTCTAAATTGGGCAATCTTTCCATCACCATCATGAGCCAGTTCAGTTTCTTTGAGAGTCTTGGCTCAGCAGAAGAGTCACAGGTTCAATCCCAGTGTTTCAAGCCTCAGAAGTGTCATAGGTACCCATTCTAAGGACAATGCCACATCTGTCTCTAAGACCCAGCTCTTAATTTAGAGGTTAGGAGAGAGACTGTTCATTTCCTGAAAGGATCAACTACCTGTTGCATGATCAGCATTGTCTCTAAGAGTGAAATCTTTCCAGGGCCCAGTGCTTCTGCAAGAGATAAATCATGGCAAAAGGGGAAATGCTGTGAAGCTGGGGGAAAGTTCAGTTCAGTTCAGTTGCTCAGTCATGTCTGACCCTTTGTGACCCATGGACTGCAGCATGTCAGGCCTCCCTGTCCATCACCAACTCCCGGAGTCCACCCAAATCCATGTCCATTGAGTCAGTGATGCCATCTAACCATCTCATCCTCTGTTGTCCCCTTCTCCTCCCACCTTCAATCTTTCCCAGCATCAGAGTCTTTTCAAATGAGTCAGCTCTTCACATCAGGTGGCCAAAGTACCAGAGTTTCAGCTTCAACATCAATCCTTCCAATGAACATTCAGGATTGATCTCCTTTAGGATGGACTGGCTGGATCTCCCTGCAGTCCAAGGGACTCTCAAGAGTCTTCTCCAACACCACAGTTCAAAAGCATCAATTCTTTGGTGCTCAGCTTTCTTTATAGTCCAACTCTCACATCCATACATGACTACTGGAAAAAACATAACTTTGACTAGATGGACCTTTGTTAGCAAAGCAATGTCTCTGCTTTTTAATATGCTAAGTTGGTCATTTCTTTTCTTCCAAGGAATAAGTGTCTTTTAATTTCATGTGGGAAAGTAGATAAACTTAAAAATATATAATAAAGGAAGAAAATATTAAACCTGGTAGTGGTTTTGACATAGGTTCTATGCAAAGAAATGCTCAAAACAGACTCTCAGAGTTCTTCCTCAAGAAATAGGGAGGGCGGTAGTGCCATTTATAGGTGGAATACTGGGAAGGAAAATTGTTGTGGTGGGAGATTAGAATTACATTTTGTACATGTTAACTTTGTTAACTTCAGCTTTATTCTAAAATGAGCTTTAAGTTGAGTGTCCAGGATAACTACTCAGCTATATATGTCTCAGGTGTACAGTGTTATAGTTGAACACCTGTATACACTACAGAGTCATCACAATTGACTGTATTCCCACAGATACAGCTGCCATCCATCACCATACAGTTGACTGCCCACTCTGCCCACCTGCAAACCATTTTCTGGTCTTGGCAGCCACCAATCCAGTCTCTGTATCTATGAGTTTGCTTTTTATTTTGTTTTATTTATTTGTGAGTTTGCTTTGTTTTTGAATTCCACATAGGCATGAAATCATACAGTCCGTGTCTTTCTCTGTCTGATTTATTTCACTGACCATAATGTCCTCAAGGTCCATCCATGCTGTCAGGAATGGCAGAAGTTCATTCCTTTATATGACTGCTATTTCATTGTCAATATACATTTACACACACTATATCTCCTTTATCCACTCAACCATCAGTGGACACTGAGGTTGTTTCCATTATCTTGGCTACTATGAATAATGCTGCAATGAACACATGTATATATATCTTTCTGAATTATTGTTTTCATGTTCTTTGGATAAATACCCAGAAGTGAAATAGCTGGGTCATATGGTAGTTCTCTTCTTAATTTTTTGAGGCATATTCATACCATTTTCCATAGTGGCTGCGCCAATTTACAGTCCCATGTTCTTTGCAGACAAAGATGGAGAAGCTCTATACAGTCAGCAAAAAGAAGACTTGGAACTGATAGTGGCTCAGATCATGAACTCCTTATTGTAAAATTCAGGTGTAAATCTAAGAAAGTAGGGGAAACCAGCTGGCCATTCAGGTATGATCTAAATCAAATCCCTTATGATATACAGTGCAGGTGATGAATAGATTTAAGGGATTAGGTCTGATAGACAGAGTGCCTTAGGAACTGTGGACAGAAATCCATGACATTGTGCAAGAAGCAGTTACCAAAACCATCCCAAAGAAAACGAATGCAAGAAGGCAAAGTGCTTGTCTGAGGAGGCTTTACAAATAGCTGAGGAAAGAAGAGAAACAAAGGGCAGGGGAGAAAGGGAAAGACAGATCCAGCTAAATGCAGAGTTCCCGAGAATAGCAAGGAAAGATAAGAAGGCTTTCATAAATCAACAGTTCAAATAGAGGAAAAAAATAGAACGAGGAAGCCTAGAAATCTCTTCAAGAAAACTGGAGATATCAAGGGAACATTTCATGCAAGGGTGGGCACAATAAAGGACAGAAATGGTAAGGACCTAACAGAAGAAGAAGAGATTAAGAAGAGATGGCAAGAATACACAGAAGAATTGTACAAAGAAGGTCTTAATGACCCAGATAACCATGATGGTGTAGTTACTCACCTAGAGCCAGACATCCCGGAGTGTGAAGTCAAGTGGGCCTTGGGAAGCATTACAGCCTACAAAGCCAGCGGCAGTGATGAAATTCTCGCTGAGCTATTTAAAACCTTAATAGGTGATGCTGTTAAAGTGTTGCACTCAATATGTCAGCAACTTTGGAAAATTCAGCAGTGGCCATAGGACTGGAAAAGGCCGGTTTTCATTCCATTCCCAAAGAAGGGCAATGCCAAAGAACGTCCAGTCTCTTAACTAATTGTTGTAATAGTATAGTCAGTTTTGTATAGTTTAATTTTACTGTTTTTGTCCTTGACTTATATGTTTGCCTTGCAAGTGTTTGATTTGCTATCTTTATCATAATCTACTTTTTCCAGTCAGATTTTTACTTTCACGTGTTTTCTTACTATTATGAATCAGTACCGTTTCTTTCAGTTTAAAGAAGTCACTTTCAACATTGTTGGGCCAGTTTAACATTAGTGAACTTTCTCAGCTTTTGTTTGTCTGGGAAACTTTTAAACTTTCCTTCAATTCTGAGTAATAACCTTGGTGGGTAGAGAATTCCTGACTCAGAAGTTGTTTTGTTTTTTATTTTAATATCTGAAACTCTCTGAGCTTCCTGGACGTGAATGTCGGTTTCCTTCCCAGGTTAGGGGAGTTTTCAGCTGCTACTCCTTGAAATACTTTTTCTTTCTCTTGTCCTTCAGGAACCCCAATAATGTGAATATTCTGCTTGATGGTGTCCCAAAGGTCCCTTAGAGTATCTTCACTGTTTTAAATTCTGTTTTCATTTTGCTGGTCTGTCTGGATGAGTTCCATTGTCTTGTCTTCCAGCTCATTGATTCATTCCTCTGCCTCATCCAATCTGCCGCTGAACTGCTCTGGTGTATTTTTCAGCTCAATTATAACTTCTGTCTGGCATTTGCTTGTATTTTCTGTCTCTCTGTTGAAGTTCTCACTGTTTGTCCATTCATTTCCCGAGTTCAATGGGCATCTTTATGACCTGACTTTTAACATCATACCAGGTAGATTGTGTGTCTCGGGTTTTGTTAGTTCTTTTTCTGAGGTTTTGTCTTGTTCTTTTGATGGGGACCTATTTCTGTGTCTCCTCGTTTTGCCTAATTCTCTGTTTTCTGTTCTTGTGTCCTGGGTAAGTCAGCTGCCTCTCCCAGACTTGAAGGGGTAGCCTTGTGTGGGATGTACTGCGGGGCTGAGATGTGGGCTGGTACCTGAGCCGATGACTGGGTGCTCTTTCCTATGTGGGCTGCATGCCCCTTCTTGACGGGGCAGGGCTAAAACTGCTGCCTCGGGGCGCTGGTGGCCAGGGATGGCTGCTGACCCGGCAGACCCAGTGCGGCCCAGACAGCAATGGCAGAGCTGGATTTCAGAACTGCGATGGGACCTAGCCACGGGAGCTGCCAACTGCTGCTGGATGGGGTTATTGCCCAGTCAGCTGTGAATCCTGTCTGGGTTGCAGTGGTAGAGGAGGCTTTCTGGTGGTATGCTTCTGGTACTAACGGATTAGATGGAGGTTTACAAAATGGAACCTGCCCTGCCATTAGCAGGTGGCTCTGGCTGGTGTTGAGAGAGTTGAAGCTTAGGGCCCTTTAAGGAGGAGGTGAACCTTCTCACTCATGTGTTCCTTAAGCCTCGTGCAACAACGGATCTTGCAGGAAAGCTGATCTTTCTTTAGGTCCAGAACTAATGAATACACAGCACAAAGTATTATTCATGGAAATGCTTTTCTTAGGCTCTATATTAATGATTGTTGCAAATCTTGCCTGGGAACCTGCTTCTCAAGACTTGCACCCCTGATGACACAGTAGCAGCATCTCTCACCCAGAGACCTTGCCCGGAGCCCATTCTCCCCGGCTGATCTTGTGCCAAAATTATCTCAGGATGTTTGCCTTGGGAAAGGGTCTGGTGGAATTTTACAGACCTCGAGATATTCTTTTCATCTGTTCTCAGCAGCCAGTTGAGAAGTATATAATGCCCTGCTTAAACTAGTGAGGGTGTGTACCTTTCTTTCCTCTGCTGATGTCTGTGTCAGAAGCTTTCTTGGTCCTGTCTCATTAAATAAAATTTCACTGCATGAAGCTCTGAGTGATTGAGCCCATCTTTGGTCCCAGAGTTAAATCTTCTGCTTTGGAGACCATGAACTCAGCACCTACTGCCATCAGCCACCAGTGTCTCAGTCTCCAGAGAGAGCACCCCGAATGGTTTCTGCCTCTCTAACATACACTCCAAAGTTAGTAAGTGGATCTCCTTTACTTACAGCCTGAAATGACCAACATAATGTCTCTGTGATGGTTTTGGAGTCAAGTGAGTCTGTGTGCACGCCCTTTAAAAGTGAGCTTCCCAACCCCTGTAGTTTTAATAATTTTCCTGAATTTCCCCTTGATTTTCAAAGCCAGGTGTGTTGGAAGCTCATTTCTCCTGTGCAGGGTCTAAGGCTTGGGATGCCTGAAAAGTGAAAGTGTAAGTCACTCAGCCGTGTCCAGCTCTTTGCGACCCCATGGACTATACCATGGAATTCTCCAGGCCAGAATACTGGAGTGGGTAGCCTTTCCCTTCTCCAGGGGATCTTCCCAAACCAGGGATCATACCCAGGTCTCCCACACTGCAGGTGGATTCTTTACCAGCTGAGCCTCCAAAAACACTGAAGTGGGTAGCCTATCCCTTCTCCAGGGAATATTCCCGACCCGGGAATCAAACTGGGGTCTCTTGCATTGCACATGGATTCTTTACCAGCTGAGCTATCAGGGAAGCCCAAGAATACTGGAGTGGAGTGGTACAGAAGAATCAGTGATTCTTCCTGACCCAGGAATCAGAACAGGGTCTCCTGCATTGCACACAGATTCTTTACCAACTGAGCTATGAGGGAAGCCCTTGGGATGCCTGATGTGGAGCTCAAATCTCTTGCTTCTCAGGGAGACAATCACGCCTTTGAGATCTTTCCTGACTGTGGATCACTGGGGCGTGGATACTGTTTTATCCTTGGCATGACCATGTCTCAGTTTTTCCTGCCCATCTCAGCGATATCCTTTTACCCTCTGTTGTGGAGTCTCTGTTTATCTCCTTGTTATGTCCCTTCCAGAGGGAATTATTCCACATGCAGCTGTAGGCTTGCTGTGTCTATGGGAGAACATGAGTTCAGGATCTTCCTAGACCACCATCTTGAACATACCTCTTGGGCCACATTTGATATTTAAATGTCTTTGGAACACACGTATGCCTATTTTCAGGGAACAATGGTATTTCAACTTATAAATAAAATAGTTGGCTTGATTTTCTATTTATGATATGACTATTTAAGATGTGACTATTTCAAACATGATGGGTAAAGACTATCAAAAACAACACGAAATCTCATCCTTTAAATTTTCCTGGAAGGATTTATGGAAAAAAGACTATTTAATTTTTTCCCAAAGACTGGATGATGAAGACTTAATGAAGCTTAAACTGTTCTTCCTGTATCTTTATGTCTTGTTCTTCTTCTTCTTCTTCTTCTTTTTTTTTTCTTCCATTAACCAAATGCTACAACCAGGAAACATAATCTGTCTGGGACAGTTATCACATGCTCACCATGCTCCTCCAAAGAATTCGGTCTCCTCAGTGGTATATCATACATAACTCTAGTAAATGGGTTTTGAGTCAGTTGTGGTGACCTTCAGTCCAGTTCAGTTCAGTCGCTCAGTCGTGTCAGACTCTTTGCGACTCCTTGACTCGCAGCACGCCAGGCCTACCTGTCCATCACCAACTCCCGGAGTTTACTCAAACTTACGTCCATTGAGTCAGTGATGCCATCCACCCATCTCATCCTCTGTCATCCCCTTCTCCCCTGCCCCCAATCCCTCCCAGCATCTGGGTCTTTTCCAATGAGTCAACTCTGCATGAGGTGACCAAAGTATTAGAGTTTCAGCTTCAGCATCAGTCATTCCAATGAATGCCCAGGACTGATCTCCTTTAGAATGGATTGGTTGGAGCTCCTTGCAGTCCAAGGGACTCTCAATAGTCTTCTCCAACACCACAGTTCAAAAGCATCAATTCTTCGGCGATCAGCCTTCTTCACAGTCCAACTCTCACATCCATACATGACCACTGGAAAAACCATAGCCTTGACTAGATGGACCTTTGTTGGTAAAGTAATGTCTCTGCTTTTTAATATGCTATCTAGGTTGGCCATAACTTTCCTTCCAAGACAGTGTTCAGAGAGTCTAGACATCCCAGGGTGACTGAAGGAGGTCATATGGGCCGTGGTGTAACAAGCTGTGTTATAACTTCCACCACGTTGTCAACTAGATGTAAAGTGCCGTTACAAGCTGCTTCACTAGGTTCTTGCCCAGAGAAGAGAACAGAACCTTTGGTACAATCGGTCCTCTGTTTCTCCAGCTTCCCCTCAGCCTCACTTCTATCTCCACGCCAGACTTTCTTTTAGTTTGAAACCCGATGTTTTACTCCTTTCAAACTCTCCCCACCAGTTAAAATAAGAAAGGTTCTGATGGGATCATTCGCACTTGGTTGAACCTCACTTTGCTTTGTTAGCTATTTCCAGTATATCTATTTTTTAGTGTAGTTTATGTTTCCTGAAGCCTCACCCACCAACCTGTAAGGACAAATTAAGTCACTGATTTCTTGATTGGATCTGCTGGAATAAGATTCTCTACACTCTGAACCCAAATGAAACCTCACCCCCCATTCATCCTTGGAGTCCTCTAGGTTTATCATAGCTTTTCTTCCAAGGAGCAAGTGTCTTTTAATTTCATGGCTGTGTCACTGTCTGCAGTGATTTTGGAGTCCAAGAATACAAAACCTGCTACTGTTTCCTAGACAGCATAGGAAACAGCAGAGACATCACTTTGCTGACAAAGGTCTGTATAGTCAAAGCTATGGTTTTTCCAGTAATTGTATATGGATGTGAGAGTTGGACCATAAAGAAGGCTGAGAACCAAAGAATTGATGCTTTTTAACTGTGGTGTTGGAGAAGACTCTAGAGAGTCTGTTGGACTCCTAGGAAACCAAACCAGTCCATCCTAAAGGAAATCAACCCTATATAGTCATTGGAAGGACTGATGCTGAAGCTGAAACTCCAAACCTTTGGCTACCTGATGAGAAGAGCTGACTCATTGGAAAAGACACTGATGCTGGGAAAGACTGAGAGCAGAAGGAGAAGGGCATGTAATTATGTAGTTGGTATTATACTATATCTATTATTATCCAATTTAACTTTTTTCCTTAGTTATGTTTTTGAGATTTATCTGTGTTGATGCATGTTCAGTTCAGTCGCTCAGTCGTGTCCGACTCTCTGCAACCCCATGAATCACAGCACGCCAGGCCTCCCTGTTCATCACCATCTCTCGGAGATCACTCAGACTCACATCCATCGAGTCAGTGATGCCATCTAGCCATCTCATCCTCGGTCGTCCCCTTCTCCTCCTGCCCCCAATCCCTCCCAGCATCAGAGTCTTTTCCAATGAGTCAACTCTTCGCATGAGGTGGCCAAAGTACTGGAGTTTCAG
>SJYT01052278.1:31014-51330 GCA_006410635.1 Cephalophus harveyi | reverse complement strand
CAAGTATTCAGATACCCGCAGCACCGGACAGCGGGCTCTAAGAAAGCTTTCCTTTTAAAGGGGAAACACAGCTAGCAAGTGCAGAAGGCAGCCGGGCCACCTCAGAGGCTACAAGCGCTCTGCAGACTCAGTCAGGGTCACGGGTAGAAGGCGACTGGCCGAGGTGGAGAAGGTGAGGTGAGCGAGGTCAGGAAGGCCTGCGCGGCGGCTCGGGAGCGGGTCTGCAGGGCGAGGAGGAGGCGGCGCGGGCGCGGAGGGCTCCGGGCAGAGGCGCAGCCCGCCCCGCCAGGCCCGGGCCCGCAGCCGCCGCTTCCCGCAGCGGGCGCCGGCTCCGCTCACCTGCAGGCCGCCCCTCTCGGCGGGCTCCCTCTCTCTGCCGAACCTAGAGCAGCCTGTTCTCGCCCTCACCACTCCCTACCTAGTTTAGTCTTTTAAAGAACTTGCAATTTTCAGGCATTGGGTTGTTGTTTACTTGTTACAAGTCCCCAGTGAGCTATAATTCCCGTGAAAATAGGGTCATGTCCAAATGTTTCTTGAATAATTTCATCAGTCAGTTCAGTTCAGTTCAGTCGCTCAGGTGTGTCGGACTCTCTGCGACCCCATGGACCCCAGCACGCCAGGCCTCCCCGTCCATCACCAGCTCCTGGAGTTTACCCAAGCTCATGTCCATGGAGTCACTGATGCCATCCGATAGAACTATGAGTATTCAGCATTCAAATATTTGGTAAGCAAATACATAAATGAATTAAGATAGTCCCGGTCTGAAAGGGTGACCACAAATGCCTGGCGTGGGACAGGTTCCCAAGTCCGATTCTTGATGAGTCCAGACTGCTGCGGTCCTGCAGGCTGGTTTGGGGCCATCCGCTTTCAGGAGGTTTCATTTCCAAAACTCCTTGGAGCTTCCTGGACTCTGAGTCTTGGTCAGTACTGCCACGAATACCTCAACACGTTTCCCTCGTTTTAAAACCCAGAAAGGAGACTTGGGAGTATGTTTCCTTAAAAAGTCTCCAGAGATTCTTAGGCAAAATTCCTACCGCTCTCCCCTGCTACTTTCAGAATTCTTCACGGGGAAAAAAGAAAAAGATTTTAATTCTATATCTTTAGACACCTCCTCCTCCCATGAACAACGATAACAGGGGTCAATCATCCTACTTTGCTTACCAGATAGCAGACGCTTGAGGCATAATATTAGCAGCCCTCCCTTCAATCCTGCAAGGTAGGAATTCTCTTCCTCGTTTTCCAGGTGGGGAAACAGACTGTCAGAGGTCAAGAAACGTCCACAGTGTCATCTCAGCATTGAGTGGTAGAGCAGATAATCGGACTCCTGAGTCTAGAGCTGATGGTGTTCCTACCACCCACATTGCCATTATGTTGACCCACTTCACACAGGAGAGGGAAATACAGATCCACCATGACTTGCTCCCAACCCTGAAATCCAAACCTTTCTGCAAACCAAAAACTTTTCTGCAAAAATCTGACCTGACTTGGCCTGAACTCATTTGTGAACAAAACTTGACCTGAACTGATAGGAAGCTAATTATACTCCTTACTTATGCCACTTATTATGACTAGTCATGCATTTTGGTATAAAAATAATAAAATGTTAAATTACAGGGTGCTCTTCCACCTCCTTAGTGCCTCATGAGGACATTATGTATATAATCTGCCCTGTAATGCTCCTATAAGATCTGAAAAGTTCTAAACTCTGAAGCACACGTGGTCCCAGGAGTTTCTGATGAGCAACCGGGAATCTGTTATATTTGTGAGTGATCCTGTCGTCCACAAAGCTTTTACAAAGTGGAAGGAATTTTTTCTTATCTTCTTCTCAGGCCCAAAGAGGAATTGAGGAAATTTTCTAATGTGCCTTATTTTCTTGCTTTCTATAAAGCCACTTCATTCTGTGGTTTCAAGGTATTAGCTGTACTCGATGTCAAGAGAAGTTTGCAGTTATTTGTCCAAGAAAAAAAAATTTAAAAATTAATAACATGCTAAGGGGAGGAGGTGAAGGCCAAAAATGTATACAGAGTATGCTAGCTGTATTCTTTGAAAGAGAAAATCTGCAGTTTTTTTCCTGTGTATTTATCAACTAGAAAAGTATGAGCAAAATTGATAACTGTGGTTCACTCTGCAATGATTGAGGGAGATTTTCTTTTTTTGTACCCTTTTATACCTTTAAGTTTAGAACCACGTGGATTTATCATCCACCAAGAAACTTAAAGTCATAAGTAATCATACCCATGAATGATTTTTCACAATGTGTGAGAGACTCCAGACCCAGGTGCCAAGTCAGCGGAGGTACAGTTCACAGCCTGGTGTCAGTCTTTCGTGTGGCACACAGCTAATGGCCGGTGTTTTCCTTGCTTTCTCCCTTTCCCTTTAGGATAGGTGTTTCCGCTCATCTTCCCTCCCTGAAGAGCACACGCTGGCCTTTGTTTCTGCCTCATGCCAGCCTGCTCTCTCTGCCGCTTCAGTCCCCGGACAGTATTCTTCTCTGGCCAGAGCTCTCAGCCCCTGGCCTGAGTGGTCATCTGAGCCAGGGCAGGATGAGAGGGTCCTGAGCAGGAGGCTGGGCAAAGCTGGTGGGCAGGGTGGCCAGAGCAGGCCTGCGGGTCTCGGCAGGCAGCAGTCGGTCTGTGACAGGCAGCTCTAGACAAGGGCAAGGACTGGGCGCGGCTCGGGAACGGGGCCTGAGGTGCAGAGGGCAAAGCCATTGTGGCTGGCACCCGCGGAACTGAAGCTGGGGTGCAAATGTCGGCTGGACGTTCAAGCTGGGCACGCAGGACAGAGTTCAACTTCCAGAAACAACAGGCTCATATGTATTTACGCCAGAATGGAGCTATAGCATTCCTGCCAGACTGGAGAAGACTCTTGAGAGTCCCTTGGACTGCAAGTAGATCCAACCAGTCCATCCTAAATGAGACCAGTCCTGAGTGTTCATTGGAAGGACTGATGCTGAAGCTGAAGCTCCAATACTTTGGCCACGTGATGCAAAAAAAAGACTCATTGGAAAAGACCCCAATGCTGGGAAAGATTGAAAGTGGGAGAAGGGGAAGACGGAGGATGAGTTAATTGGAAGGCATCACTGATTCAAAGGACATGAGTTGGAGCAAACTCTGGGAGATGGTGATGGACAGGGAGGCCTGGTGTGCTGCAGTCCATGGGGTTGCAAAGAGTCAGACATGACTGAGCAACTGAACTGAACTAAACTGGACTGGTTTAAGCACTTTTCCCCCTGAGGAAAATGAGAAGGGTCAGGATTCTGTACTTGCTGCTTGTAACACATAGAGGACATGATTCCCTCCCCTCCCTCACAAAGGGCGGTCCCGCCCAGTTTTATACTCCAAGAAGCAACAGGTCACGGAAATCCCTGCAAACTTGCATTGTTCTTCCCCTAAAGTTGGGTTGAAATGATCTGGCGGCAGCCTTGATGGCTAACGTGGAAGGCTGGTGACCGCAACGGCAGTGTGGGTGCAACGGTGAGTCACACACTCAATCCACAGCTCATTTCAACAACCAGAAGTCATGGTGCCCAACTGCTGTGGTACCATTTGTCTTATGCTTTGTTCAAATTGTGATGAGGGGATTAAGCTGGGCTCAATTTAGCTTTATGTAGACACTGCAATTCAAGGCTTGTCCATAGCTGTATTTCAATCCTCCAAAATCTAATAGATTTAAAAATCTCTCAGGGGCCTCCGTTTATCATCCATATTTGCACTGGCTCAACAGGAGCCTTACAAAAATAATATAATGTTGCCTCACCTCTACGTACTCTGCAGAGGCAATGAAAAGAACTGGACTTTCAAGCTCACTTTGAAAGGGGCAAGCGGGAAGGAGACCAAGAGCAGACCATAAATTTGTTGCTTGAGGCAGGACACCTGCCCTGTCAGTCTTTGCTCCATCCAGATGGAAACACGGGTGATCTAGGATTACCCTCCTGCAATGCCAATGGTCAACGCACTGAAAGGTCATGTCTATTACGGTTGGCGTTTCTCTCCCCACCGAGCTGCTTTCTGGGTGGACGTCATACTCATCTCATGCAGAAGGCATGTTCTCCATGCCAGAACACTGCTGCTAATATTTGATCTAATAAAAGACACCCTATCTTTTCTTCAAGCTTCATGACGTCTAGCTGGTGTTAGATGATCATTCCTTTCTCCCTCATCATTCCAACTTTGTGTTCTAAGGACTTGAATCCTTCAGGAAAGTTTTATTTGCCACCTCTCATTTTAAAGTGATTCTTTTACAATGATAGCAACCAAAGTAAACAGCTTCATTTCCAGAAGTAACTTTATGTGAATAGTCGGTGTGCCTTTGGAAGGAGCCACTGGCCTTTACTAATACTATGAGGTTCCCCAGCAAGCCACACGACACTGTCTGTGTCGTATTGTAAGCAGGGAAAGGAAGGACTAGAAACACAATCTTCACCAAAAAACAAAATAGGATCGAAACGTGCACCAACAGCTGGAACCAGCTGCGAGAACTGCACGGTGGAATCCTGTCCAACTCTGCAGACGGACCTCTGAGCACTCTTGGAGCCTGGAACAAGAGGAACAAAAGACCACTTTGTAAGAATGTCACACCTCAACCCAGCCAGCTAGCACCCCCAGAAATCGGCAACAGGAGGCATTCATCTTCTTAGATCCAATCACTGCACAAAATCAGCCCTATTTGTTCTAGGAAGTCCACGCACATGAACTTCATGCTAACTGGAGCTTGGTTCTTAGCCTTGGGGCCCTTAAGGACTCCTTTGGATTCTGTGGGTCTCCATTTCAAAAGCATCATTGACATGAAGCTGGGGAGGTTTTCCTGGAGCTCTTTCTCACCAGACTGGTTCCGGCTGCCTCCCGGGTGATGATGGAAAAGTAAGGCACTAGCCAACATGTCATCCCCTCATTTTGTAATCATCAGGCAGTTGCACAAAGGTTACGTGGAACTTTACCAAGTAGTCAAAGGCACAGTCCCGGGCAGTCTTAAAGGATTTAGGACTGTTAACGGCACTACCCAAGTATTGCATATTAAGGAACTCCACCACCGGCCAGGTAAACTAGGTATAAGGGAATGCAATCATCGCCTTTTCACTCTCAACCGTGACCTTTGGAAACGCAAGGCCTTTCAAGTCACAGTTGAGAACTGCTGCTCGGCTAAGCTCTCCAACATTTTCTGATCCCAAAAAGGAGCCGTAAGAAACACCCTGCGCACTCTTGCCGTGGAGTGATTGCTAAAGGAGGAGTATTTCATCAGAGATGCTTCCGAGTCCTTAAAATCCTTCACTTAGGGCCAAGGCCCTCTTAGAGATCAGCTTGATGTACGTTCCATGTTAGGTAGCTGTCATTTGCCTCAGGGCTTTCCCGGCGGCACTCGTGGTAAAGAATCTACCTGCTGATGGAGGATATGTAAGAGACACGGGTTTGATCCCTGGGCTGGGAAGATCCCCTGGAGGAGGAAAAGGGTACCTTACCCCAGGATTCTTGCCTGGAGAATCCCATGGACAGAAGAGCCTGGAAGGCTACAGTCCACGGGGTCACAAAGAGTCAGACACAGCTGAGAAATTTAAATAACAGCAACTAAACAGAAATTTAAATAATAGCAACGAAACGAGTAATCTGTATATGGGAGACCAGAGCTGAAGTGACTTTCATTAAAATTTTGCTATTTGGCCTTTAGTGCAAAGGGCCAAACAGTGAAATCCTGTTGTAGGGATTCTAATGTACATTTTCTTTTTCTTCTTTTAGCCCTAGGAATAGAAGAGGAGGATATATTATGGTCCATCCTGTGCTCTGATCCTTCACCCCTAGGACTAGAAGAAATAAAGTAGATTTTTGTGTGAATGTAGAAATATATTTACCAGCTACACCAGAAACAGGGAGTTGAAGTCATATGGAGCTTGGTTTCTCCAAAGACATGTTGCAAGCGTGGGCACTGAAAGAGTGTCGCGGGCATTTAACTCTCCTGTCCAAGTTAACCTCAGTCCACCCAATTTCCCATTATCAGCAGTACACTCAGCGGAAAAGATCACAGCTGTGTTTTACTGTGCATCAGCTATGTGCCTATATCTCTAATCCTGATAAGAAAAGAAAAACCTTCAAGAGAGTGCTATCATTAAACCAGTTCAAAAGAAATAATACAATGATTCAGAGCAATTGGGATAGACAAGTTTTGGTTAATGCTAACGACTGAAAACAGTTGTGAAGCAAATGAAAGTCTTTAGAGACCTAAGGAGCATTGTGTTAATAACAATGGCTTCATCCCCATTAGGTGGCCGTGTTCACTCGCTTAAGATCAATAAACAGACTCTCGGCACCGTGCGTGCTCCATGCTCTCCGAGTCACTCTGCACACCGCTATTTCAGTTAGTGGTCTTGCCACTCTTCTTTGGTAGCCTCAGTAAGATGAGGATCAGTTAACAGTAAATTAAAATGGCAACCTCCGGCAAGCGGCCGTGGATATTTCCACTACTAAAAGGCATTTGGTTATTAGGCTTGTCTTCACCTAATCATGGACCTGACTTGAACACTCGATTCAAAATCCCCTGCAGAGCAACCCATCACTCTGCTGTTGTTAGCATGTTGAACCAATAGATAAAAAAGCATTAAAAAAAAAAGAATGGAGAAAAGATTTTCTTTTCTGAAGTCAGGATCTAGTCAAAGGCTCAAAGGACTTTTAAAATCTTAGAGGGATTAAAAGCTAGTAAAACAGTAAATATTTCTTTCAGTGGCTGCTAATATTTGTATTCTTCCTAAAGGTGGAAGGCATGTCAGGAAGATGACATTTCTCTTAAAAGAATGTTTGTAAAAGTGTCTAAATGTATTTGATCAGAGATGTTTTCACTGAAGCATATCTTTCAGTAATAAGATTGTGAAGGCAGATTCATACAGCCCCCAGATGCATCTGAAAAGGCTGCAATACCACTAATGCAATGCCCCTGAAAGAGCTTGAAGTTTGTTAGCAGCCCAAACTGGCTCAGGTCATCTCATAAAAGTAAGGGGCTGGATGAGACAGGCACATGCGTTTTCATTCACGTATGTGTGACTCTAAAGCCAGTGATCTGCAGCCCGCGTATTAAAAACCACAGGATCAAGAGAGGACATATTCAGTTGCAAACGTGTTTTAGAAATCTAGCCTTTGATAAAAATGGTGTGAGAGCTAACAGAATTATTTGGGAAGTCAGGAGAAAATGTTTTTAAATCTTCAAATAATGTTTTAAATCTTCAAATAATGTCCATCTAGGACCCCAACAAAGTTTGCATGAAAGGTGTTACAAGGCATTTGATGTGACTGACCTTCACCCCCTTTAATACTTAAGTTTGAGAACTTACCTCCTTTCATGTTTACATGTGGGATTTAGTTTAATCTGTGGCAAGCAGATCTCTGTTACACAACTGTTTGAATTTCAGGCCACATGCAATCACTTGAACTATTTTACTTTATTTCATGTATTTATATTATGTATTTACCTGAGAGTTAAAAATCAAACTTTTTTGTGGCTGAAGTTAATCATTTACATTTGTGCAGTATTTTAAGGTTTGTAAAGTATTATGCACGCTATTTTATTTTTAGATGAAAAATATTGTTAAACTATGTCATCTGCTATAGAGGAGCTCATTAATTCCCTAAGAGGGATTAAAAGCTAGTAAAACAGTAAATATTTCTTTCAGTGGCTGCTAATATTTGTATTCTTCCTAAAGGTGGAAGGCATGTCAGGAAGATGACATTTCTCTTAAAAGAATGTTTGTAAAAGTGTCTAAATGTATTTGATCAGAGATGTTTTCACTGAAGCATATCTTTCAGTAATAAGATTGTGAAGGCAGATTCATACAGCCCCCAGATGCATCTGAAAAGGCTGCAATACCACTAATGCAATGCCCCTGAAAGAGCTTGAAGTTTGTTAGCAGCCCAAACTGGCTCAGGTCATCTCATAAAAGTAAGGGGCTGGATGAGACAGGCACATGCGTTTTCATTCACGTATGTGTGACTCTAAAGCCAGTGATCTGCAGCCCGCGTATTAAAAACCACAGGATCAAGAGAGGACATATTCAGTTGCAAACGTGTTTTAGAAATCTAGCCTTTGATAAAAATGGTGTGAGAGCTAACAGAATTATTTGGGAAGTCAGGAGAAAATGTTTTTAAATCTTCAAATAATGTTTTAAATCTTCAAATAATGTCCATCTAGGACCCCAACAAAGTTTGCATGAAAGGTGTTACAAGGCATTTGATGTGACTGACCTTCACCCCCTTTAATACTTAAGTTTGAGAACTTACCTCCTTTCATGTTTACATGTGGGATTTAGTTTAATCTGTGGCAAGCAGATCTCTGTTACACAACTGTTTGAATTTCAGGCCACATGCAATCACTTGAACTATTTTACTTTATTTCATGTATTTATATTATGTATTTACCTGAGAGTTAAAAATCAAACTTTTTTGTGGCTGAAGTTAATCATTTACATTTGTGCAGTATTTTAAGGTTTGTAAAGTATTATGCACGCTATTTTATTTTTAGATGAAAAATATTGTTAAACTATGTCATCTGCTATAGAGGAGCTCATTAATTCCCTAAACATTATAGGAGATAAGACATAAATATTATTTGGTCTGTTTTAAAAATAAATACAAGGATGACACATCTAACCTGCTCAAGTTACCCATTCATTTAGAAGAAGAGGCTCAACAATTAGCTTTAAAGTGCATAAGCCTATATTTTCAGTGTATTCAGTATATATCTTTCCAATCAGTAATTTTTAACATGCATGACAATCAACTAGGTATATTTAAAATGTAATCTTTTCAAAAGCAAGAAATTGTAAGAAACCAAAGCCTCTATGCTGGTGGATTAAAATAGTCACCTTGGTTGATTGGTCATTAGAAAACTATTCATTAGTGAATTTTACAACTGCTTTCAAAAATAAAAATAAAATGTTCCAATGCAGAAAATATCAAGTTAAAAGTTTTTCTTTAAGAGTCATGGATTTATGAAATTTGTATGTCAAAACTTCAAACCACATTTCAAGAGTTAAGTTTTGACACTTACAACGTATCAGAAAATTTAACACATAAAAACCAACATTCTCACTTTCCCAGCAATGACTGACAGACACAGACAGGTCACTTCATTCCTCCATTCAGTTCAGTTCAGTTCAGTTCAGTCGCTCAGTCATGTCCGACTCTTTGCGACCCCATGAATCGCAGCACGCCAGGCCTCCCTGTCCATCACCAACTCCCAGAGTTCACTCAGACTCACATCCACCAAGTCCATGATGCCATCCAGCCATAGGCAAAGTAATGTCTTTGCTTTTGAATATGCTATCTAGGTTGGTTATAACTTTCCTTCCAAGGAGTAAGCATCTTTTAATTTCATCGCTGCAGTCACCATCTGCAGTGATTTTGGAGTCCCCCAAAATAAAGTCTGACACTGTTTCCACTGTTTCCCCATCTATTTCCCACGAAGTGATGGGACTGGATGCCATGATCTTCGTCTTCTGAATGTTGAGCTTTAAGCCAACTTTTTCACTCTCCTCTTTCACTTTCATCAAGAGACTTTTTAGTTCCTCTTCACTTTCTGCCATAAGGGTGATGTCATCTGCATATCTGAGGTTATTGATATTTCTCCCAGCAATATTGATTCCAGCTTGTGCTTCTTCCAGCCCAGCGTTTCTCATGATGTACTCTGCATATAAGTTAAATAAGCAGGGTGACTTGTCACCCTATACAATAGCACTTCTTGAGAAGCAGGGAAATTAATAAGCGATATGAGAGTTATGCCAAATTTAATAAACATGACACTTGATTTTCACTATGTGTATTTCCTTATTTTAGGGAAAATATGGGTCGAAGGAAATCCACGTATCCCATGGAATACTAAGCATTATAGAACTGCTACTGTCTTTTGGAATTTCTTTTCAGTGGCATTTAACAGATTTCTACCATAATGAGATATCATTCTTTCACATTCTTAGTTCCTTCTCTATCAAAGAACTGATTTTAATTATAAATTTAAACTTGGAACTCATCATAATTTACTTGCCTTCTTAATACTTGATGTTCTCAATTTTAAAATATGAAAGTAAGAATCAGAGGAAAACGTTCATTTAAGAGACTAGGAGAAAATAAATCAGATAAGAAACACTAAGACTTTAAAATATAATTTAGAGTTGGCTAAATATGGTTTTCAAGTTTTGTGAACTACTGAGAAAATGTCTCTGCTCCGTTGAAAACATTTTAGGGTGCTAAACTTATCTTCAGTAAAGTTCATTGATGATACTCAATAAATAAATGTCACCAGCTATTAAGTAAGTTTAAAGCAAACATTTTATGGACAGCCTGTTAAAAATGGTCATGTGATAAAACAGAGAAGAGGATGAGCTTTTGGGTTTTAGATTCAAATCCTGCCTCGTCCACTGGAATTTTCTGAGCCTTGGTTATTCCTCTTTAAAAGTGGAGTGAGACTAACCTAACCCCAAGTCTGTGAGAACTGAATTAGATCATCATTTTTAATGTTATTCAGTGAACCATAGTCTTTTCTAGCCTATCGCAATACTCCTAAATGCGTGCATAGTGAAATAGCTCCCCTTAATGACAATAAATCTTTTGTGTTCAGATGCTCAGTCATGTCTGACTCTGCACCCATGGACTGTAGCCCGCCAGGCTCCTAGGTCCATGGAATTTTCCAGTTGAGAATCCTGGAATGGGGAGCCAATTCCTCCTCCAGGGAATCTTCCCAACCCAGGGACCACACCCACGTCTTTAGGTCCCTGAACTGGCAGATTCTCTACCGCTAGCACCACTTAGTTTGGTTCAGTTCAGTTCAGTCACTCAGTCGTGTCTGACTCTGTGACCCCATGAACTGCAGCACGCCACGCCTCCCTGTCCATCACCAACTCCCGGAGTTTACTCAAACTCATGTCCACTGGGTCAGTGACACCATCCAGCCATCTTATGAAGCACAGTAAATCTTTTACCCTCTTTGTAGTTCTTTTTGTTTGTGTGTTTGATGCAAGAATTTTATTTATTGCAAAGGATGGTCAAGAGATAAAATTAGGGCATATGGTTTAAGAGTAAAGATAATATCAACATTTTAGCTTTAAATTTTTTCAGTAAATATTTGATTTCTAAAATTCCATTTTATAAGGAAAAGAAAGCAATCTTCCTTCTCCCCAAGCCCATTAATATATTTTCATCAAATTTGAAAATTAAGCCAATGTAATAGTTAAAATTAAACATTCTGCACATCATTTTTCAACATTTAAAAATTTTTATTTAAAATACTACAATATTTTATTCTTATTTTCTCCATTTTCTTGACATATAGCTTGATACTTCTAAATGTTAGCAATTAACCAATTCTCTATCACAATTTATTTATGCAGTTTTACATTACTTTTTAAAGAGATATATGCTTTCCCATCAGGTTACTTGCTCCTGCTCCAGTTTCAGTACCTATGGATTTTTTTGGAATGTTCTAACAGGGCTTGGGAACCCTTCTGCAGTATGTGCTTGCATCCTTGACGGTTTTTAAGGAATAAACTGTTTAAATTAGGAGAGCAGAGTTCAGGGTAGACTAAACTGTTCGGTATGTAAAAGCAGTCCAAAGATTATAGGCTTAGAAACATGTCCTGTGAGGATGCTGCAGGTGAAAGTGGAAGGAACATAAAGTGAGCCATTTGGATTTAGTACAGATATTAAGCTGAAAGGTGAAGTATGTAAGCAGAAAAACTGATGAAAGTAAATGAGAGGCGTGTCAGGACATAAACCATAGATGCTCCTTAAATTTTACATCTTTCTCTATATAGCTTTCTGCTTGTGGTGGTAAATAAACACACCCTAGCTACATAATCGAATAAAGGGTCATAATGGTTAGGATTCAAGCCAATTTTGTGCCTCAACTTTAAATAAATTACCATTCCTATACGAATGTTAAACAGTCATGTGATGAATTATCATGCAATCATGTAATAAAAAGGGAGTTTTCTTTTCTCAAATAGGTTGATTAATATAGTAGCTCGACTTAAAGTTACTTTTAACAAAGTATCAGTCAGCAGGCATCTTAACTAGACACAACTTAGCAACTAAACAAAGAAATAAGAGCAATGACTGACAAAGGATAGCCTATTTCTATCCCCCTATGAGCTTCTGGGCAACCTGAGGCTCTAAATCTAAAATAAAGTAACCCAAGGGTCAACACTGACTATTGGTCATCTTGAGACAAACCAGTCTGGAACTCCAAGTCAACCCTCCTGCAAATAGAATCAAGTGGAGATTAGTGGGTATTTGTTGACAGTGGAAAGTCAAGAAAGAAGACAAGCATTGGAAACAAACAGATCTGGCTTTAAACCCTAGCCTGACACGATGCACGCATCCACTTACAAGCATTTATAACCTGAGGAGTTGTCTTCACTTTCTCCTTATGTGGGATTCAAATTTTAATGCCTGACTGGGTTATTGTGAGAATAAAATGATTTGCTGCATATAAACTTTTAGCATAGCATTTGAGTTATCTTGGACCCTCAATAAATAGTATCTTTAAAAGTTCCCTTTACGTAATAATTCTTTCCACCTACTAAAGTGAGGAATGGAAACTCAGGTCTCTTCCCATTCTGCATCTGAGCCAGTGGGCTGTCATCACCCAAAAGGGGCAGAAAAAGGGGCTCTGATAAGCCTGGCTCAGAGCTGCGACAGACCCACTTCCGAGAAAGCCCAGGGAGCTCTGACAATATGCGAATAGGGGAGGAGGTATGACCCGCAAGGCATGGAAAGCGTTACTATGAAGGCTTATTTTTTCAGCTTGTGTTTCCTCTGAGCACATTCAGAGCCTTGGAAATGCAGACCTAGCCAAGATCTGACACATATTAATCACTCTTCTTTGCCTCCTTGACAAGTCCTGTGAATCTTCTCATCACTCAACAGCTGGCAAGTCTCACCTCAGTCCAGGCTTCAGCTGGACTTAAGAGGATCGTGGGAGGAGACGGGAAACTGGGGATCAGCCGCCTCCTGGCTCGGCCAGCACGGCCTTCGGCGGAGATGGAGGCAAAGAAAGCGACTAGACGTGGAGGCTGGAGTCTTGGCTTCTCCCGGGTTGTGGTGAACCCCTCAACTTCTCTCAGCTGCCAAGTGATAACTCATTGCGTAGGATTTGTATGTGTGGTGTTGATGGTAAAATAATATGAAAGTGTCCTATAAATCAAATACCTGTGTCAGCACTCAGTCATGCCTTACTCTTTGGGACCCCATGGACTGTAGTCCATGAGGCTCCTCTGTCCGTGGAATTTTTCCAGGCAAGAAGACTGGAGTGGGTAGCCGTTTCCTCCTCCAGGGGATCTTCCTGACCTGGGGATCAAACCCTCATGACTCTCAATCTTCTGCATTAGCAAGTATGTTTTTGGTTTTTTTCCTATAGATTATATAGAACTATACGAAAGAAAGGCTTCTATTTCAATATTTCATGTGTAAGATAAATATTGCGCTGCATTTAATTTCAGCCTTAATAAAATGATCTCCATTCATGGTGGCTCTAGGGAGAAGGAAATGGCACCCACTCCAGTGTTCTTGCCTGGAGAATCCTGTGGACAGAGGAGCCTGGGAGGCTGCTGCCCATGGGGTCACACAGAGTCGTGCATGACTGAAGTGACGTAGCATGCATGCATGCGTTGGAGAAGGCACTGGCAGCCCACTCCAGTGTTCTTGCCTGGAGAATCCCAGGGACAGAGGAGCCTGGGAGGCTGCCGTCTATGGGATCGCACAGAGTCGGACACGACTGAAGTGACTTAGCAGCAGCAGAAGCAGTGGTAAAGAATTCACTTGCCAGTGTAGAAGATGCAAGAGACACAGGTTCAACCCCTGGGCCAGGAAGATCCCCTGGAGTTGGAAATTGCAACACACGCCAGTATTCTTGCCCAGAAAAATTCCATGGACAGAGGAGCCTGGTGGGCTACAGTCCACAGGGTTGCAAAGAGTCAGACATGACTGAGCATACATACAATGATTTGTTGAATGCATGAATGAGCACACACAAAGCAAAGCTGGCAGCCTGTGAGGCAACAGAGAAGGGTGGGGAGTGGGCTACAGTCCAGGGGGCTGCAAAGCGTCAGACACAGCTGTGCTTACACATAAGACAAATCTCCATTTATGAATTCCAATACTGCTTAAAAACGACGAACTTTACTCTCATATTGTATGTCTTCGAAATGTACAGTCATGAATAATATATTGAGTTGCCAAAATTTTGCATTTTTCCCTAAGATTTTACAATATACTACAAACTGCAAACCCAATGTATTACAAATGATTAGTGATTCTCTTATCTGATTTAAATTAACATCATGATATTGGTTCTGATCTGCCTGTCAATATGCAAATTATTCTCCTGACTGAATTACTGTTGCTGGTATTGCTTAAGGGGAGGAGGCAAAGGCAACCCACTCCAGTACTCTTGCCTGGAAAATCCCGTGGACAGAGGAGCCTGGTAGGCTGCAGTCCATGGGGTCACTGAGAGTCGGACATGACTGAGCAACTTCACTTTCACTTTCATGCATTGGAGAAGGAAATGGCAACCCACTCCAGTGTTCTTGCCTGGAGAATCCCAGGGACGGGGGAGCCTGGTGGGCTGCCGTCTATGGGGTCACACAGAGTCGTACACGACTGAAAGGACTTAGCAGCAGCAGCAGCAGTATTCCTTAAGTGTCCAGCAAGGGTAAAAGCTGGGAGTCTCAAATGCACAGTCCTTTTCAACTAGATATTCAAAGTATCATGTTTGATAACTCAGCCGTATATTCTACTAAAATGAGAATAACAGGGCTTGGTTTTGCAGAAGCTAAGATTTTGAAATTTCTCTTTAATAATATAAGAGAATAAAACAATTGGAACTGCCTTTACCTTTGTGAGCTTTTTAAACAATACCTTTCTTTAACATGCATATACTTCCTGATAGATAAAGATGATGAAATAGCGGGCTGAGTGAGTAACACACATGCACAAGGGCAGAGACGTTTCTATAAAAGCCCTGCTACCTGTGGATTCAGTTGTCTATTGCACGTTCAGTGACAGTTATTCCAGGCATTATCTTTGTTGTCAGAAAAAGAAAACTAAGTAGAAGATCATGGCAAGTCCTGACTGGGGATATGATGGTGAAAACGGTAAGCATTCTTCTACTCATGTAGCTCAAATAACAGCTTGTTCCCTTTTCCAGGAAAAGAGATGTTGAGCACTTAACGTAACGGTAAAGTCATAGATTAATGGTGTGAAGGGCCTTTGACTTATACCAGCTTTGTATGCATTCTCAACAGCTGTCCTTTGGGCCATGATTGTCTACAGAATGTATTCTGCCTCTTTTCTCCTCTCTCTCCCCCAGCCTCTCTCCCTCCCTATGTATAGAGAAGGCTATTGCTAACAGCAAAATATGTATACTCTGATCCCATAGACTATGAGCATATTAACTCTGTTGACAATACAGTGTAGCATTGGAAAGGGGCATTCTCAAACCTTGGATTTCCATTAAGCTAACCAGAATACCATTTGAGATACCTGAATAAATCCTAATCTAGGAAAACTATATTCCTAAAACTTGGACTCAAGCATTAGATCAGTTTTGATTGTAATCATGTTTGTCCTGGTAGGTCCTGAACACTGGGGCAAGCTGTACCCCATCGCAAATGGAAATAACCAATCTCCTATCGACATTAAAACCAGTGAAACCAAGCATGATCCCTCTCTGAAACCTCTCAGTGTCTCCTACAATCCAGCCACAGCCAAAGAAATCGTCAACGTGGGACATTCCTTCCATGTAAGCTTTGAGGACAGTGATAATAGATCAGGTGAGCAGAAGACCCTCCTGATTTCTGTCTTTGACCTGCTGGGAAATTTAAACAGTAGGGCTTTCAGAACATGGACACCTACGTTCAGTCTTTTGTGCACATGTGTAGCATTGATGCCATCTACTGAGGTGTCTTGAAGTTTTAAAATATTTCCAAGTGTTAAAGATGATTCTGGGAACTCCCAGCTCGGGCTTTTTTCAGCCCTTCTCCTTCTCAGTGACTCTATTTCATCTCTTCTGGTTTCCAATGTCTTTATGCTAACTTTACACCCTCTGAATAAACAGTACTTTTTCACAAAGTTCTGTGAACCATCATGAATATAAAAACTGAAAAGGCAAATATTTTCTAATTGAGATGAGGTTGGAGGCACGCATTAGGGAAGAAATACAGACAAAGAGTATATTTATTTTTTGTGGGCAGGAAAATGGCTCCATAACAATGAAGTGCTTCAGTTCAGTTGAGTTCAGTTGCCCAGTCATGTCCGACTCTTTGGAACCCCATGAATCGCAGCATGCCAGGCCTCCCTGTCCATCACCAGCTCGTGAAGTGCTTGGGTACAGTAAAAAAAAAAAAAAAAAATGCTGGTCTTGGCTGTATCTTGCATGGAATCATTCTGTGCATAAGTATTTTTGTCTAGCTTTCCCTCTCCCTATTAGATCATAGTAACTGAATTATCTTCATCTCCCAGAATCTAGCACACTTCCTCATTCACAGGAAAATTCTCAAAACTGTTTACTGAATAATTTACTAAATGGCAGTTTCATAAATCAGCTCTACTGTCAAAAGGCAAAATTAGTCATAGCACTTTCCTACAAAGTTCTGAGCCTAAATTTTAGACATCTTGGGGCTATGTCCTTTGTTAATATTGGATTAAGACTAGTAGTATGTGTGTTTTATTAATCATATGGTTGGATAGACTCTAAAAAAATGATCCTTCAGTGTTAGAATTTTAAAATTGACCCTACCCTCCTGCTGGAACTTTCTTTTGGTCCCTGGCTAGGAATTCTCAGTAAAGCTGTCAGAATACCCTCTTGTATCTTGATCAGTTACAAGATAAGTGCAGAGTGATTTGTTACTAAAAATAAATTGCTAGATATCTTAATGCATACTGTCCATTACTGTCTGTTGAAAGAATGAATGAACTTATAAACTAAAGCAGGTTCAAGGAAAGACCTCTAATCCTATAAATCACTCATCTTCCAATACGTTTTCCTGAAAACAGGAAAAGATAAAATTATAGCCTGTGTGCTGGGAGCCGTATAAGTCACGCACGATCTTAAGGTGCAGCACACGTCTGAGCCCAGCATTGTGGGCATGGGGAAAAACCAACAGGATGGAAACTTTGGACTACAGTTTATTTTCATTTCTACTCGACCCAATTTAGTGTTAATTTGTATTAAATGCAAAGACAAGCTGGAGCTCATGACTGTAACACTAATAGCATTTTCCTTTTTCTTCTAGTGCTGAAAGGCGGTCCTCTGTCTGAAAGCTACAGGCTGCGTCAGTTCCATTTTCACTGGGGCATCACCGATGACTATGGCTCTGAGCACTTAGTGGATGGAGCCAAATTTTCTGCAGAGGTAATGTAGCTTAGTGAGTGAGAGAGAGGTATGCCAAGAGTCTTCCCAGAAGTAGCCCCCTCATAACAAGTGGATGTGTATCAGTCACTCAGTCATGTCCAACGCTTTGTGACCCCAGGGACTGTAGCCCACCAGGCTCCCCTGTCCATGGGATTCTCCAGGCAAGACTACTGGAGTGGGTAGCCTATCCCTTCTCTAAGGGATCTTCCCCACTCAGGGATCAAACCAGGGTCCCGCACATTGCAGGCAGATTCTTTACCTGTCTGAACCACCAGGGAAGCCCCCCTTATCACTTAAGACACAATTTCAACAGCTCCAAAGGAATGAGCATTCTGGGGCCTGTAAAGAATTCCTAGGCTCCATTAAACTTAAACAGTGACACACTGCGTTTGGCAATAGAGAAAATTTTTCACGTGAGGGAGGCAGGTGAATTTGCAGTCAAACTCCTGAGCCTCGAATGTGCTTTCATTTCAGAATGTCTCAGAAACTGCTGCCTGACATCAGGCTAACCTCAAGGGGAGTTGCTGCTCTCCTCTTAACGCTCTGAGCCCCATGGGGAACACACCATCATTCTCTTCTCATTTAAAGGTTCAAGGGTGTACTCACCTGCAGCAGAGGTGCCAGGGTCCAGCCCCGGTGGATCCAGGGTAATTCGAAGGAGAGACGGTGTGGCGAGGAAAAACTTATTTATTTAATTAGAAATATAAAGAGAGATTAGGAAAAAATAGTATAGTAGGAAATTTTAGTGGAGAAAAGAGGCTGAATAACTTGGTTTATGGGGAAAGCCAATAAAACTTCAGGACAAGAAGTTTGTACCATCTACATTAGGCCACCAGCTCTCGTTTGAAGAGCGGAGGGTGCCCCGCCTTGGGCTTCCTCTCTCATGGGACTTAAAAGCTGGGGCAAGTAAGTAGACGTGGTGAGCCTCCTCGCTCCAGATGGGAATTCAGCCAGAAAATAAAGTAAAGAGGACATAGGGGAAACCAGTCCAGCGACTGGCCCATCCTCTATTGTCTGGCAGGCTTTTTATACCTTTTTTTGTACATAGAGATCAATGGATAATATAAAATTATGCAGCGTCAGCAGCCCTGACTCTTATCGAGACCAGGCTCTCTCTCTGCATGCCTAGTTGTATACACAAGTCATAGGTGATTTACATCATCTTATGGCCAGAGGGCCAATTAACATTTTATGGCCCCTTTTCTGATAAGGGTTTGACAACCAGAAGACTTATTTGCCTTAACAGTGTTGTTCTTCCCAAAGTCTGGTGCCACTCTCAGAAAGCACTAAATAAAGTCTGTCTCTTATACACATCTAGATGTGTATAAGAGACAGGTCTCTGACTGTGTGATTTTCTCTCAGTGTGTGTATGTCTCTGAGTGTCTCTTTGAGTGTGTTGCTATCTCTCAGTTTGTGTGCGTCTCTCTGTCAGTGGAAGTGTGTGTGTATATCTGTCTCAGTGTGTGTGTCTCTATCTCAGCGTGTGCATCTCTCTCTCAGTGTGTGTGTCTTAGTGTTTCTCTGTCAGTGTCTCTGTGTGGGTCTACAGGCAAGTTAGAGAGCCATCAAAGGGGGTTCACTGAGACATTCTTTTTATATGCAGGAGACTGTTAACTGGAGCCCTAAGTTAATTCCTTTTAGAGGCAGAAGAGTGGAAAGCACAGTATAATAAGGCAGGCAGACTCTGGTTTTGGGGGGTAGATGTTCAGGAAAATCCAGGGGGAACTCCTGAGGCCTGACTCGCCTTGCCCATCAGGCCTCTCCGCATGACCTTGTCATGGGTGGGATATCTCGTGCTGGCTCCCGGCACAGAGGTGTGGCCAGGCGGAGGCACTCCATTAAGATTCTACTAAGAGGGCCAGTTTAACCTCAGGAGTCATCACAATGAGTAGCATACTCTAGACGAGGGTTTGGGGCTCCCAGGCAGCAGGCCACTACACTCTGGCCACTTGACTTTCCTCCACATGGAAGTCTGTGATTCAGTTCAAGACATTCTGTTTGTATATCCATGGTAAAATCAAGAAAATGTGCATCAGACTCTCAACAGAGGGTATGAAGACTGAAAACAAAAAACTTTTGTTCTTTGTATGCATGACTATTCAATATGTTTGTACCAATGCAGACTGGTTGGCTTTTTTGTTTTACTCTTGTAGAACGAATTGGTAATACACATAGATTTGCAACAATCTTTTTTTTTTTTTTTTTCATTTACCAATGATCATGATCATTGTTCCAAGTCAGTAGGAAATGGCAACCCACTCCAGTATTCTTGCTTGGAGTATCCCAGGGATAGAGGAGCCTAGTGGGCTGCTGTCTATGGGGTTGCACAGAGTCAGACATGACTGAAGCGACTTAGCAGCAGGAATTCCTAAAGTCTGTATGGTATTTCCATGTGTGCATATGTTCAAATTTATTAACTAACTCCTACATAGGAACTCAGTAGTGGCCACAGGACTGGAAAAGGTCAGTTTTCATTCCAATTCCAAAGAAAGGCAATGCAAAAGAATGCTCCAATTACCGCACAATTGCACTCATCTCACATGCTAGTAAAGTAATGCTCAAAATCCTCCAAGCCAGGCTTCAGCAATACGTGAACCGTGAACTCCCTGATGTTCAAGCTGGCTTTAGAAAAGGCAGAGGAACCAGAGATCAAATTGCCAACATCCGCTGGATCATGGAAAAAGCAAGAGAGTTCCAGAAAAACATCTACTTCTGCTTTATCGACTATGCCAAAGCCTTTGACTGTGTGGATCACAATAAACTGTGGAAAATTCTGAAAGAGATGGGAATACCAGACCACCTAACCTGCCTCTTGAGAAATCTGTATGCAGGTCAGGAAGCAACAGTTAGGACTGGACATGGAACAACAGACTGGTTCCAAATAGGAAAAGGAGTGCGTCAAGGCTGTATATTGTCACCCTGCTTATTTAACTT
>SJYT01052278.1:14218-30364 GCA_006410635.1 Cephalophus harveyi | reverse complement strand
TGTGTGTTTCTCTCTCAATGTCTGTGTCTGAGTGTCTCTAAGGGTGTGGGTCTCTCTCTCAGAGTGAGTCACTCTCAGAATGATTCCCTCCTACTCACTGGGTATATCTGTGTCTCCAAGTGTGTGTCTCTCTGCCTCTGTGTGTTAATTTCTGCGTGTTTACTTCTCTCAGCATCTGTGGGTGTGTCCCTCTTGGTGTGTTTCTCTGTGTGTGAATTTCTGTGTGTTTATCTTTCTCAGTGTCTTGGTGTGTGTGTCGCTCAGTGAGTGTATCTCAGTGTGTGTGTCTCACTCTGTGTGTGTGGGTGTCTCTCTCAGTGTGTGTGAGTGTGTGTGTGTCTCACTCTCAGTGTATGTGTCTGTGTCTCTCTCAGTGTATATGGCTCTCTCAGTGTGCTTGTGTGTCTGCCTCATTTTGTGCTTTTTTCTCATTGTGTGTGTCTCTGTGTCTGTGTGTGTGTTTCTCCCAGTTTCTGTGTGTCTGTGTGTGTATATTGTCTGTCTCTCAGTGTGCATGTGTGTGTGTGTCTCTCTCACAATGCGTGTTACTATCAGTTTGTGTTTGTCTGTCTCAGGGTGAGGGTTTATCTCACTCTGTCCCTTTTTGTTGCTCTGTGTGGGTTTTTCTATCTTTCTCTGTGTGTCTGTGAGTCTCTGAGTGTGTGATTCTCTCTCAGTGTGTGTATGTCACTGAGTGTCTGTTTGTATGTGTTGTTGTCTCTCAGTTTGTGTGTGTGTGTCTTGTCAGTTGCAGTGTGTGTGTATCTCTGTCTCAGTGTGTACATGTGTATGTCTCTATATTTGTGTCCCTCAGATTTTGTGTGTTTCTATCTTTCAGGGTGCATTTGTTACTTTCTCAGTATGTGTGCATCTGAGTGTGTGACTCTCTTAGTGTGTGAATCTTCCTCAGTATGTGTGTCTCTCTCACAAAGTGTGGGTCTCTCTTAGTGTGTTTTGTGTCTTTGTGTGTGTCTCTCAGTGTGTGTGTGTCTCTCTCTCAATGTGTGTGTGTGTGTCTAACAGTGTGGGTGTGTCTCTAACAGTGTGGGTCTCTCTCTCAGAANTCTCTCTTAGTGTGTGAATCTTCCTCAGTATGTGTGTCTCTCTCACAAAGTGTGGGTCTCTCTCAGTGTGTTTTGTGTCTATGTGTGTGTCTCTCAGTGTGTGTGTGTCTCTCTCTCAATGTGTGTGTGTGTCTCTAACAGTGTGGGTGTGTCTCTAACAGTGTAGGTCTCTCTCTCAGAGTGAATCACTCAGTGATTCCATCTCATTCATAGGTATGTCTGTGACTCAGTGTCTCTCTGTGTTAATTTCTGTGTGTTTCTCTCTCTCAGTATCTGTGTGTGTCTCTCTTGATGTGTGTCACTCTCTGTGTGAATTTCTGTGTGTTTGTCTCTCTCAGTGTCTCTGGGTATGTGTTGGTCTGTGACTGTGTCTCTATCTCAGTGTTTTGTGTCTCATTCTGTGTGTGTGTGTCTGTGTATGTGTGTGTGTTTGTATGCGTCTCACTCTGTATGTCTCTCTTAGTGTGTGTGGCTCTCTCAGTGTGCTTGTGTGTCTGCCTCATTGTGTGTTTCTCTCTCATTTTGTCTGTCTCTGTGTGTCATGTGTGTGTCTCCCAGTGTCTGTGTGTCCATGGTCTCTCTCTCAAGGTGTATGTCTGTTTCTCTCAGTGTGTTGTGTCCCTCAGTTTGTGTCTCTGTGTCTGAGTATGTGTGTGTCTATCAGTGTGTGAGGGTCCCTCTCTCCTTGTGTGCATCTCGCTCAGTGTGGATGTGTGTGTGTGTGTCTATCACAATGTTGTACTTATCAGTGTGTATTTGTCTCTCTCAGGATGAGGGTGTGTCTCACTCTGTCCTTTTTTGTTGCTCTATGTGTGTTTCTATCTTTCCATGTGTGTGTGTGAGTATCTGAGTATGTGATTCTCTCTCAGTGTATGTATGTCTCTGAGTGTCTGTTTGCATGTATTGCTGTCTCTGTTTGTGTGTATCTGTCAGTGGAAGTATGTGTGTATATCTGTCTCAGTGTATGTGTCTTTCTCAGTGTACTTTGTGTCATTCTCTGTATGTACGTGTTTCTAAGTGTATAAATCTGTGTGTGTGTGTGTGTGTCTCTCGGTGTGTCCAAGAATTTCAGAGTGAGTCACTCTCTCAGTGCTTCCATCCATTCAGTGTGTGTGTGTGTCTTGGTGTGTGCGTCTCCCTCTGTAGGTGTGCTTCTCTCATTGCATGTGTGTCTCTCTGTGTCTATGTGTTCTCCCTCTCCCTGTGTGAGTTTCTCCCTCTCTGAGTGTGTGTTTCTCCCTCTCCCAGGGTGTGTGTGTGTCTCTCTCTCAGTTTGTGTGTTTGTGTCTTGGTGTGTGTGTTTCCCTCTGTAGGTATGTTTCTCTCATTGCATGTATGTCTCTCTGTGTCTGTGTGTTCTCCCTCTCCCTGTGTGAGTTTCTCCCTCTCCGAGTGTGTGTTTCTCCCTCTCCCAGGGTGTGTGTGTGTGTCTCTCTCAGTTTGTGTGGCTTAGTGCTTCTCTGTCAGTGTCTGTGTGTGGGTCTTAGTGTGTATGTCTCTCTTTCAGGGTGTGTGTGCCTCAGTTTGTGTGTTTGTCTCAGTGTGTGTCTGTGTACATATGTATGTCTGCAAGTGTGTGAGTGACCTTCTCTCAGTCTATGTGTTTCTCAGTGTTTCCATCCCATTCAGTATGTTTGCGTCTCAGTGTGCATGTGTCTCTCTCCATCTGTGCCTGTCTCTCAGTGTGCATGCATCTCTATCAGTGTGTGTCTCTCAGTTTTGTGTATCTTGGTCTGTATGTTTGGCTCTCTCAAAGTGCTTGTGTGTCTCTGTCTCATTGTCTGTTTTTATCATGTTTGTTTCTCTGTGTGTCTGTGTGTGTTGTGTCTCTGTGTTTGTGTGTGCCTCTCTGTCTCCGTGTCTCTGTGTCTGTGTGTGTGTGTATGGTCTGTCTCTCAATCTGTCTGTCTCTCTCAGTGTATATGTGTGTCTCTGTCGCTGTCTGTGTGTTTCTCTCTCACTGTGTGTGACTCTACTCAGTGTATGTGTTTCTCACTTAATGTGTGAATCTCTCTCAGAGTGTGTCATTTTGTATCTCTCAGTGTGTCTTTCTGTCTCAAGGAGTTTGTCTCACTGTATGTTTCTCCCATGGTATTCTGTGTCTCTCTCTGTATGTATCTGTCTCTCAGTATGTGTCTCTCTCTCAGTGTGTTTGTGTGTCTCTGTGTGTGTGTGTCTCTCTCTCAGAGTGTGACACTCTCTCAATGAGTCCATCCATTCAGTGTTTGTCTCTGTGTGTCTGTCTTCTTGAGGCTGTGTCTCTGTGTGCCTGTCTGTGTGTGTAGTCTCTCTCTCAAAGTGCATGTCTGTTTCTCTCAGTGTGTGTGTTTGTGTGTGCCTCTTACTTTGTGTCTGTGTGTATCTGTGTATCTGTGTATGTCTCTCAGTGAGTGAGTGACCCTCTTTCAATGTGTGTCTCTCTGTGCGTTTCCATGCCATTCAGTGTGTTTGTATCTCAGTGTGTGTGTGTGTCTCTCCGTATGTGTGTTTCTCTCATTCTGTGTGTCTCTCTGTCAGTGTGTATTTTTCTCTCTCAGTTTTGTGTCTCTGACTGTATATGTGTCTCTTAGTGTGTGTCTGTCTATCTCAGTGTGTGTGCCTCTTGCAGTGTGTTTGTGTGTCTCTGTGTCACTGTGTGTTTCTATCATTGTTTGTGTCTCTGTGTGTGTGTCTCTCAGTGTTTGTGTATGATTTCTCTCCCAGGGTCTGTGTCTTTGTGTCGATTCTCTCTCAATGTGTCTGTCTCTCAGTGTGTAGGCCTCTTGTAGTATGTTTGTGTGTCTCTGTCTCATTGTGTGTTTCTATCTTTGTTTGTGTCAGTGTGTGTGTGTCTCTCAGTGTTTGTGTGTGTTTTCTTTCCCAGTGTCTGTGTATGTGTGTCATCTCTCTCAGTGTGTCTGTCTCTTTAGTGTGTGTGGGACTTGCAGTGTGTTTGTGTGTCTCTGTCTCCCTGTGTGTTTCTTTGTGTCTCTGTGTGTGTGTCTCTCAGTGTTTGTGTGTGTGTCTCTCTCCTAGTGTCTGATGTGTGTGTGTGTGTGATCTCTCTCTCAGTGTGCATGTCTCTCTTGGTGTGTGTGTGTGTGTCTCAGTGTTTGTGTGTATCCGTCTCAGTTCGTATATCACTCTCTCAGTGTTTCTCTGTGTGTCTGTCATTGTTTGAGTGTTCCAAATTTAGTTTGTGCCCCACTCAGTGTGTGTGTATGTGTGTCTCTCTCACAATGTGTGTGTTTCTAAGCGTGTGTGTCTTTCTCCATGTGTGTGTGTCTCACTCACAACGTCTGTCTCTCAATGTGTGTGTCTCTCTGTATGTTTCAGTGTGTGAGTATGTATGTCTCTGTATGTTTGTGTCTCTCAATGCTTTGTGTTTCTTTCAGTGTGCATTTGTGACTTTCTCAGTATGTGTGCATCTGAGTGTGTGTGTCTCTTAGTGTGTGAATCTCTCTCAGTCTGTGTCTCTCTCACAAAATGTGGGTCTCTCTCAGTGTGTTTTGTGTCTCTCTGTATATGCGTGTCTCTCATGTGTGTGTGTGTCTCTCTCAATGTGTGTGTGTGCGTGTCTCTAACAGTGTGGGTCTCTCGCTCAGAGTGAATCACTCTCTCAGTGATTCCATCCCATTCACTGGGTATGTCTGTGTCTCCGTGTGTATGTCTCACTATCTCTCTGTGTTAATTTCTGCGTGTTTCTCTCTCTCAGTATCTGTGTGTGTTTCTCTCTCGGTTTGTGTCACTCTCTGTGTGGATTTCTATGTGTTTATCTCTTTCAGTGCCTGTGTGTGTTTCAGTCTGTGACTGTGTTTCTATCTCAGGGTGCTGTGTCTCATTTTGTGTGTGTGGGTCTCTCTCTCAGTGTGTGTGTGTGTGTTTGTATGTGTCTCACTCTCAGTGTGTCTGTGTGTCTCTCAGTGTGTGTGGGTCTCTCAGTGTGCTTGTGTGTATACCTCATTGTGTGTTTCTCTCTCATTGTGTGTCTCTGTGTGTCTGTGTGTTTCTACCAGTGTCTGTCTGTGTGTGTATATAGTCTCTATCTCAGTGTGTATGTCTGTTTCTCTCAGTGTGTGTGTGTCACTCAGTTTGTCTTTGTGTCTGAGTAGGTGTGTGTCTATCAGTGTGTGAGGGTCCCTCTCTCCTGTGTACATCTCTCTCAGTGTGCATGTGTGTGTGTCTCTCTCTCACAATGTGTGTTACTATCAGTGTGTATTTGTCTCTCTCAGGGTGAGGGTGTGTCTCACTCTGTCCCTTTTTGTTGCCCTGTGTTTCTATCTTTCCATGTGTGTGTGTGAGTCTCTGTGTGTGATTCTCTCTCAGGGTATGTATGTCTCTGAGCATCTGTTTGTATGTGTTGCTGTCTCTAAGTTTGTGTGTCTCTCTGTCAGTGGAAGTGAGTGTGTATATCTGTCTCAGCGTGTGTTCTCTTTCTCAGTGTGTGTGTCTCAGTGTGTGTGTCTCTCTCAGTGTATTTTATGTCTATCCCTGTATGTGTGTGCTTGTCAGTGTGTGTATCTGTGTGTGTGTGTGTTTCTTGGTGTATCTGAGAATTTCAGCGTTGTGTCACTCTTTCAGTGATTCCATCCATTCAGTGTGTGTGTGTGTCTTGGTGTGTGTGTCTCCCTCTGTAGGTGTGTTTCTCTCATTGCATGTGTGTCTCTCTCTGTCTATGTGTTCTCCCTCTCCCAGGGTGTGTGTGTCTCTCAGTGTGTTTGTGTCTCTCTCTCAGTGTGTGTGCCTTAGTGTTTCTGTGTAGGTTTCTGTGTGTGGGTCTCAGTGTGTATGTCTCTCTCTCAGGGTGTCTGTGCCTCAGTTTGTGTTTGTCTCTGTCTCAGTATGTGTCTCGGTGTGTCTGTGTATATGTGTATGTCTGTCAGGGTGAGTGACCTTCTCTCAGTGTATGTCTTTCTCTCAGTGTTTCCATCCCATTCGGTATGTTTGTCTCTCAGTGTGCGTGTGTCTCTCTCCATCTGTGCCTGTCTTTCATTGTGTGTGTGTCTTTCTCTATCAGTGTGTGTGACTCTCAGTTATGTGTGTCTCGGCCTGCATGTGTGGCTCTCTTAGTTTGTCTCTGTGTCTCTGTCTCTTTGTGTGTATTTCTTATTGTTTGTTTCCCTGTGTGTCTCTGTGTGTTGTCTCTCAGTGTTTCTGTGTGCCTCTCTCTCCCAGTGTCTCTGTGTTTGTGGGTGTGTATGGTCTGTCTCTCAATATGTATGTCTGTCTCTCTCAGTGTATATGTATGTCTCTCTCACTGTGTGTGACTCTCTCTCAGTTGCTGGGGTCCAGCCCCGGTGGATCCAGGGAATTCGAAGGGTGGACGGCGTTGGCGAGAAAACTTATTTATTTATATTAGATTAGATTAGGAAGAAATAGTATAGTAGGATAAAAGAGGCCGAATAGCTTGGTTTGGGTGAGATACCAATCACCACCTACATAGGCCGCAGGCATCTTCCCGTTCTCCCGAGGGAGAGGAGGCACTGAGGGCCCCCCAGTCTGATCTTAGAAGCCCAGGCAAAATTAGCAGGCTTGGTGGGTACCTCTGCACCAGATGGGAATTCGGCCAGAAAATAGTAAGGGAGAAAAAGAGGCCGAATAACTTGGTTTACGGGGACAGCTAATAAAACTCCAGACAAGGAGCTTGCACCATCTACGTTAGGCCACCGGCGCCCGTTTGAATATCGGAGAGTGCCCCGACTTGGGCTCTCTCTCTCACATATCTTAAAAGCCAGGGCAGGTAAGTAGACTTGGAGAGCCGCCCGCTCCAGGTGGGAATTCAGCCTGAATTTAGAATAAGGAGAAGAAAGAAGAGAGAGTAAGAGAAAGAGAGAGAGACATGCAGAGAGCCAGATTCCCAAAAAAAACTAGATGGAGAGACTAGTCTGAGAAACTGGTCCATCCTTTATTGTTCAGAAGGCCTTTTATACTTTTGATGAAACATGGAGATCAATAGGTAACATGAAGTTGTGCAGCGTTAGTTAACAGTCCAGATTCTTATCAAAACCAGGCTTTTCTCCCCGCATACTTAATTGTATACACAAGTCTTAGATAATTGACATCATCTTCCAGCCAAATGGGCCAATTTAACATTTTACAATCTTTTTCTGATAAGGGTTTGTCAACCAGAAGACTTATTTGTGTTGATCTTCCCAAAGTCTGGTGCCACTCTCAGAAAGCACTAAATAAAGTTACATTCTTACATAGCAAAGATACAGCAATTTATAACAAGTAAAAGGAGTACAGTGATTTATAACAAAAGAAAAATAATCAGCTCAAAAGTCTAATGTTGCTAACATCAAAACTAATCTATATCTTTTCCCATATCCTGTTTACATTGATTAACATTCTCCCAGGTGCCCAAAAGATAAAGAATATGGAGGCACTAAATAAAGTTACATTCTTACATAGCAAGGACACAAGAGGAGTGCAGTGATATATAACAAAGAAAAGTAATTAACTCAAAAGTCTAGTGTTGCTAACATCAAAACTACTATATATCTTTCCCATATCCCATTTACATTGATTAACATCCTCCCAGGTGCCTAAAAGATAAAGAATATGGAGGCCTGGCAGCAGTCACTGAATCAACAGTGAAAACCATCACCCATGTAATTTTTAACTCTTTAGAAAAGGCTCTGTATCTTTAAGATGCTTTTAAGCTTTGTGCCTCTCACGGTTGGGGGCTGTAAGAATTCACAAGCTGTAAGAGGTCTAGGGAACCTGTTAGGCAAGTAAGCTAGAGAGTTATCAGAGGGCATTTACCTGAAACATCCCTTTCAAATGCAGAAGACTAAAGCCTTGAATTGACTTTTCCAGAGAATATCAGAAGAGNCTGTAAGCAATCCACAAGCTGTAAGAAGTCTGGGGAACCTGTTAGACAAGCAAGCTAGAGAGTTATCAGAGGGGGTTTAACTGAAACATCCCTTTTAAATGCAGAAGACTAAAGCCTTGAATTGACTTTTTCCAGAGAATATCAGAAGAGTGGAAAAGCAGAGTACAAAGGCCGGCAGATTCTTATTTTGGGGGGGGGGGTGGGTGGATGCTCAGGAGATTCCAGGGGGAACCCCTGAAACCTGATCACGTCCTTGCGTTTGTCAGGCTTCCTTCCACATGACCTTGTCATGGGTGGGATTCCTCACACTGGCCCCCAACACCTTATGGTAGTTCCCTGTATATTATATGTTGCTTTTCCCTTGTTGCTTTTAATATTTCATCTTTGTCTTTTATTTCTTCCAGTTTGATTACTATATATCTCAGTATATTCCTCCTTGGGTTTATCCTGTCTGGGACTCTGTTCTTCCTGGACTTGGTTGACTAGCTCTTTTCCCACATTAAGGAAGTCTTCAGTTATTATCTCTTCAAATATTTTCTTGGGTCCTTTCTCTCTCTCTTCTCATCCTGGTACCTGTATAATGCAAATGTTGGTGTGTTTAATGTTATACTAGTGGCCTTTTAGGCTGTCTTCATTTTTTCATTCTTTTTTCTATATTCTGTTTTGTGGCAGTGATTTCCACCATTCTGCTTTCCAGGTCACTTATCCATTCTTCTGCCTCAATTATTCTGCTATTGATTCCTTCTAATGTATTATTCATCTCTGTGTGTTCTTTAGTTCTTCTAGGTCTCTGGTAAACATTTCATGCATCTTTAATCTTTTTCTGAGACCTTGGATCATCTTCACTATCATTATTCTGAATTCTTTTCCTGAAAGTTTCCCTATCTCCACTTAATTCCATTGTTTTTCTGAGGTTTTTATCTTGCCCCTTCATCTGAGACATAATCCTCTGCCTTTTTCATTTTGATTAACTTTTGGATTAAAGTTCTTGCTTCTTCTGTCTGCTCTCTGGTGGATGAGGCTAAGAGGTTTTTCTGTAAGTTTCCTGATGGGAGGGACTGGTGGTGGGAAAAACTGAATTTTGCTCTGATGGGCAGGGCTGTGCTCAGTAAAACTTTAATCCAATTGTCTGTTGATGGGTGGGGCTGTACTTCCTCCCTGTTAGTTGTTTAGCCTGAGGCAATCCAGCCAGGGAGACTACAGGCTTTATGGTAAGGCTAATGGTGACCTCCAAGAGGGCTCATACCAAAGGTCACCTCCCAGGACTTCTGCTAACAGTGCCCATGTCCCTACAGTGAGAGCTTGCCAACCCACACCTCCACAGGAGATCCTCCAACATTAGCAAGTAGGTCTGGTTCAATCTTCTGTGGGGTCACTGTTCCTTTATCCTGGGTCTTGGTGTTCACAAGATTTTGTTTGTGCCCTCCAATAGTGGAGTCTCTGTTTCCTCCAGTCTTGTGGAAGTCCTTTAATCAAATTCCACTGGCCTTCAAAGTCAGATTCCCTGGAGATTCTTAGTCGTTTTGCAAGATCCCTACACTATGAAGCCTGATGTGAGGCTCAGAACCTTCACAACAATGAGGGAAATTCTTTGTTATTATTGTTATCCAGTTTATGGGTCTTCCACTCAAAGATTATGGGATTTGATTTTATCATTATTGCACCCCTCCTGTTGTCTCATTGCAGTTTCTCCTTTGTCTTTGGATGTGGGATATCGTTTTTGGAGCTGGTCTGGCATCCTCCTGTTGATGGTTGTTCAACAGATAGTTACAATTTCAGTGCTCTTACAGTAGGAGATGAGCACACATCCTTCGGCTCTGCCATCTTGAACCAACTCTTCTGGTCCCTCTTTTATTTATAAGAAAACTGAGACTTAGAGACCTTAAGCAATTTGTCAGAAGGCACACAATTAATAAGTGGTAGAATCTTGATTGGGCTTTCTAGGTGATGCTAGTGGTAAAGAATCTGCTTAACAATGCAGGAGACACCAGAGATGTAGGTTCAATCCCTGGGTCAGGAAGATCCTCTGGAATAGAAAATGGCAACTTGCTCCAGTATTCATGCCTGGAACATTCTATGGACAGTACAGCCTGGTGGAGTACAGTCCATGGAGCTGAAAAGAGTCAGATATGACTGTGCAACTGAGCACACAAGAACCAATATTTAAACTTAGAGGAAGAAAGTTGCATGTATTAATGTGTAAGGGTATATGAAGGTAGCACTAACAAGTAGAAACTGAAGTAGGAACTAAAACTTAAAAGAAATCTGACCATTTATTTAATGGTTTGATTAGATGATTGTAGACATTGCCACTGATATAGAAGACACAGAAGTAGTGAATATTACAAATGGAAAACTTTCATCAGTTTTTACATTATATAAATATATGCTTCAATAATTATTTAGAAATTAGGTTCTTTTGGAAACATGCTCAGGAATGAAAGAATTTAACTCCACAAGAGTGATTATGACACAGTCCTGGAACTCAAGCAGTGCATGTTCTAGTGAATGTTCTAGTGCATGTAGGATGGTGGGATGTGGAATTAGCATAAGGATATCTTACTATTATGTAATGTAGCTTCTAAGATATAATGTTACTGTCCATGAGATAGATTTGGATCTCTCTTTTTTGCCTCTCAAAATTCATTTCTAGATATCTTCTGTGGGTATATATGGGAGTAGGGTTAGAATTATAAGTATGTTCTCTCCTAATATATTTAATATAGATCACATCTAACACATCAAAGTGGATCTCCCTAAGCCACATATACACTATATGACAAATTTAAATATTTTAAGCATATTTTATATGAACTATTAATTTGATTATCTTATACTAACAGATTGCTGTTTTACTCCCTGCTTTGTAATTGACTGTGAAGGACACCAGGGTTGCTGCCCTCACATTGCTCATTTTCTTCCCAGACTACAGAAAAATGTCAGACTCTATCTCATTTCACCTCATTATAAAAGATGAAATGAGGAATGGCATTCTTAGAGGGGTTCTTGGAAGAAGTTGAATTTTAACTGGATTTTGAATAATAATGTAAACAAGTAGAGAAGGGAAGATATTTTCAAGTGGAATTGTGTGAGAAAAGGCATGCATATGAGACATTGCTGGGAAAACATAATATTCCTTGTGTTTAGAAATAGAAGAGAAGGATGAATTAGGGATGGACTCTGAAGAGGAATGTAGGCTTTAGTAAGAGTGGCCAATTTAGAGGTCAGTTTAGCCTCATTTCCTTTTCTATAGTGTCATTAGACAGATGGTAGTAATGCTGCTGCTGCTAAGTCACTTCAGTCGTGTCTGACTCTGTGCGACCCCATAGATGGCAGCCCACCAGGCTCCACCATCCCTGGGATTCTCCAGGCAAGAACACTGAAGTGGGTTGCTGTCGGGGGCCAGTGTGAGGAATCCCGCCCATGACAAGGTCATGCGGAAGGAAGTCTGGCAAACACAAGGTCGTGTTCAGGTTTCAGAGGTTCCCCCTGGAATTTCCCGAGCATCCACCCCCCAAAAATAAGAATCTGCCGGCCTTTGTACTCTGCTTCTCCACTCTTCTGATATTCCCTGGAAAAGTCAATTCAAGGCTTTAGTCTTCTGCATTTGAAAGGGATGTTTCAGGTAAACGCCCTCTGATAACTCTCTAGCTTGCCTAACAGGTTCCCCAGACCTCTTACAGCTTGTGAATTGCTTACAGCCCCCAACTGCGAGAGGCACAAAGCTTAAAAGCATCTTAAAGATACAAAACCTTTTCTGAAGAGTTAAAAATTACATTGGTGGCGGTTTTCACTGTTGACTCAATGACTGCTGCCAGGCCTCCATATTCTTTATCTTTTAGGCACCTGGGAGGATGTTAATCAATGTAAACGGGATATGGGAAGAGATATATAGTAGTTTTGATGTTAGCAACACTAGACTTTTGAGTTAATTACTTTTCTTTGTTATATATCACTGCACTCCCCTTGTGTCCTTGCTATGTAAGAATGTAGCTTTATTTAGTGCTTTCTGAGAGTGGCACTAGACTTTGGGAAGATCAACACAAATAAGTCTTCTGGTTAACAAACCCTTATCAGGAAAAAGGCTGCAAAATGTTAATTGGCCCTTTTGGCTAGAAGACAATGTAAATCACTGAAGACTTGTGTATACAATTAGGTATGCAGAGAGAAAAGCCTGGTTTTGATAAGAGTCAGGGCTGCTGACGCCACATAATTTTGTATTACCCATTGATCTCTATGTACAATCAAGGGTATAAAAGGAGATTCTAGACAATAGAGGATGGAATCAGTCGCTGGACTGGTTTCCCCCGTGTCTCCTCTTCCTACTTTAATTTCAGGCTGAATTCCCATCTGGAGCTGGGCGGCTCATCATGTCTACTTACTTGCCCTGGCTTTTAAGATCTGTGAGAGAGAGAGCCCAAGGCAGGGCACTCTCCGATATTCAAACAGGCGCCGGCGGCCTAACATAGATGGTGCAAACTCCTTGTCCAGAGTTTTATTAGTTCAGCTCGTAAACCAAGTTATTCAGCCTCTTTTCTCCACTTAATTTTCCTACTATACTATCTCTTTCTAATCTAATCTTATATTAATAAATAAATAGATAAATTTTCCTCGCCGATGCCATCCACCCTTCGAATCACCCTGGATCCACCAGGGCTGGACTCCGGCAGGTTGCCATTTCCTTCTCCAATGCACGAAAGTGAAAAGTGAAAGTGAAGTCACTGAGTCGTGTCCAACTCTCAGCTACCCCATGAACTGCAGCCCACCAGGTTCCTCCATCCATGGGATTTTCCAAGCAAGAGTATTGGAGTGGGGTGTCATTGCCTTCTCCAGTAGTAATGCTACAGATTAAAAAAAATTGTATTTCAGCAAGATGTTTGTTAAGGTTCTGGAACCTTATCTGGGTAATAGCATTGCTCAGAGGCCAATAGCTGGAAGTATTTTACCAACAAGTGCTGATTAATGAGTGAATGTTAAACCTAGAGGATAATATCTATTAGAGTCACACTACTAAAAGGCATGCAGATCAGATTTGCAGGTTATACAAGATGTGGAAATAAAGTTGAAATGCAGAATGAAAGAATCAGGGTTCATAATGCTTTCTACAGGTGAAAGTTTAATGAGATAAAAAAAGATGTTTGCTGCATTTTCCTTCATTCACGTTTTCAAACATTTATGTTGAGCACCTTCTATATATATAAAGCATTAAGCTAGGTGGTGGGGATACAAAGATAAAGAAGACATAATTTCTCAAGGAATTCAAAGTCTCACTGGGGGAGGCAGATAAATCAAATTTGTTAGTACAGTGTGGTAAGTGCTATGATAGAGATAAGCACAGAGTGCTATGAGAAGACAGAGAAAGAGCATTTAAATGAGTAAATGAGAAAGGTATTCATGAAATTGTGAAGTTTGAGCTGAATTTTAGAGAAGTTAGCTATAATCTGATGAAACAAAAAAAATATTTTAGGTAGAAGAAAACAAATGGCTTTAAAGCAGTAAGACATATCAGGAAGGTCTGAATCTGTAAGGTCTGACTGTAAGTAATGGTACTAAAGAGTGATACAGAAATAAAATTGGACTGTGAACTCACTGAAATTGAGATCACAATGTATCTACTTGGTGTTACCTGCAACTATCATAGATCTTGTATTGGATACAGATCAGCCCCTTAACATAGAGCACACAGCTTCTCAATGTTGCCCTCTGGTTGCTCTGGTTCTCAGTTAGATGATGTTACACAGATTTATTGGTTTCCAGCCCATGTTACCTTGTGGGATCAGATAGCTGCAGGGTCTGTTGACTCTAAAAAAATGGGGCATTGTTTATTGTATCCAAAAACCGGGATTCCCTCTCCCTTCACAATCAAGTTTCATGAAATGACAATTGTCTGTACTCACAGTCGTGACTCCTCTAACTTCTGCAATTAGCCGATTGTTCAGTTCAGTCCCTCAGTCATTTCTGATCCTTTGCAACCCCATGGTCTGCAGCATGCCAGGCTTCCCTGTCCATCACCAACTCCTGGAGCTTGCTCAAACTCGTGCGCATCAGGTTGATGATGCCATCCAACCATCTCATCCTCTGTCATCCCCTTCTTCTCCTGCCTTCAATCTTTCCCAGCATCAGGGTCTTTTCCAAGGAGGCAGCTCTTTGCATCAGGTGGCCAAAGTATTGGAGTTTCAGCTTCACATCAGTCCTTCCAACGAATATTCAGAAATTATTTCCTTTAGGATTGACTTGTTTGATCTTCTTGCAGTTCAAGGGACTCTCAAGAGTCTTCAACACTACAGTTCAAAAGCATCAGTTCTTCAGCGCTCAGCTTTCTTTATAGTCCAATTCTCACATACATACATGACCGTTGGAAAAACCATAGCTTTCACTAGACGGACCTTTGTCGGCAAAGTAATGTCTCTGCTTTTTAATATGCTGTCTAGGTTGGTCAGAGCTTTTCTTCCAAAGAGCAAGCATCTTTTAATTTCATGGCCACAGTCACCATCTGTAGTGATTTTGGAGCCCAAGAAAATATTCTTTTACTGTTTCCATTGTTTCCCCATCTATTTGCCATAAAATGATGGGACCAAATGTCATGATCTTTGTTTTTTGAATGTTGAGTTTTAAACCAGCTTTTTCACTCTCCTTGTTCATTTTCATCAAGAGGCTCTTCAGTTCCTCTTCTCTTTCTGCCATAAAGGTAGTGTCATCTGCATATCTGAGGTTATTGACATTTCTCCCAGCAATCTTGATTCCAGCTTGTGCTTCAGTGAGCCTGGCATTTTGCATGATGCATTCTGCTATAAGTTAAACAAGTAGGTAACAATATATATCCTTTTTGTACTCCTTTCCCAATTTGGAACCAGTCAGTTGTTCCTTGTCCAGTTCTGTTGCTTCGTTACCTGCATACAGATTCCTCAGGAGGCAGATGAGGTGGTCTGGTATTCTCATCTCTTGAAGAATTTTCCACAGTTTGTTGTGACCCACACAGTCAAAGACTTTGGCATACTCAATAAAGCAGAAGTTGTTGTTTTTATGGAACTCTCTTGCTTTTTCTATGATTCAGTGGATGTTAGCTGATTGTAGTTATTGGTTTTTCCTCCATGGCAGTGTATCTTGAACAACTCTTGTTCTTCTGCTAGCTCTCAAACCTCATAGCCCAAGGTCCCAATTCCAATAGGACCCTGCTCTGTTAGGGAAATGATAAATGATCTCAAAATGAAGCTTAAATTTCTGATAAACTCTTCATACCCATGTTATCAAGTATGTTTTGTCAGAGCCCAACAGAGTTTCAATGCACAGGTCTCTTAGATCTGTGACCCCCAAATCTTGCCTCTTAGCTGGCTATCAGTGTATAAGCTGACCTATGTTCAGATAGTAGCATTTGGGGCTCCTGATACAAGAATGCAACAAAAATGGCAGTAACATCTAAAGAGAACCATAAAATTTTATTTGGAATATGGCGGCCGGGAGGAGACACCCCGTGTCTGAGGTCAGGGGCGGCCGGGAGGCGACACCCCGCGTCCGAGGTCAGGGCGGCGGCCGGGAGAAGACACCCGGCATCTGAAGTCAGGGCGGCAGCTGGGTGGAGCCACCCCGCCTCCAAAGCCAGTGGCAGCCGGGGGGTGACACCTGCATGGTCCGAGGTCAGGGCGGCAGCCGGGAGGAGCTGCCCCACTTCGAGGCCAGTGGCGGCGGGGGGAGACACCCCACGTCCGAGGTCAGGGGCAGTCGGGAGAAACCACCTCACGCCCGAGGCCAGGGGCGGTGACCCTGAGCCTGAGACAGAGGCCAGGGGCGGCAGCTGGGAGGAGCCACCCACACCTGAGGCCAGGGCCGGAGGCCGGGAGGAGCAACCCAAGGATCAGTGGCTGAGCAGGCGCAGGAGGGCCTAGAGGACCTATCCCACGTTGAAGGTCAGGAACGGCGGCGGTAAGGAGGTACCCCTCGTCCAAGGTAAGGAACAGTGGCTGTGTTTTGCTGAAGCAGCCGTGAAGAGATACCCCACACCCAAGGTAAGAGAAACCCAAGTAAGATGATAGGTGGTGCAAGAGGGCATCAGAGGGCAGACATACTGAAACCATACTCACAGAAAACTAGTCAATCTAATCATACTAGGGCCACAGCCTTGTCTAACCCAATGAAACCAAGCCATGCCTGCAGGGCAACCCAAGACGGGCGGGTCATGGTGGAGAGGGCTGACAGAATGTGGTCCACTGGAGAAGGGAATGGCAAGCCACTTCAGTATTCTTGCCTTGAGAACCCCATGAACAGTATGAA
>SJYT01052278.1:0-11892 GCA_006410635.1 Cephalophus harveyi | reverse complement strand
GGATTGGGGGCAGGAGGAGAAGGGGACGACTGAGGATGAGATGGCTGGATGGCATCACTAACTCGATGGACGTGAGTCTGAGTGATCTCCGAGAGATGGTGATGGACAGGGAGGCCTGGCGTGCTGCGATTCATAGGGTCGCAAAGAGTCGGACATGACTGAGCGACTGAACTGAACTGAACTGAATAAGATGATAACTCTCCTTAAAGAAAGAGACAGTATGTTTCTTCTGTCCTTTAGGTTGTTGTTGAGAATGAGAAGCAATTATGGGCAAACCTATATGTGTTACTTACCCCATCTCAGTAAGACTCAGCAACACCATTTCAATAAATCAGTCTATTTTTGCTAGATATGAAGTCATCTTGATGATATGATGACATCACAATGTCATTTGGCCTTTCATAAAACCACAGAATATGAAATCCTATAATGAACTTATAGATCACTTAGTTCCACTCCCTTGTTTTACAATATATAGAAACTGAGGCCAGAAAGAGGAATTAGCTTGTATTGGGTTACACAGCTATTAAAATAAGATCTAGAATTGCAGTCTCTTGACTCAAAGTCTTGATATTCTTCTACTTTGCCATACTGCTATGGATCATCATCTGAAAACAATTCCTAATGGGATGAATATTTAGTTTCCCATTTTCATTGTCCTCTCCATATGATCCTCTAAGGAAATTTTCTGGCATTATCACAACTTGACAATATATGAAATTACATTTGTCTCATTCAGTCTTATAACCAACTGAAATTGCTGTAGAAAAAAAGCTCAATCTTTATTGGACATTTTCATTTAGCAATGTCTTTGTTAATCCTACTGCCCTAGGATTAAGTCATGAATTGCCCTAGGAAACTTGCAGGTTTATTGTCCAGTGATTACTCAGAGTGTTATCGAAAAGAAGGGATATTGGGAAGATCAAAACTAACATGTAGATACTGATCTCTGATAGCAAGCCGTGCATGTGTGCTAAGTTATTTCAGTTAAGTTCGACTCTTTGTGGATAGCAAAGCCACTAACCAGCAAAATGTAATAATACTAAATAGATAAAAAAGTTTTTCAAGACCAGACACTTCCAGGAGATGGCAGTATAAGGCAGGTCTGGATTCAAAGGCAATTGAAAATTGTAAAAGGCGAGGGGTGAGAAGGGGAGGCAACTTTTTATTTCACAGTAATGATTTTAAGATGGGATTGTGCCAGTAACCAAAACTTGTATACAAACAACAGGCACTGATGTGACAAGGTCAGTGTGAGATTTACTAGGCAGTGGCCACAGAACATTTCAAAGAAAATACTGAGATTAAATACATTTTGAAAACTTTGTTTTAAATATTTTTAAGAAAACACTGTGTATGGTTAACAGTGAGATAACTTTTTCAAAGTAAGACTAATCATATTATGTGTGGGAACACTTAATCAAAGTTTATGATATTAACTTTTTATTGATTGACATGTCAGGTACTATGTATTGGATATTTATATACACAAATCGTAGCATCTAATCTTAATCCTGTTAAGGAACTTCCAAAATTTTATAGATTAGGAGACTAAGTTTAGAAAGTTTAATAGCTTTCCTTATAGAAAATATTTACACGTGAAATACAAAAATCTCATCTAACCTTTCATTATTTTTCTTTACAATTTTTGACCTTTTTCTTTGGTACTTTTGTCCTTAATTCCTGGTTACTTGAAAGTATGTTTACTTAAAGTGTAATAGACAGCATAGGCTTTTGCAGCATTGCCAAAAGAAAGCTATCCTCTTCATTATCAGATGAAAACAATTCTGAGCTATCCAACTTTCCAAATAACAATGGCAATTTTTCCCTAAGTTTCAATTGTTTGTGGTTTACCTCTCTCTGACCTAGGATTCTGGCCTTTCAATCTGATTGGAGGTCTGATTGACAGATATAAAAAAGAAAATGCAAACTACATGTGTAAATATACTGGGTTTGCTCTTTGTGAGCACACAGTGGGTTGTAAATACAGTATTTCTTGTATCAACCTGAACCAAACAATTTGCTCTATTTACTGAACTGAAGCCTGGGTTCCTCCTTTGTGTAGATCCTGGTTAGCAGGATCACTGCATTCAACAGTTTGGGCATATATAAAGTTGCACCTATATCTCATTACTTTGCCTTTTATTTATTTATTTATTCTCCTCCTTTTGTAGTTTGAAGTGCAAAAGAAAATTATGTCAGGCTTTACTAGAAGCCTTTTGGCTACCCAGAGACCTCAATAGGTAGCATTTTTTTTTTTTCCTGAGAGTTATCACAGTGTAGGATCTGGCCAAATATTCAATTTTGTCTGTATTCTGAAGCTGACTAGTCTCCAAAGACTTGACTACAATCACCAGCTTCACCAAAGACTGGCATTTAAACTGGAGAATTTGTTCATTATTTTATAATGATAGTTATAATTGTCAAAGGGATCATAATCATTCATTCTCTGATCAGCCCATTTTGTCCCAGTAACTTACAGGGGAAGTCAAAACATAATCAGAAGCTTGTTTGTGGATCACAGTTATAGAACAAGAGGCGTGAGCTGCATGATTTGACGCGTCTGTAACATCAAGCTCTGGCTCTTCTACTTCCTAGTTATGGGGGCTTTGGATGACCTACTTAACTTTGTACCTCAGTTTCCTCCTCTGTAAAGTGGGAGTAACAATAATGCTTACTACTTTGTGGGATTGCTGTTAGGATTAAATTAATAAATGCAAAGTGCTTAGAACAATGCCTGGCACATATTAAGTGCTCAAAACATGTTAGTTATTATTATTTTTATTACTTAATATATTGTTTGCACAACAGAAATACCCTGAATTCTCTCCACTGGACCTCTCTTACCAGTCATTTATGGAGTCTGTCTTGTGTATGACTTTACTTTATCTACTTTGCTGGCTTTAACTAGTATCTTTATGTGAATGATGCCCAAATCTATATCTCCATCCCTGTTAGCTCTTCTGAGTTTCACACTTACATATTCGGTAGCCAATGGGGCATCATCAACTCAACTGATGCTTCCCAAATTTTTCATGACATGGTGAAAACATAGAAAATGGAAATAATTATAACACGTTGGACTTAATGCATAGGTAGTGCATGCCTGAGGTTTGTAACCTGATAAGCTGGGGACTTTAGCTGCCCCGGAAAACCCAGCCATGCTGAGGGTGGAGGAGTCCATGTTTCCATATATAATAATCCATTTGGGTCAAAGTTCTGACCTAGATATCTCACCAAACACCCCACACTCACTACGTCCAACATGAAGTAATTATCTCTTCCTTAAGGACAGATCTTCTAATCATTATAACCTACCTACTCAGATATATTAAAGGCAGAAACTGGAATATTTTCTAGATTTCTTCTCTTCCCAACTTCTGATATCTAGTCAATAAATTTTGCCAATTTTCTCTATTAAATCTTTCTGGTCTCTGTCACTTCTCTCCATCCACCATGGTCCTGATCTCTACTCAGATGGTTAGTAGTGTCCAACTCTTTGTGATCCCATGGACTATAATCCACCAGGCTCCTCTGTCCACAGTATTCTCCAGGCAAGAATACTGGAGTGGGTTGCCAAACCCTCCTCCAGGAGACCTTCCTGACCCAGGGGTCAAATCCCCATCTCTACGTCTCCAGCTTTGGCACAAGGATACTTTACCACTAGCTGGGAAGCCCCTAACCTTTGATCAGCACTGTTGTAATAGCTTTCTAAGCTATTGTCCTGCCATGCTTCACCCACTCTTTCATCCTTCACACAATTGCTATGGTAATCTAAAACCAAACCTCACCTTATCATTCTTCTGCTTAAAATCCTTCAATGACTGCCCATAATTTAGAACTATGGTTTTAAAATTTTCTTCTGAAGTGTCATGCAAGAAAGATGACCTCTCACAAGAACTCTAAAAGCAAGGAAGGGCAGAGGGTGGTGGTGACAAGGACTACAAATTTGAAAATTCTTTGAAGCCTTATATTTTATCCAAAACTTATTCACTGGCAATTTTGAATTCTAAATGATAATACATGTTTCCTTTAATATAGAAATATTGTTTCATATTACATATCATCAAGTTAAAATTGATGCCTCATAAGCTTTGTCCCCTGCCTTGACATACTTGTTAACACAACTTGGAAAACCCCAGTTTAAGAAATTGGCAAAGGAGAAAGTCCAAGTTGGCTTCCATGGCCCTCATGATCTGGCCTCTGATTATCTCCATTCTCCCTCCTGCTGCTCTGGTAGCATTGAACCAGGTGTACTTCTGTGCCCACATCATGCTATTTCTGAACCTTCTACCAAGAAGCCTTCCATCTGCTCCTATTCCCACCCTTTTTGTTCAATCATCTGAATTATTCCAGCTCTTCCTTTAAGATCCAGTACATGTGTCTCAGCTGTCATATTCTTCAAGACTCCTCTCCTGCCATGTGCTTGGCTGGATTAGGTGATTTTCCTCTGTTACTCCCCCAGTGTTGTGGGTTTATATTGGTTGCAACATTTAACCCACTGCATTAATATTCCCTCTCTTTTACCTTTCTTTCACTCCCTATTAAAATATAAGCTCCTACAAAACAGATTCTGTACATAAATCACTTTATAGGTACTCAACAAAAATCTTAAAATTTGACTGAATTCTGAATATACTTCTATTGTAGACCAATCCTCTCTTTGTTTTCTTTTTTCTTTTTATTTTTTCAATATAAATTTATTTATTTTAACTAGAGGCTAATTACTTTACAATATTGTATTGGTTTTGCCATACATCAACATGAATCTGCCATGGGTGTACACGTGTTCCCCATCTTGAACCCCCTCCCACCTCCTTCCCCGTACCATCCCTCTGGGTCATCCCAGTGCATCAGCCCCAAGCATCCTGTATCATGCATCAAACCTGGACTAGTGATTCATTTCATACATGATATTATAAATGTTTCAGTGCCATTCTCCCATATCATCTCACCCTCTCCCTCTCCCACAGAGTCCAAAAGACTGTTCTATACATCTGTGTCTCTTTTGCTGTCTCACATATAGGTTTATCATTACCATCTTTCTAAATTCCATATATATGTGTTCAGTTCAGTTGTTGGTGCTCAGCTTCCTTCACAGTCCAACTCTCACATCCATACATGACTACTGGAAAAACCATACCCTTGACTAGATGGACCTTAGTCGGCAAAGTAATGTCTCTGCTTTTTAATATGCTATCTAGGTTGGCCATAACTTTCCTTCCAAGGAGTAATTGTCTTTTAATTTCATGGCTGCAATCACCATCTGCATTAGTATACTGTATTGGTGTTTTTCTTTCTGGCCTACTTCACTCTGTATAATAGGCTCCAGTTTCATCAACCTCATTAGAACTGATTCAAATGTATTCTTTTTAATGGCTGAGTAATACTCCATTGTGTATATGTACCACAGCTTTCTTACCCATTCATCTGCTGATAGACATCTAGGTTGCTTCCATGTCCTGGCTATTTTAAACAGTGCTGCAATGAACATTGGGGTATATGTGTCTCTTTCAACTCTGGTTTCCTCGGTGTGTATTCCAAGTAGTGGAATTGCTGGGTAATAAGGCAGTTCTATTTCCCGTTTTATAAGGAATCTTCACACTGTTCTCCATAGTAGCTGTGCTAATTTGCATTCCCACCAACAGTGTAAGAGGGTTCCCTTTTCTCCACACCCGCTTCAGCATTTATTGCTTGTAGACTTTTGGATAGCAGCCATTCTGACTCCCAGAATATTGGAAATAAAAGCAAAAATAAACAAATGGACCTAATTAAACTCAAAAGCTTTTGCACAATGAAAGAAACTATAAGCAAGGTGAAAAGACAGCCTTCAGAATGGGAGAAAATAATAGCAAATGAAGCAACTGACAAAAAACTAATCTCAAAACTATACAATCAACTCCTGCAGCTCAATTCCAGAAAAATAAATGACCCAATCAAAAAATGGGCCAAAGGATGAAGCAGACATTTCTCCAAAGAAGACATACAAATGGCTAACAAACACATGAAAAGCTGCTCAACATCACTCATTATCAGAGAAATACAAATCAAAACCACAATGAGGTACCATTTCACACCAATCCTCTCTTTGATTGGCAAATCCTTTCCTTAGATGTGGTAATATCATCATCACTTTATAACCAAGACTAAACACAGTTGCATCTCTGTGCCCCTTTATGTGTTTATTTCATACTGTACCTCTTGGAGAAAAAAACTCAATTATTTGGAGACATTTTATGTAGTCTACAAATATCCCTTTTTCTGTTATATACTGATTATTTTTTAAATGAAACCATTTATTCTTTGGTCTGGGAGGAAATATAAAGAAAATAGAAATATCATAAACAACTAAGAGAAATACTAAATAAAGATGCATCAGACAATGGCAGAGGAGAAAAGTAACACTAGAAGTTTATTGAATGAAAACTAGTTCTATCAGTGAAAAGTCTCATTTCTTATACACTAGATATCTTCCATTGTTGATCTGTTTTGTTTGAATGTCATTTCAGAAAAAAGATACTTTCTATCATTTCAGAAAGAGATACTTGTCAAAGTGTACAGAGATTTCTATACAAACAATAGATTTTTGTAATGTGTTTTTTCATATAGTATTCTGTTAAGACTGAATTTGCCTAAGCTCCATATATAAATAAAATGATGATAGTGATGACGTTTATATATTAGGAACTCTAGAACTGTCTTGGAGAAGGCAATGGCACCCCACTCCAGTACTCTTGCCTGGAAAATCCTATGGACAGAGGAGCCTGGTAGGCTGCAGTCCATGGGGTCGCTAAGAGTCGGACACGACTGAGCGACTTCCCTTTCACTTTTCACTTTCATGCATTGGAGAAGGAAATGGCAACCCACTCCAGTGTTCTTGCCTGGAGAATCCCAGAGATGGCGGAGCCCGGTGGGCTGCCATCTGTGAGGTCGCACAGAGTCGGACACGACTGAAGTGACTTAGCAGCAGAACTGTCTATTTGTCATTTTGAATTTCTCTCCAATATTTTTTTTTCTTATCTTTTAGATTTTTAAAAGGTTTTGTGCTATAGAATGGATTAAAACCATAGAATATCCAGTCTTTTACACCTTCAAAAACTATCACTCAAAAAATAATATATAATGAAAGATACTTTGAAAACAAATCTGAATTTTGTTTTGCAGTGAAATATTAATCTGCTAATTTTAGGATATTTCAAGCTAGACTAAATAAAAATTTAGAGAAGCAGAATTTTTTTCCCATTGGTAGTGGCACGTTGCAGAATGTCATTAAATCTATTCTCCTAATCCTATAGCCAATAGTTGGAAGTAATGATTCCAAATCAGCAGTGCTCCTCAGTTTCTGAGGTATGTTACAAGCTACATTTTCAAAGCTGACTGGGCAAGATTATTGGCACATTCATTGAATTGTAAATGCAAATCTGTATAGTATGTAATTAACATATTCCTGAAACAATAAATTATCTCTGTGATGTGAAAATGGAAACATTAGGCAAATCGTGTGAAAGTGAGTGAAAATGTTAGTCGATCAGTTGTGTCTGACTCTTTGAGACCACATGAACTGTAGCCTAGCAGGCTCCTTTCTCAATGCAATTCTCCAAGCAAGAATACTGGAGGGGTAGGCTATTCTCTTTTCCAGGGGATCTTCCCAACCCAGGGATCTAACCTGGGTCTTCTGCATTGCAGGCAGATTCTTTACAGTCTGAGCCTCCAGGGAAACCCCTGGTAAATCATAAATATTTCTATTTGTGAAAGAATTTAGAGAGTATTTTGAGGGCCACATTTCAAAGAAATGCTATTTAATTGCTGATACTTTTATTGTTTTCCAACATAGTCCATACTTACCTTACTTAATTATATAGACCTGTTCATGTTTTCAAATAGCACAGGTTAACATAACACCTTTCCAAACGTCCTTAGAAAATGCGTAATGAATATCCATAGCTACCCTGCAAGAACCCCAGACCATCATTTTCTCCCAAGATACTTTGAATGTCCTGTGGAAGATGAGGAATGGGTGGGTGGGTGGTATATCACATGCTCTACAAAGAACTTTTGGCCACTCAGTGGCAACTGCCATTAGCTTCAATATTATAATCAAATGCAAGTTACATACAAAAAAATTGAGTCTGAAGCAAATAATCACTTACTTTTTCACATAAAAGCAAGTGTAGAAGTTTATCATTGCTGGTGTTGATTTAGTTGTTCAATAATGCCATCTAGACCCAAGGAAGTTTTTTTTTTTTCCTAACTTGCTTCTATTTATTTTTTTTTAATGTATGAAAAGATTTTTAATCTCACATATAATTAATAAAATACAAATTAAATAATCAAAATCTTTTTAAAATAAGAAATACAATAATTAAAATCACAGATGTTATTTTTCACCTATTAAATAGCAAAGTTAACTGTTGACAAGGAGATAGAATCAGGTACTTCTGTATGTTGTTAGCAAAGATGTAAATTGCAGTCTGTTTGGAGGGCAATTTGACAATATTCAAAACTAAAATACACATTCCTGAGTTTTAAACCAACTGCTTAAAAGGTTCCCATGGAAGATGGCAGAGGAATAGGATGGGGAGACCACTTTCTCCTGCACAAATTCATCAAAAGAACATTTAAACGCTGAGTAAATTCCACAAAACAACTTCTGAATGCCGGCAGAGGACATCAGGCACCCAGAAAAACAGCCCATTGTCTTCAAAAGGAGGTAGGAAAAAATATAAAAGACAAAAAAAGAGACAAGAGAGGTAGGGACGGAGCTCCATCCCAGGAAGGGAGTCTTTTTTAAGAAGTTACCAAACATCAGGAAACACTCTCACTGCCGAGTCTGTGGTGAGCCTTGGAAGCACAGAGGGCAACGTAACAGGGAGGAAAAACAAATAAATAATTAAAACCCACAGATTATGAGCCCAATGGTAACTCCCCTAGTGGAGAAGCAGCGCAGATGCTTGCACCCGGCACTAGCAAGCGGGGGCTGGGCAGGGAGGCACTGGCTGCATTGCTTAGAGGAGGACTGAGGCTGAATGCCCTGAGGGCAATCTGAGCAAACTAACTTGGGCTAGCAAACCAGACTGTGGGATAGCTACCACAGGAAAAGCCCTAACCTAAGACACCGCCAAGCCCCTTGCACAGAAAAAAGGACTGAACCAAGATAGCCGGCTGCAGACCATCCCCCTCCGGTGACAGGCAGCCAGACCCAGAAGAGGGCAATTGCAGCCCCAGAGAGACATTATCTACCAAACTGCAAGCAGGCTTCTTTGCTAGCCAAGACTTCGTGGGGTTCTGGACGGTCAGCATCCACCTGAGAAGGTGTGCCAGTTGTACACCCAGAAAATCGAGTGGCAAGGATGGGGGAGGTGGTAAGTCACAGCGACCACGCTCACCAAACACCTCTTCACCTGAGCTGCTCAGACCTGGGAAGGGCACAAAATGCAGGCCCAATGGAGTCTGCGCCTCAGAGGACTACCTGAGTGCCTGAACCTGAGCAGCTTAGACCTGGGAGGTTCAGGCAGCCCAGGGCTGGCCTCAGATGGTTCCTGGCAGAGCAATCTAGAGCCTGAGCAGTGTGGGCAGGGAGGGCACACACACCGTGAGCAGGGGCAGGCCCAGTGTGGCTGAGACACTGTGAGCACACACCAGTGTTATTTGCTTGCAGCGTCCATCCCTTCCCACAGCGCGACTGAACAAGTGAGCCTAAAAAAGGTGTCCACCACTGCCCCCCTTGTGTTAGTGCGGAAATCAGACACTGAAGAGACCAGCAAACAGAAGAAGGTAAAACAGAGGGAATCACCTTGGAAGTGACAGGTGCAGTAGATTAAAACCATGTAGTTAGTACCGACTACATAGGAAGGGGCCTATAGATCTTGAGAAATATAAGCTGGACCAAGGAACTATCCGAAAATGAACTGACCCCACACTGCCTACAACAACACCAGAGAAAGTCCTTGATATATTTTTACTATTTTTATGATCATTCTTTTTTTTTTTAAGTCCTCTATTACTTCTTTAATTTTCATTTCTATTACCTACCATTACTTTGCAAAAAAAAAAAGACTGTATTTTTAAAGCAAACTTCATATATATATATTTTATAATTTTTGTGACTTTTTTTCTTTTCTTTAATATTGTATTTTTGAAAATCCAACCATTGCTCTAGATTTTTAATCTTTGCTTTTTGGTATTTGTTATCAATTTTGTACCTTTAAGAACCCAATCTTCAGTACCCATTTTTACTTGGGAGCGAGATTACTGGCTTGACTGCTCTCTCCCCCTTGGACTCTCCTTTTTCTCCACTAGGTCGCCTCTGTCTCCTCCCTCCCCCTTCTCTTTTCTACCCAACTCCGTGAATCCCTGTGTCTTCCAGTTCCCTTAGGGAACTGATTACTGACTGGATCTGTCTCTCTCCTTTTGATTCCTCCCTTTTATCCCCCTGGCCACTTCTGTCTCCTTCCTCCCTGTTCTCTTCTCTGTATAACTCCAAGAACATCTCTGAGCAGTCCAGACTGTGGAGCGCACATAAGGAAGTGATTACTGGCTAGCTTGCTCTCCCCTCTTTTGATTTGACTTCATCTCATTCGGGTCATCTCTAACTCCCTCCTCCTTCTTCTCTTCTCCATGTAACTCTGTGAACCTCTCTGGGTGTCCCTCACTGTGGAGAAACTTTTCATGTTTAACCTAGATGTTTTATCAATGGTGCTGTATAGAAGGAGAAGTCTTGAGACTACTGTAAAAATAAGATTGAAAACCAGATGCAGGAGACTTAAGTCCAAATCCTGACAACACCAGAGAACTCCTGACTCCAGGGAACATTAATCAACAGGAGCTCATCATACGCCTCCATACCTACACTGAAACCAAGCACCACCCAAGGGCCACAAGTTCCAGAGCAAGACATACCACACAAATTCTCAAGCAACACAGGAACACAGCCCTGAGCTCCAATATACAGGCTGCCAAAAGTTACTCCAAAACCATTGACATCTCATAATTCATTACTGGACACTTCATTGCACTCCAGAGAGAAGAAATCCAGCTCCACCCACCAGAACACCGACACAAGCTTCCCTAACCAGGAAACCTTGACAAGCCACCTGTACGACCACATCCACAGTGAGGAAACTCCACAATAAAGAGAACTCCACAAATTGCCAGAATACAGAAAGGCCACTCCGAACTCAGCAATATAAACAAGATGAAGAGAAAGAGGAATACCCAGCATGCCAGGAGCCAGCATGGGGAATCCCACCCATGGCAAAGATCATGAGGAAGAGGCCTGACAGGCAAAGGCAAGATCAGGCCTCAAGGGAACCCCCCGGACCTTCTCGAGCATCTACCCCAAAAATAGAGTCTGTCCGCCTTATTGCATTATGCCTTTCACCAACTTTTCTGACATTAACAGGGGGCTATCCCCCACCACCTTTCTCTGAAAAGAGTTAACTTAGAGTTCCAGTTAATAAGTCTCCTGGGCGTAACAAGAGTGTTTCAGTCCAAAAACTCCTCTGATGGCTCTCTAGCCTGCCTGACAAGTTTATCTGGCCTCTTACAACCACACATGTGATTGTTCACAGCCTCCCAACCATGAGAGGCACGAGACGCTCTAAACTTTCTAAATACAGTCTTTTGAGAAGTTAGAAATTATTAGTGTAGTATTAGTGGGTTGTTAGAAATATACCAGTGGAGGGTTTCATTGTTGAGCCAATCTTTGCTGCTAAGTCTCCATATCCCTTGTCCCTTATATACATTAATTGATATAACTGGCATAAGGGAAAAATAAGTAATAACCTTTGATATTAATCACATTAGACCTTCAGTTCAGTTCAGTTCAGTCGCTCAGTCGTGTCTGACTCTTTGCGACCCCGTGAATCGCAGCACGCCAGGCCTCCCTGTTCA
>SJYT01052275.1:0-20587 GCA_006410635.1 Cephalophus harveyi | reverse complement strand
TGAACATGGAAGCAACCTACATATACATCAACAGATGAATGGATAAAGAAATATTGGTACATATAAACAATAGAATATTACTCAGCCATAAAAAAGAATGTGTTTGAGTCAGTTCTAATGAGGTGGATATAGAGTGAAGTAAATCAGAAAGAGAAACATAAATATCATATTCTAACACATATATACAGAATCTAGAAAAATGTTACTAAAGAATTAATTTCTAGGGGAACATGGAGAAAGAGACATAGAGAATAGATTTATTTACTTGGAGAGAGGGGAGGAGAGGGTGAGATGTGTGAAAATTGTAACATAGAAACTTACATTATGTAAAATAGATAGCCAAGGAGAATTTGCTGTATGGCTCTGGAAACTCAAACAGAGGCTCTGTATCACCCTAGAGGGGTGGGGTGGGGAGGGAAATGGGAGGGAGTTTCAAAAGGGAGGGGATATGTGTATACCTATGGCTGAATCATGTTGAGGTTTGGCAGAAAACAGCAAAATTCTGTAAAGCAATTATACTTCAGTGGAAAATAAATATGCTCTGGAAACTCAAACAGAGGCTCTGTATCACCCTAGAGGGGTGGGGTGGGGAGGGAAATGGGAGGGAGTTTCAAAAGGGAGGGGATATGTGTATACCTATGGCTGAATCATGTTGAGGTTTGGCAGAAAACAGCAAAATTCTGTAAAGCAATTATACTTCAGTGGAAAATAAATAAATTTGAAAAGAAAAAAATAATTACAAAACAATCTGCTTCTTTGCTTGACAGTATTTGTTTGTTTTTTGTTTTTTTTTTAACAAACAACTTCTTATTTCAATACTCAAGACAGAAAACAAGTAACTCAATCATTGATACTTTCTACTACAGCACCCCTGAGATTTTAGACTGAGGAACATTTCATGGACAGAGCAGCCTGGTCGGCTACAGTCCATGAGGTTGCAAAGAGTTGGACAGGACTGCGAAACTGATACTATCAGATAGCACTAAATCACAGCCTAAGCTAACGTAATGAGCAGTCATGGATATCAGCAACACTAAGCGTTTTCTTTGTTCTCTCGAAATCCAGCCGGATGGTCTTGGACAAGGCATTAAAACACTCTGAACCTCAGTTTCATCATGATTAAAATTTAGGAACATGATTATAAGATCGAATGATCTGGTCAAAACCAGAGCTTTAAAATCATGCATTTCCAAGAAAATATCCTTTTGTAAGAGACCAGCACACTCTTTAGGTGGAGGAGACACAGAAAAGAGTTACAAATCATGTCAGCAGTTCCAACCAAGCTGCATTCCAATGTATGTAGGAACAAATAAATAGCCAATGGTATTTGATTTTATATTTATCATAAAGATACTGAAAAGAAAGTCATTTTTTACTACTGAAAAATATTTATATGGTTTCAAAATGTGTGGAATTTTTAGAAAATTTCTAAATGGCAGCCATATAAAATTCCCCGTGGATATGTATATAAATATATATAAAGTCTTAAAATATATATATGTATATATATAAATCTGTATATGTTAATGCTTACATTTTGATATAATATAATGGGATATAATCTGATGTAAGTAAAATATTCTATTACATAGAAGGCAGTGGCACCCCACTCCAGTATTCTTGCCTGGAAAATCTCATGGACGGAGGAGCCTGGTAGGCTGTAGTCCATGGGCTTGCTGAGAGTTGGACACGACTCAGTGACTTCACTTTCACTTTTCACTTTCATGCATTGGAGAAGGAAATGGCAACCCACTCCAGTATTCTTGCCTGAAGAACCCCAGGCATGGCGGAGCTTGGTGGGCTGCCATCTATGGGGTCGCACAGTATGGACGGAGGAGCCTGGTAGGCTGCAGTCCATGGGCTTGCTGAGAGTTGGACACGACTCAGTGACTTCACTTTCACTTTTCACTTTCATGCATTGGAGAAGGAAATGGCAACCCACTCCAGTATTCTTGCCTGAAGAACCCCAGGCATGGCGGAGCTTGGTGGGCTGCCATCTATGGGGTCGCACAGAGTCAAACATGACTGAAGCAACTTAGCAGCAGCAGCATAAAGGAAAACAACATTTTCCTTTCATAAAACAAAAATCTACTCAAGTTCATGAACTAGACCATAGTCAATCTTTGAATGCATTAAAGAGAATTTACATTACCCTACAGTAGTCATTACTCTAAAGAATGCATTATTCTAACATGGTTTCAGGACAGTATTTTATCATAAGTTAAATTAAGATTGTTTTCTGATTAAAGCAAAAATAAAAAACATTCCAAAGCACTTAATTTACCCTTAAAATCTAGGAAATACCACACACTAATCATAAACTGATTAAAGCAATAATAATGATGCATTTTATACACACTGACCATTAACTGTTAACCTGAGAAAAAAAGCAGACTTAAGATATGGTGGATTAGATTCAGATCAACATAAAACATGAAAACATCATAAAGTTATTTCTTAATATAATTCATTTGTTACATATTAATTTATATGCCTGCATATTCTTGTTTACATATTTTCCATACTATTTCAGCAATACCCATGAATGAAATGTATGCATCTTAATGTACCAGGACTTCATCCAGGATTGCAAGGTACTCGTTTTGTATGAGGCCTAAGGTATAAAAATACTGATCTAATTCACAATTCATCTATACAGCTTTTTCTGGATCAATGTTTATCCTTTTGTTTAAATTTGTGTTCTTTTTTAGAACTGGACATGGAACAACAGACTGGTTCTAAATAGGAAAAGGAGTACATCAAGGCTGTATATTGTCACCCTGCTTATTTAACTTATATGCAGTGTACATCATGAGAAACGCTGGGCTGGAAGAAACACAAGTTGGAATCAAGATTGCCGGGAGAAATATCAATAACCTCAGATATGCAGATGACACCACCCTTATGGCAGAAATTGAAAAGGAACTAAAGAGCCTCTTGGTGAAAGTGAAAGAGTGAAAAAGTTGGCTTAAAGCTCAACATTCAGAAAACGAAGATCATGGCATCTGGTCCCATCACTTCATGGCAAACAGATGGGGAAACAGTGGTATCAGTGTCAGAATTTGCTTTCAGGGGGCTCCAAAATCACTGAAGATGGTGACCTCAGCCATGAAATTAAAAGATGCTTTCTCCTTGGAAGGAAAGTTATGATCAACCTAAATAGCATATTCAAAAGCAGAGACATTACTTTGCCAACAAAGGTCTGTCTAGTCAAGGCTATGGTTTTTCCAGTAGTCATGTATGGATGTGACAGTTGGACTGTGAAAAAAGCTGAGCACTGAAGAATTGATGCTTTTGAACTGTGGTGTTGGGGAGGGCTCTTGAGAGTCCCTTGGACTTCAAGGAGATCCAACCAGTCCACTCTAAAGGAGATCAGTCCTGGGTGTTCTTTGGAAGGGATGATGCTAAAGCTGAAACTCCAGTACTTGGGCCACCTCATGCGAAGAGTTGACTCATTGGAAAAGACTCTGATGCTGGGAGGGATTGGGGGCAGGAGGAGAAGTGGACGACAGAGGATGAGATGGATGGATGGCATCACCGACTCGATGGACGTGAGTTTGAGTGAACTCCGGGAGTTGGTGATGGACAGGGTGGCCTGGAGTGCGGTAATTCACGGGGTTGCAAAGAGTAGGATACGACTGAGCGACTAAACTGAACTGAACTGAACTAGCTACTGTTTTCCCTAATCCAAGCCAAGTTGGTGAATTTCAATTTTCACTTATGAATGGGCTGTGATTGTACTTTTATGAAAAGATACTGAAAGCAAATCTGTCCTTACACATTAGACAAAAATGAGAAAATGAAGTAAAACTGATTAAAATATTTTTAGCCTGAAACTTTATGAGGTCAAGGTAAGGAAGTATTGACAAAAGAAGCACTAATATTTCCCATGAGGGCACATCTAAATAAAAACTGACTGCTTCCATGCACCCCAATTCCTCCTCTTGGTTCTAAATGGCATCTAATGCAACACTTCTGTGTAGAAACGTTAGATTTTCCTTCTGTTAGGAAAGTTGTCTGTTTTGTCAATGGTTTCCTTTGCTGTGCATAAGTTTTTAAGTTTATTAGGTCAATTTGCTTCTTTTTGCTTTTATTTCCTTTGCTTTAGTAAACTGATCCAAAAACATTGATATGATTTATGTCAAAGAGTGTTTTGCTTTTATATTATCCTGAGTATTAGGGAAAGGTCAGTTGTAATTCCAATCCCAAAGAAAGATAATGTGACATAATGTTCAAACTACTGCACAATTGCTCATCTCACACGCTAGCATTTGAGCTAGCATTTGAGCTATAATGCTCAAAATTCTCGAAGCTAGGCTTCAACAGTTTGTGAATCTAGAACATCCAGATGTTTGAGCTGGACTTAGAAAAGGTAGAGTAACCAGAGATCAAATTGACAACATCCACTGGATCATAGAAAAAGCAAGAGAATTCCAGTAAAACACTACTTCTGCTTCACTGACTATGCTAAAGCCCTTGACTGTGTGGATCACACCAAACTGTGGAAAATTCTTTTTTTTTTTTTTCCAGGTTTAAATTTAATTTTATTCTTATATTTTTTTTCACTTTTATTTTTATTTTATTTTACTTTACAATACCGTATTGGTTTTGCCATACATTGACATGAATCCACCACGGGTGTATACAAGCTCCCAAACCCGAATCCCCCTCCCACATCTTACCCCATATCCTCTCTCTGGATCATCCCCGTGCACCAGCCCCAAGCTTCCTGTATCCTGTATCGAACATAGGCTGGTGCTTCGTTCTTACATGATAGTATACATGTTTCAATGCCATTCTCCCAAATCATCCCACCCTCTCCCTCTCCCATAGAGTCCAAAAGTCTGTTCTATACATCTGTGTCTCTTTTGCTGTCTCGCATACAGGGTCATCATTGCCATCTTTCTAAATTCCATATATATGTGTCAGTATACTGTATTGGTGTTTTTCTTTCTGGCTTACTTCACACTGTATAATACGTTCCAGGTTCATCCATCTCATTAGGAACTGATTCAAATGAATTCTTTTTAATGGCTGAGTAATACTCCATTGTGTATATGTACCACAGCTTTCTTATCCATTCATCTGCTGATGGATATCTAGGCTGTTTCCATGTCCTGGCTATTATAAACAGTGCTGCAATGAACATTGGGGTACATATGTCTCTTTCAATTCTGGTTTGTTCGGTGTGTATGCCCAGCAGTGGGATTGCTGGGTCATAAGGCAGTTCTATTTGCAGTTTTTTTGATATCTATAGGACATTTCACCCCAAAACAATGAATTTCACCTTTTTCTCAAGTGCTCATGGAACCTTCTCTAGGATAGATCACATCCTGGGCCATAAATCTAACCTTGATAAATTCAAAAAAGTCAAAATCATTCCAAGCATCTTTTCTGACCATAATGCATTAAGATTAGATCTCAATTACAGGAGAAAAACTATTAAAAATCCCAACATATGGAGGCTGAACAACACGCTTCTGAATAACCAACAAATCACAGAAGAAATCAAAAAAGAAATCAAAATATGCATAGAAACAAATGAAAATGAAAACACAACAACCCAAAACTTGTGGGACACTATAAAAGCAGTGCTAAGAGGAAAGTTCATAGCAGTACAGGCATACNTAGAATGACACATGGTACAATGAATGGACTGATTCCAAATTGGGAAAGGAGTACATCAAGGATGTATATTGTCACCCTGTTTATTTAACTTATAAGAAGAGTACATCATGTGAAATGCCAAGATGAATGAAGCACAAGCTGGAATCACGACTGCCAGGAGAAATATCAATACCCTCAGATATGCAGATGACACCACTCTCATGGCAGAAAATAAAGAGGAACTAAAGGACCTCCTGATAAAAATGAAAGAAGAGAGTGAAAAAGCTGGCTTAATACTTAACATTCAAAAACAAAGATCATGGCATCCGGTCCAATCAATTCATGCAAATAGATGGAGAAGCAATGAAAAAAGTGACAAACTTTATTTTCTTGGGCTCCAGTGTCACTGCAGATAGTGACTGCAACCATGAAATTAAAAGACACTTGCTCCCTGGAAGAAAAGCTATGACCAACCTAGACAGCATATTAAAAAGCAAAGACATTACTTTACTGACAAAAGTCCATCTAGTCAATGCTATGGTTTTCCCAGTAGTCATGTATGGATGTGAGAGCTGGACCATAAAGAAAGTTGAGTGCTGAAGAATTGATGCTTTTGATCTGTGGTGTTGGAGAAGATCCTTGAGAATCTCTTGGATTGCAAGAAAGATAAAACCAGTCAATCATAAAGGAAATCAGTCCTGAATATTTATTGGAAGGACAGATGCTGGTGCTGAAGCTACAATACTTTGGTCACTTGATGTGAAGAACTGACTTACTGGAAAAGACCCTAATGCTGGGAAAGATTGAAGGCAGGAAGAGAAGGGGATGACAGAGGATGAGATGGTTGGATGGCATCACCGACTCAATGGACATGAGTATGAACAAGCTCTGGGAATTGGTGATCGACAGGGAAGTGTGGCATGCTGCAGTGCATGGGGTTGCAAAGAGTCGGGCACAAATGAGTTACTGAACTGAATTGAATTGGAGAGTTTTATAGTATCCAGATTTACATTTAGGTCTGTGATGTTTTGAGTTTATTTTTGTGTATGGTGTCAGAGAATGTTCAAGTTTCATTTTATGTAGCTGTCCAGCACCACTTATTGAAGAGACCAACTTTTCTCCATTGTATATTCTTGCTTTCTTTGTATAGATTAATTGTCCATTAGATTTGTGGGCTTTCTACCCTCTTCCATTGATTTCTGTGTCTATTTTTTTATGCCAGTATTTTATTGTTTTGATGACTCTAGCTTTGTATTGATAGTAGTCTGAAGACAGGGAGCTTGATTCCTCCAGCTTGATTCCTCCTCCTCCAATCTTTCTCAAGATTGTTTTAGCTATTAATGGTCTTCTGTGTTTCCATAAAATTTTAAAATTACTTGTTCTAGTTCAGTGAAAATGACATTGGAAATTTGACAGAAATTGCGTTGAACCTGGAGAAAGAAATGACAATACAGCCTAGTATTTTTACCTGGAAAATCTCATGGACAGAGGAACCTAGCAGGGCTACAGTCCACAGGGTCACAGGTAGTTGGACATGACTGAAGCAACTTAGCACACATGCACTGAACCAGTAGATTGCTTCAGGTAGTATAGTCATTTTATCAAAATTCATTATTCCAATCCAAGAAAACAACTATCTTCCTGTTTGTGTCCTCTTTATTTCACTTCCATCTTTAATTTCTTACAGTTTTCAGAGTACTGGTCTCTTGCCTCCTCTGGTAGATTTATTTATTCCTATGTTATTCTTTTTGGTGTGATGGTAAATGGGATTGCTTCTTCAATTTCTTTCTCTGATATATTTTTGTTAGTGTATAGAAATACAACAGATTTTTGTACATGAATTCTGTATCCTGTGAATACCAAATTCATTAATGAGGTATAGCAGTTTTCTAGCAGCATCATTAGGATTTTCTATGTATAGTATCTTGTCATCTACAAACAATGACAGTTTTACTTTTTCCTTTGCAATTTGGATTTCTTTTTCTTCGCTAGTTAACATGGCCAGGACTTCAACAACATGTTGAATAAGAGTGGTGAGAGTGGGGATCCTTGTCTTATTCTTGATCTTAGAGGAAATGCTATCAGCTTTTCACTGTTGAGTATGATGTTAGCTGTGGGTTTGTCATACATAGCCTTTATTACGTTGAGGTATGTTCCCTCTATGTCTGCTTTCTGGAAAGTTTTTTCTTTTTTTTTTTTAACAAGTTGTGTTTTATTAAAAGATTTTTCAGCATCTACTGTGATGATTTTTTTCATTTATTTTAATTAAAGGATAATTACAACATTGTGATGGTTTTTGCCATACATCAGTATGAATTACCCATAGGTATATGTGTCCTCTCCATCCTGAAATCCCTCCCATCTCCCTCCCTACCATATATTCTTCAATTTTAATATGGTGTATCACATTAATTGATTTGTGAACACTGACAAATCCTTGCAACACCAGGATAAACCTACTGCATGGGAGAAAATATTCACAAGTTATATGACCAAAAAAGGATTAATACCCAACATATATAAACAGCTCCTACAACTTAACATCAATAAAAAAAAAATTTAATGTGAAGAAGAACTGAATGTACATTTTTCCAAAGAGGAAATGTAGATGGCCAACAGGCACATGAGAAGATGCTCAACATCACTAATCATTCAGTTCAGTTCAGTTCAGTTGCTCAGTTGTGTCCGACTCTTTGCGACCCCATGAATTGCAGCACGCCAGGCCTCCCTGTCCATCACCAACTCCCGGAATTCACCCAAACTCATGTCTATCAAGTCGGTGATGCCATCCAGCCATCTCATCCTCTGTCGTCCCCTTCTCCTCCTGCACACAACCCCTCCCAGCACCAGAGTCTTTTCCAATGAGTCAACTCTTTGCATGAGGTGGCCAAAGTATTGGAGTTTCAGCTTTAGCATCATTCCTTCCAAATAACACTCAGGACTGATCTCCTTTAGAATGGACTGGTTGGATCTCCTGCAGTCCAAGGGACTCTCAAGAGTCTTCTCCAACACCACACTTCAAAAGCATCAATTCTTCAGCACTCAGCCTTGTTCACAGTCCAACTCTCACATCCATACATGACTACTGGAAAAACCATAGCCTTGACTAGACGGACCTTAGTCGGCAAAGTAATGCAAATCAAAACCACAATGAGATATCACTTCAGAAGGGTCAGAATGGCTATCATTAAAAACAACACAAATAGCAAATGTCAGCAAGGATGTGGAGAAAAAGGAATCCTCATACTCTGTTGGTAGGAATGTAAATTGCTGCAGACACAGAAGCAAACAGTATGGAGGATTTGAACTACCATACGACCCAGAAATTCTATTCCTGTGTTATATCCAAATAAAACCCCACTAATTCAAAAAGATACTTGCACTCCAATGTTCACAACAGTCTTATTTACAATTGCCAAGATATAGAAAAAACACAAGTGTACATCAACAGATGAATGCATAAATGGTAAATATATATAATGCACTACTACTCAGCTGCTGCTGCTACTGCTGCTAAGTCGCTTCAGTCTTGTCCGACTCTGTGCGACCCCACAGATGGCAACCCACTGGGCTCCGCCATCCCTGGGATTCTCCAGGCAAGAACACTGGAGTGGGTTGCCATTTCCTTCTCCAATGCATGAAAGTGAAAAGTGAAAGTGAAGTCGCTCAGTCGTGTCTGACTCAGCGACCCCATGGACTGCAGCCTACCAGGCTCCTCCATCCATGGGATTTTCCAGGCAAGAGTAATGGAGTGGGGTGCCATTTAAAAAAAAAAAAAAAAGGAAATTTTTCCATTTACATCAACAGAGAAAAACTTGCAGGGCATTATGTCAAGTGAAGTAAGTCAGACAGAGAAAGACAAATACTGTATAACATATACGTGGAATCTAAAAGCTACAACAAACTAGTGAATATATCAAAAAAGAAGCAGATTCACAGATTGAAAGGACACTAGTGGTTACTAGTGAAGGGTGGAACATACAGGTAGTGGACTGGGAGGTATAAACTATCTTGTGCAAGAAAGGCTAAAAGGAGGTATTGTGCAACATGGGGAATACAGCCAATGTTATGCAATAACTGTACATAGAGTATAACCTTTAAAAATTGTATAATTTAAGTTAAAAAAAAACCAGAATGTTGTGTCTCTTTATTTTATCTTTTCCCTCATTTCTCTTAGAAAAGTCAGATTTACTTTTATCTACTGCTAAGTCGCTTCAGTCGTGTCTGACTCTGTGTGACCCCACAGACGTCAGCCCACCAGGCTCCCCCGTCCCTGGGATTCTCAAGGCAAGAACACTGGAATGGGTTGCCATTGCCTTCTCCAATGCATGAAATTGAAAAGTGAAAGTGAAGTCACTCAGTCGTGTCCGACTCTTAGCGACTGCAGCCCACCAGGCTCCTCCATCCATGGGATTTTCCAGGCAAGAGTACTTGAGTGGGTTGCCATTGCCTTCTCCAAGAGGGAAAAAAAAAAAACAGCAAAGCTTTTTTTGGTCATAATCCCAAATGAACATGTCAGAGCTATTTTCAATCTCCCCCAAAATATAATTTTTTGTCTTAATTTTAGTATTTTTTTTAATATTTTTTTCAGAAGACAGTGTCATTTTAAAAAAAGGAAAAGCATTTCATTAGATACAATATTTTGGGATTATCACCTTAAAAAGGAACAAAATGAGTATGGTGATTAATTTTTTTAAAAAAATTGAAAGGTTGCGAAATTTCTTCTAAAGTTACAAAAACACTTCATGGTATTTACCCAAGTAAAATGAAAACTATGTTCACACAAATACTTATAAGAAAATATCCACAGTGAGTTACTCACAAAACCAGAGACAGCACAGGTAAATGAATAAAGAGGCTGTGATGCATTCATGCCATGAAACACAACTCAGCAACAGAAAGGAACAAACTCCCGATTCACGCAAGACAGGGATAGAAAAACTAGATATTGTATGTTCAGCTTAGAAAGATATTCTGAATGATACAGAAATATAGGAATTGGTGTTTCACTTGGTTTAAAATTAATGAAAATAAAAATTCTAAAACCACATATAAGGAAACAAATATGCCTCACAGAATACCAAAGTTAATAACATAAACATAACTACATACAGAAGTAATTCAAGCTACTTTAGATTTAGTGTTTTCATCCTATATCTTTATTAGATATACAGTAGGAATATAAAGAACTGCCAAGGCTTATCCTAAAATTACCAATGAAAACCAGAAATGGATCAGAATGATCTTGAAACAAAAGGACGGCTTTATCATGTGCAGGTTTGCAAATCAGGGATGCACAGCCTAGAGCTATAGAGTGAACACCTCCCTGGAGGTGAAGGGGAATTAAAACCTAAACCCCAGAAACCACCACTGGGAGAATCTAAGGGGGTAGGAGTGACATTTACAGCCTGGTCACATGTCCTCATGATGGGCTCTTATCTTGGTTTTTGCTGGGGACTTTCCAAGCAGGAACCCTGGTAAAGGCAGGAGTTCTTATGGCTTCCTTGGTGAGAATTTCTGTTTTATGTTGAGGGCATAGAGTAGTGATGAAGCTCAGGTCTGCCCTGGTTTCCAGGCTACATGTTTGTCTGGGCCTGGTTTTTCATGTTCTTTCCTCAAGGGCATTTTACATTATTGTAACACAAGCAATCTTAATAATAGGGTTTTTTAAACGAGAAGTAACATCACTGTAGACATTCAGCAAATAGTTCAAGTATAGAGCATATGAGTACATATACTGATATCTGCAGAACCAGAACTTTTACCATGGAAACAGGAGGACACAGATATGTAACATGGGGTGAACTGTAAATTGCTATATTTGAATAACAGCAGTGAAAATAATCTCTTGTTATTTAAATACACACACACACACATATATTCACATATATGTGTCTGATTCTGGCATGGGTAGGTATATGTGTGTATTTCATAGCTATGTATCCAAAAAGTCACCCCAGTAACAATAAACACACCCGTCACCCTGAATTTTATTTTAAAAATAAATGAGAAAAATATCTAATATTTTTAGAGAAATGTTTGATTCCAGGGTGATAGTGTGCCTTCTTGTGCATGGGGCTCCTCCTTGCCAAACCCGGGACAATTTGAATAGGAAGAGAACAATGGAAGGAACAGAGTGTCAAATAGGAAATAGAAATTATTTGAAATCACAGCAATACTCAAACATGTATTTAAGAGGGATGGGAAGACACATTTAAAGAAGACTGCAAGTTACTAAATGTAGAAGAAAACTGACAGAATCATAAAATAGCCAAAGTAATAAATGATTCAGCAATGACCATCAATAGGTGCTAAGACAATTGGGTAGAAGATCTGTAGGAACAGGATATATGTATGCACAGTTTCAAACTACAGTTCAGAGATTGCTTATGAATTACATCAGGAAAATATTATTTTAAATTAATATATTTCAACACTTTAAGTGAGCAAACTTAGTAGAAGCAATAATGGGACACACTGAAATCATGTGCCTTCTACTGTGATACCAAGGAAATTTTCCCATGTAGCATTTTGCCAAAAAAAAAAAAAAAAATTAATATGAATCTAATCATAAGTAAACCATCCAAAGTTAGGATATAATAAAATAGCTGGAATGAAATGTAAAACAATTCTTTCTACATTATAAAAGACAAGGAAGGTAAGAGAACTCAGAATAAAGGGGATTAAAAGGCATTTATACTAAATGAAATATATTAGCTTCGATTCCATCCTGATTCTCCTTAAATAGATTGTGTCAGTGAAATATTATGAATTCAGTATTGAATTCCTCAGTGTTAATGTGGCACTGCTGTATAGAATGTCCCTGTTCACAGGAGAACATGCCACAGAGGCAAGTGGAGGGCTAAGGGTTTGGAGGTCAATCAGTTACCTTCAAACAGTTCATGGAAATGCTTAACCCACACTCACCTTAACACAGAGATTCAGAGCACAAATCCAGATGACAGTCATTTGTTTTTAAGCTTTTTAAACATATTATTCTAGAGTAGATATAGTGTAAAAAAGTTGTGAAGGTGGGATAGACAGTTTCCACGTACCACATACTCAGTTTCTCTCATTATTGACAACTTCTGTTATATGATCTGGATAACCACGATATGGTCACAGAATGAGAGCCAGACATCCTGGAATGTGAAGTCAAGTGGGACTTGGGAAGCATTAGTAGGAACAAAGCTATTGGAGGTGATGGAAATCCAGCTGAGCTATTGAAAATCCTAAAAGATGATGCTGTTATAGTGCTGCAATCAACATGCCAGCAAATTTGGAAAACTCAGCAGTGACCACAGGAATGGAAAAGGCCAATTTTCATTCCAATCGCTAAGAGACAATATCAAATAATGTTCAAACTACTGTAAAACTGCACTCATTTCACATGCTAGCAAGGTAATTCTCAAAATCTTCAAGGTGGCTTCAATAGCACGTGAATTGAGAACTTCCAGATGTACAAGCTGCATTCAGAAAAGCCAGAGGAACCAGAAATCAAATTCTCAACAAGTGCTGGATCATAGAAAAGCAGAATTTCAGAAAAAATTTTGACTTCTGTTTCACTGACTGTGTGAAAGCCTTTGTGTGGATCACAACAAACTGTGGAAAATTCTTAAAGAGATGGGAATACCAGACCACCGTACCTGCCTCCTGAGAAACCTGTATGCAGGTCAAGAAGTAACAGTTAAAACTGGACATGTAATAATGGACTAGTTCAAAACTGGGAAAGGAGATATGCAGAGTACATCATGTAAAATGCCAGGCTGGATGAATTACAAGGTGGAATCAAGATTTCCAGGAGAAATATCAACAACCTTAGATATGCAGATGATAACATTCTTATGGCAAAAAGCAAAGAGGAACTATAGAGCCTCTTGATGAAGGTGAAAGAGGAGGGTGAAAAAGCTGGCTTAAAACTCAACATTCAAAAAACAAAGATCATGGCATCTGATCTGATCATTCCATGGCAAATAGATGGAGAAACAATGAAAAAAACTGACAAACTTTATTTTCTTGGGCTCCAATATCACTACAGATAGTGAATGCAACCATGAAATTAAAAGACACTTGCTCCTTGGAAGAAAAGATATGATCAACCTAGACAGAATATTGGGCTTCCCTGGTGGCTCAGAGGTTAAAGTGTCTGCCTCCAATGCGGGAGACCTGGGTTCGACCCCTGGGTCGGGAAGATCCCCTGGAGGAGGAAATGGCAAGTCACTCCAGTATTCTTGCCTGGAGAATTCCATGGACGGAGGAACCTGGTAGGCTACAGTCCAAGGGGTGGCAAAGAGTTGGACACGACTGAGCGACTTCAGCTTCAGACGGCATATTAAAAAGCAGAGACATTACTTTGCTGACAAAGGTTTGTTGCTGGGGGCCAGCATGAGGAACTCCGCCCATGGCAAAGGTCATGAGGAAGGAAGCTTGGCTGGGGCATGATCAAGCCTCAGGAAACTCCCTGTTCCCGAGCATCTAATCCCAAAACTAGAGTCTGTTTTATGCTCTCACCTACACCTCTGACTTTACGGGGGGCTCTCCCCCATAACCATTTCTCTCGGAGAAGGAGTTAACTTGCAGCTCGAAGTTAATAAAACTCCTGGGCGTGACAAGAGTGTTTCAACTTACAACTCCTCTGAAGGTTATCTAGCCTGCCTGTATAGGTTCATCCGGCCACATGTAATTGTTTACAGCCTCCCGACCATGAGAGGCACAAGATGTTTTAGACTTACTAAAGGCAGATTCTTTTCGGAAGTTAGAAATTATTAGTATAGTAGGTTGGTTAGGAATTATATTGGTGAAGGGTTTTTTCATTTGTTGTGCCAATAATTACTGCTAATTTCCTGCCCTGGGGGTGACAAGGTGTCTCAGGTCAAACCTCTCTGCTGACAGACTAGCTTGTGTGACAACCTCTTAACCATAAACAGCACAGAGAGTTTTGGAGTATTTTGAGAGTCTTAATTAGCATAGGGCTTTTCTCATTATTGATTCAATGATTGCCGCCAGGCCTCCATATCCTTAGGCACCTGGGAATATGTTAATCAATGTATTTGAAATATAGAAAAGGAAATATAGTAGTTTTTGATGTTAGCAATACTAGACTTTTTGAGTTAGTGAATTTTCTCTTTTGATATAGATCACTGTACTTTGTTATAAATCACTGTGTCCCTGCTATGTAAAAATGTAACTTTATCACTATCTTAAGACTAAACAGATCTTAAGGGGAATGTTGGTGAAAGAATTTTCATTTGTTGGCCTGATGTTTTGCTGCAAAATCTCCATATTCCCTACTCTTATAATTAATATAACTAGCATATAGGAGAAATAAGTATTAACCTTTAAGATTGATCATGTTAACCTTGGGTTAAATAAATTCCTCTCTTGATTGTAACGCACTACACCCTCACCCTATTGGAATGCAACTTTATTTGGAGGGTGGTCCCTGGTTTAAGAAAAAACACCCTTGGAAAAAATAAGTTTTTGGTTATCAGAAAGAAAGGGTTGTAAATGTCAGCAAGCCTCATGGCCAGATGATGATGTAAAAACCCCTAAGACCTTTCTTTATACGTTTATGTAAAGCACCTGATTTTGAGAAAGGTCAGGACTACTGACCCCCACGTGACTCTGTATTCATCCCTATGTGTAAAAAAAGGTATATAAGCAAACCTAAAAAATAAAGAAATGGGATCAGTTCCTGGGAAGACTGACTCCCCCATGTCGTTCTTTCTTGCTTCCCATTTTTCTGGCTGCATTCCCATCTGGAGCATGGATGCTATTCCACATAAACCAAGTTATTCAGCCTCTTTTTCTCCATTAATTTTCCTACTACACTATCCATTTCTAATCTCTCTATATATCTGTAATTAAATATGTATTTTTCCAAGGACGCCGACTCCGTCCCCACCTTCGAATCACCCTGGATCCACCGGGGCTGGACCCCGGCAGTTTGTATAGTCAAAGTTATGGTTTTTCCAGTACTCATGTAGAGATGTGAGAGTCAGACCGTAAAGTGCTTTTAAACTGTGGTGTTGGAGAAGACTTGTGAGAGTCCCTTGGACAGCAAGGAGATCAAACCAGTTAATCTAAAGGAAGTAAACCCTGAATCTTCATTAGAAGGACCCCTGGAGCTGAAGCTCTGATATTTTGGCCACCTGACACAAAGAACTGACTCATTGGAAAATACTCTAATACTGGGAAAGCTTGAAGGCAGGAAGAGACAGGGATGACAGAGGATGAGATGGTTGGATGGAATCACCAATGCAATGGACACATGTTTAAGCAAACTCTGAGAGCTTGTAAAGGACAGGGGAGCTTGGTGTGCTACAGTCCATGGGGCTGCAAAGACTTGAACAACAGAAACAACAACAACAACAATAAATTACTATAACACACTTGTCACCATCAATGCACCCAAACCAATAAATTATTATTGACTAAAATCTGTGCTTAATTTTCTTAGCTTATGCCCAATGTCCTTTTTCTCTTTCAGTATCCAAGTAAAATACATATGGTTATCAGTCTCCTTAGGCTTCTCTTGGTGTGATATTGTTAGGATTTTATTTTATTTGTTTGATGCCCTTGACAGTTTTGAAGTGTACTGGTCAAAGGTTTTATAAAATACAAATAATTGGCATTTGCCTGATGCTTTCCTCATGACTGCACTGTAGTGATGTGTGTTACAGTGAAGTGACAAACTTATCACAGTATAACAAGGATACATACTATGACTGATGTTACCCTGATTACCCAGCTAAGTAACATTCATCAGATTTCTTCACTGGGAAGGTTTCTTCTTTTTTTTTTTTTTATTTTTACTTTATTTTACTTTACAATACTGTATTAGTTTTGCCGTACATTGACATGAATCCACCATGGGTGTATACGAGCTCCAAATCCTGAATCCCCCTCCCACATCTCACCCCATATCCTCTCTCTGGATCATCCCCGTGCACCAGCCCCAAGCATCCTGTATCCTGCTTCGAACATAGGCTGGTGCTTCATTTCTTACATGATAGTATACATGTTTCAATGCCATTCTCCCAAATCATCCCACCCTCTCCCTCTCCCACAGAGTCCAAAAGTCCGTTCTATACATCTGTGTCTCTTTTGCTGTCTCGCATACAGGGTCATCATTGCCATCTTTCTAAATTCCATCATTGCCCATACTGCAGTCTTCCATACAATCAATACTTCAGTGAGGAGTAATGCTTTATTTCCTTCCTCCTTGAGAGCAAACTATCTGCATAAATTATTTAGAATTCTCTTGAACAGGACTGTTCATGGGGTTCTGAAGAAATGTTTTCCAAGGAAAACTATTCAATATCACAGTAATCCAAGTCTATGCTCTGACCAGTAATTCTGAAGAACCAGAAGTTGAATGGTTCTATGAATACCTACAAGACCTTCCAGAACTAACACCCAAAACATCTGTCCTTTTCATTATAGAGGACTGAAATGCAAAAGTAAGAGGTCAAGAAACACTTGGAGTAACAGGCAAATTTGGCCTTGGAGTACAGAATGAAGCAGGGCAAAGGCTAATAGAGTTTTGTCAAGAGAATGCACTAGTCATCGCAAACATTCTCTTCCAACAACAAAAGAGAAGATTCGACATAATAGACATCACCAGATGGTCAACACCGAATCATATTTTTGCAGCCAAAGACGGAGAAGCTCTATACAGTCACCAAAAACAAGACCAGGAGCTGACTGTGGCTCAGATCATGAGCTCCTTATTAAAACCTAAATCAAAGAAAGTAGGGAAAACCACTAGACCATTCAGGTATCACCTAAATAAAATCCTGTATGAGTATACAATGCAAATGACAAATAGATTCAAGGGATTAGATCTGATAGAGTGCTTGAAAAATTATGGACGGAGGTTCGTGATATTCTATAAAAGGCAGGGATCAAGACAATCACCCACATAACGTAATGAAAAAAGACAAAATGGTTGTATGAGGACGCCTTACAAATAGCTGTAAATAGAAGAGAAGCAAAAGACAAAGGAGAAAAGGAAAGATATACCTAAGTGAATGCAGCGTTCCAAAGAATAGCAAGGAGAGATAAGAAAGCCTTCCTCAGTGATCAACACAAAGAAATAGAGGGAAAAAAAAAAAATGGGAAAGGCTAGAGAGCTCTTCAAGAAAATTAGATACCAAGGGAACATTTCATGCAAAGATGGGCACAATAAAAGGACAGAAATGTTACAGACCTAACAGAAGCAGAAGATATTAAGAAGAGGTAGCAAGAATACACAAAAGAACTACACAAAAAAGATTTTCATGACCCAGATAATCATGATGGTGTGATCACCAACCTAGAGCCAGATATCCGGGAATGCGAAGTCATGTGGGCTTTAGGAAGCATCACTAAGAACAAAGCTAGTGGAGGTGATGGAATTCCAGTTGAGCTATTTCAAATCCTAAAAATGATGGTGTGAAAGTGCCACACTCATTATGTCAGCAAACTTGGAAAACTCAGTGGCCACAGGACTGGAAAAGGTCAGCTTTCATTCCAATCCCAAAGAAAGGTAATGCCAAAGAGTGCTCAAACTACTGCAAAAATTGTACTCATCTCAAACACTAGCAAAAAAATGCTCAAAATTCTCCAAGCCAGGCTTCAACAGTACGTGAACTGTGAAATTCCAGATGTTCAAACGGGATTTAGAAAAGCCAGAGGAACCAGAGATCAAATTGCAAACACCCATTCGATCATCAAAAAAGCAAGAGAGGTCCAGAAAAACATCTACTTCTGCTTTATTGACTATGCCAAAGCCTTTGACTGTGTGGCCCACAAGAAACTGTGGAAAATTCTGAAAGACATGGGAATACCAGACCACCTGACCTGCCTCTTGAGAAAACTGCATGCAGGTCAGGAAGCAATAGTTAGAACTGGACATGGAACAACAGACTGGTTCCAAATAGGGAAAGGAGTACATCAAGTCTGCATATTTTCACCCTGCTTATTTAACTTATATGCAGAGTACATCATGAGAAATGCTGGGTTGGATGAAAGAAAGCTGGAATCAAGATTGCTGGGAAAACTATCAATAACCTCAGATATGTAGATGGCACATCCTTATGGCAGAAAGCAAAGAAGTACTAAAGAGCCTCTTGATGAAAGTGAAAGAGGAGAGTGAAAAAATTGGCTTAAAGCTCAACATTCAGGAAACTAAGATCATGGCATCTGGTCCCATCATTTCATGGCAAATAGATGAGAAAACAGTGGAAACAGTGACAGATTTATTTTTGTGGGCTCCAAAATCACTGCAGATGGTGACTACAGCCATGAAATTAAAAGATGTTTGTTCCTTGGAAGAGAAGTTATGACCAACCTGGACAGCATATTAAAAAGCAGAGACATCACTTTGCCAACAAAGGTCCTTCTAGTCAAAGCTATGGTTTTTCCAGTAGTCATGTATGGATGTGAGAGTTGGACTATAAAGCAAGCTGAGCACTGAAGAATTGATGCTTTTGAACTGTGGTGTTGGAGAAGACTCTTGAGAGTCCCTTGGACTGCAAGAAGATCCAACCAGTTCATCGTGAAGAAAATCAGTCCTGAATATTCATTGGAAGGAGTGATGCTGAAGCTGAAACTCCAATACTTTGGCCACCTGATACGAACAGCTGACTCACCAGAAAAGACCGTGATGCTGGGAAATATTGAAGGCTGGAGGAGAATGGGATGACAGAGGATGAGATGGTTGGATGGCATCACCGACTCAATGGACATGAGTTTGAGTAAACTCCTGGAATTGGTGATGGACAGGGAAGCCTGACGTACTGCAGTCCATGGGGTTGAAGAGGGAGGCAGAGGATGAGATGGTTCAATAGCATTAGTAACTCAGTCCACAACTGAGTGACTGAAATGAACTGAACAGGACATTTGTGTGTTTTTCCCACTTATTTATTTATCAGTGACAGTGTGGACTCACAGATATTTATTTTATATTGGGCATTATAATCCAACATTACTTCATTTTTTTTTTTAACTCAAATTGCTACTGGTTTGTTGTCTGGAGTTCTCTCTGTGGGCCTCTGTGTCATTTTGACACTTCTTGTAATTGTGGACTTTTTTGTGAAGAACTTCTTTACTTTTTCACAATTTAAGATGCTCAGGATCACCTGCTTTATATCTTGCCCTATCCTATAATCAGGCTTTCCTCCAAGGAGCCTGGTTTCTTTTATATGAAGTAGAAATATATTAAAAAGTAGAATCTGGGTACTAAATATGCTCATGTCCCTGAGGTGTCACTGCTTCTCAGCTCAACAGACAGAGTAAGGAAATGCATGTATATATTATTCATGTATATACAACACATATAAAGCCATATACAATGAAATACTACTCAGCTATACAAAAGAATGAAATAATGCCATTTGTAACAATATGGATAGACCCAGAGATTTTATTGAAGTAATTCAGATAAAGAAAGGGAAATACCATATGATATCACTAATAAGTGGAATAAAATCTGATACAAATGAACTTATTTTCAAAACAGAAACAGACTCATAGACATGGAGAACAGACTAGTGGTTGCCAATGGGGATAGGTTGGGGGAGTGATGGATTGGGAGGTTAGGCTTAGCAGGTGCAAAATATTACACACAGAAGGGATGGACAAGGTCCTATTGTATAGCACAGAGAACCATAATCAATATCCTATGATAAGCCATAATGAAAAGAATATTAAAAAGAATATATATGCATGTAACTAAATCACTTTGTTGTGAAGCAGAAAATAGCACAACATTGTAAATCAACCATCAGTTCAGTTCAGTTCAGTCGCTCAGTCGTGTCCGACTCTTTGCGACCCCATGAATCCCAGCACGCCAGGCCTCCCTGTTCATCACCATCTCCCGGAGTTCACTCAGACTCACGTCCATCAAGTCTGTGATGCCATCCAGCCATCTCATCCTCAGTCGTCCCCTTCTCCTCCTGCCCCCAATCCCTCCCAGCATCAGAGTCTTTTCCAATGA
>SJYT01052270.1:80745-162694 GCA_006410635.1 Cephalophus harveyi | reverse complement strand
GTTGGTGATGGACAGGGAGGCATGGTGTGCTGTGATTCATGGGGTCACAAAGAGTCGGACACGACTGAGCGACTGAACTGAACTGAAAACCTTGTGTAAATGTAAGTTGTTGTGAACTACATTTCTTAAAATAATAACTGAATCTAATCTTAATTGTTCTCAGTTCATATATGAAATAAAATTATATCTTTAAAATATATGACTTATTATAATTTGAAGCAACTTTGAATCATGCAGAAATAAATTAGTTTTATAAGTCATAGTTCTAGACATATAAAAAATAAATCCCTGAGTAAAATAAAATATATCTTTATCCTTTACTGAACAATAGGGATGTAAATAAATATTAAAATAATAATATAATGATGGAGTAAGGTGAAAATAATAAGAGATTCACATTGCAACTATTTTTGAATTTACAAAGGAGGTCATTTGATCCCCATGGTTGTCTCATAAATTTGGAATTATTATATTCCTTACTTTATACATTAGCAATCTTGAGTCTCCGAGAAATTAAGTAACTTGCCAAAGGCTGCTGACCTATGGGAATATAGTGAGGTTAGAGTTTTAAAATAATCTTCTCATTCAAACAAAGATGAAAATATATCATGTAAGTCAGAATGTAACTGACTTCTTACTAACTTATTACTGTGCTTCCCTAGTAACTCAGTTGGTAAAGAGTCTTCCTACAATGCAGGAGACCCAGGTTTGATCCCTGGGTGAGGAAGATCCCCTGGAGAAGGAAATGGCAACCCATTCCAGTATTTTTGCCTGGAGAATCCCATGGACAGAGGAGCTTGGTGGGCTACAGTCCATGGGTTTGCTTAGAGTCGGACATGATTAAACCACTGTACTTACCTATAAATTTTTCCACTTTTCTGTCACCAAATTTTTTTTTTTTTTTTTTGCTAAGTAACCTTGAGAACCTCTGACAAAGTTCCACTGAAACCAAGTTCTTCTACTTTTACTTATTGTTTGGAGAGTTTACCAATGCAAACACTAAAATTTTTGAGTTTGAATGATTTGTTTCTTATTGCTGCTGAAATAAGTTGATATAAACATAGTGGCTTAAAACAAGTCATTTTCTCTTACAGTCCTGATGGTCATAGGTCCAAAATGGTTCCCACAAGTCAACAGAAGGAGAGGATTTTTGCTCGAGGATGGATTATATCTAGAACTTCACTCATCCCTAATTTAGATAACTTAGATGATGAGATTTGGGAATTTTTAGCTGATAAGAATTCTGTGAGATTTTGGGCTTGAATTGATGCTGTAATGCTTTGAGAATTTTGAAGACTTTGGATGGGGTAAATGTATTTTGTATGTGGGACAGACATAGATCTTTGAAGATCAGAGTGTGGAGTCTACTGAGATGTCTGAGGAGCACTGAGTCATCTAATCTCTTTAAAGGTCCCTCTTATATGAGTGAATAATTCACCTTTTGATATTTCAGAGGCACTAGCAAAAGGTTGTCAGCACTTGGTTACCTGGTTTTCCCTAGAGCATGCTTCCTGACAATGACCCACCAATGTAGTACTTTTTGAGAATCTGGATAGGTTAAAAATTTTCCCAATCATTTACTCCTAGCTTATTATTTTTGTTATTGATGTTTAGTCACTAAATCATGTCTGACTCTGCGTCTCCATGGACTGTAGCCTGCCAGTCTCCTCTGTCTATGAAATTATCCCAGGCAAGAATACTGGAACTGGTTACCATGCCCTCCTCCAGGGGATCTTCCCAATTCTGTGATAGAACTTGCATCTCCTGCATTGGCAGGTGAATTCTTTATCACTGAGTCCCAAGGAAACCCAGTTCTTTTTTTACTTAACAGTTATTACCTCTTTTCATTTGTATTTCACCAAAAGTAGTGAGGTGCATGCTCCACCAACAACCCATTCTCTGGAAATTTTTGCAGCTAAATTTCCAAGTTCATCACTTACAAGTTCTTATCTAAAAAACTGCAGAACCTAATTCTGCAATTTTCTGTCACTCTATAATAAGATGTCTTTTCCTCCACTTCTCAATAATACATTCCTCTTTTCCTTAGAGATCTCATGAACAGCATCTTTACACCTCATATTTCTATCAGCAGTTTGTTTATGATGATATAGGTATTCTCTAAGCTGATATAGGCTTTACCATATTACTGACTTCCTTCTGAATTCTCACTAGCTATAGTCATTAACATCCATAGTACTTCAAGGCAATTTACATTAAAAATTTTTTCATTTGGAACTATTTAAAAATTATATTTATTAATTCTACTACACATATTTATTAAGAAGCAGTAATTTCAAAAGACTGTTCAAGGTCAGGGGACACAATAAACATTAATAAGGAGAGGAATTTTTCTCTTAAGGAGCTTGCTTTGCATTTAGAGGAACAAACAATAAAAAAACATTTATAAGAAAATATCAGGTAGCTATAATGCTTGCATAATTTGAATTGACTGTTTTAATTGAATTTATAGTTACATAATATTCCTCATAATTTTTCCAGTCTTTTCCCATTACCTAATTTTAAAGCCACTTCTATGCTTTGGAGTATTTGTTATAGCCACATCCAACTTTCAGAGTAAAAATCCATATAGTTTCCTATTGCTGCTCTAATAAATTACCACAAACTGAGTTGCTTAAAGTGGAGAAGGGTGTGGCAACCCACTCCAGTATTCTTGCCTGGAGAATCCCATGGACAGAGGGGCCTGGCAGGCTAGAGTACACAGTCGCAAAGAGTCACACACACACAGGAGTTGTTTGGTTGTTGTTCAGTTGCTCAGTCATGTCCACTCTGTGACCCCATGAACTTCAGCACACTAGGTTTCTCTGTCCTTCACCATCTCCCAGAGTTTGCTTAGACTCGTTCATTGAGTCAGTAATGCCATCCAACCGTCTCGTCCTCTGTCATCCCCTTCTCCTCCTGCCTTCAATCTTTCCCAGCATCAGGGTCTTTTTCAGTGAGTCAGCTCTTCACATCAGATGGACAAAGTGTTGGAGCTTCAGCTTCATCCGTCCTTCCAATGAACATTCAGGGTTGATTTCCTTTAGGATTGACTGGTTTGATCTCCTTACAGTCCAAAGGACTCTCAAGAGTCTTCCCCAACACCACAGTTCAAAAGCATCAAGTTGCTTAAAACAACACAAATTTATTTTGCTGTGGTCCTGAAGGTCAGAAGTCCAAAATGAGACTTTCCTGGCTAAAATCAGGGAGTCAGCAGGGCTGGTTCCTTCCCGAGGCTCCTGAAGAGGTCTGTTCCTTCACTCTTCCACCTTCTAGAGGCTGCTGGGACACCTGCCCCCACCTCTGCTTCTGTCGTCACACCACCTCCTCTACTTCATCCAGTCTGTCTCTGCCTCTCACTTAGGACCCCTGTAATTGCTTTGGGCAGATTCTGATATCCCAGGATCATCTCATCATCTGTCTTTTACCATAAAATAATGTATTTGCAAGTTCCATGGATTCAAATGTGGACATCTTTAGGAACAGTATTCAGTCTGCCACAGCTTGATGTTTTCCATTATTGATTTTTGTTTTCTGGTTTTAGACAACTCTGAAATGTAATCATGTTTTAGTTGTCCAAAAGTTTAAATTAGATGTTTATTACTGGTAATTTATCCTAACTTTCTGTTATGCTTTAATAATATAATTGCATATAATAATATATATGCATGTAATATGATATTGTACAATACAGATGATTTGGAGTTTAGAAGAACTGATGATTTTAAAATTGTGCAGAAATGTTTCTGTGATAGTCAAGATATGAAATCATCATATTAAAGATGATTTGTTTTGTTGCTTTTCCAAGTGTGACCTAGCAAATACATTATGTTTTGTTAGATAAGAAAGAAGAAAGATGTGGCCAAGGATCTTTTTTCTGGAGATAAATTGCTTGCTCTTGTTTATCATTAATCAGATGATTTGGAGTTTAAAAGAACTGATGATTTTAAAATTGTGCAGAAATGTTTTTGTGATAGTCAAGATATGAAATCATCATATTAAAGATGATTTGTTTTGTTGCTTTTCCAAGTGTGACCTGGCAAATACATTATGTTTTGTTAGATAAGAGAGAAGAAAGAAGATGTGGCCAAGGATCTTTTTTCTGGAGATAAATTGCTTGCTCTTGTTTATCATTAGTTTTAACTGAGAAAGATAAGACCATTGTGTATAGAAGCTTTATTTTTTATAAATATATGGATTATATTCTGCATATACGTCTATGTTGAAAAAAATAAATACTATCCCTCTACAAAGGAGACATTTGAAGATGTGACTTATTTTTTTCAGATTATAGACAAGCTAAAGTGAGTTTCAAGAAAGAGATGAAATGAACTGTTGGCACTACCCTCCCAACAAGCCAGTTTTCTCACATTTGCAGTACAACCACAAAGATATGAGTCTGGTTACACAAACTATAAAAGAATAGCAGTTTCTTCAACTGAGACACTTAGTTTTGGAGCTAGTTTAAAGCTAATTCTTTAGTTACATTCGTGACTGAACGGTAACACAATACAGTCAGCTTTCTACCCAGCATCCTCAAATTCTGATCACCTATCAAATTCAATTGACCACCAATATCTGTTTTATCCATATCTGCTGCACTAAGCTAACTCCATTCGATAAAACTGCTCCCTGGATTTATTCACTAGCATTCCAATTAGTCTCACAATCTTGCTCTGCTCCAACCCATGTTCTATTTAGTGACCTGAACAAGTTTTTCCTTAAATGCTAAGTTGATCATGTCACTTTCCCTCCTCAGAATCTTGTGCAATAACTTCAGGTTTAAGTCCAAACTTCTTAATTCAGTATTTGGGGATTTTAGGGTCTGGCTCTTTCCTATCTTTGTGAGTCATCTCTTTGTAGATCCTCCTTTTCTGAACATCCTCTGGGAGAATTAAATGTTTTCTCCTGGCTTTGTGTTTTGATACTTATCATAGCTGACCAGTGATTTAGGAAAAATTATAATTGCTCCTTATTATGAAGAGAACAACCCCCCAAAATGAGGTAAATATTAATTCATATTTTTGTAGTTTAGTTGCTAAATCATTGTATGACTCTTTGCACCCCAGTAGACTGTAGCTCACCAGGCTTCTCTGTCCATGGGATTTCTCAGGCAAGAATACTGGAATGGGTTGCCATTTCCTTCTCCAGAGGATCTTTCTGACCCAGGGATTGAACTGGAGTCTCTTGCATCTCTTGAATTGGCAGACAGATTATTACTAGTGCCACCAGTTGAGCCATATATTATCTAGCTAGTTTTACTTTTGTTGAATGCCTGAGAGGATTTAAGAAGACCTTTGTCCTGTAGGTAAGAGTTTGTTATGTGCAAAAGGATTCTTTTGATCTTGCATGCTTGAAAGTATTCCCAGGTGCCTAAGAGGCCCATTGTTTCTCCCTAGTAACTTGTCTAGAATTAGGTGTAAATGATTAATCATGCAGTTACCTATCATATATCTTGTGTCCTATTCTATTGGTAAGCACCTCTGTCCAGAAGGAATTTGGGAGTAGAATATGGGTAGGGGCTCATTCTCTTTATACTTCCTGTAAGCGGGCTTGTGGTAAGAATTACTGTAAAGTCCAATGTTTTTTATTACCCAGAAAATTAGGAACCACATAGAGAGGGTAAAAGGTATAAACCAGGGAGCCAACAAAGGCTTATTTCAAATTAAGATCAGTTTGTCATTGTTTAAAATAATCCTAGTTTACTTTCTGTGCCCAATTTAGATCCATGTCTTGGAGCCAGCAACCATCCAGATGGTGGTAGTTCTTTGGGACTTGACATTATTTTAAAAGGTCTCCATAGGCAGATTATAACTGGCACTCCATTCTTATCAGAAACCAAACATCTGTGAATTTGCTCCAGTTTTGAATCACCGTTTGAGCACTTTCCCATGGTAATTCCTTGCTGAGTTTCTTTCTGGGTGAAATATGTGAACTATTATTTTTCCTATTAAAACCTGTCACACATATTATATACACAGGCACATTATGTTCCTAGATTTTGTCATATAAATTTGAGTCAAAAGGTAATAGGTTTCTCATTTCAGTTCAGTTCAGTTCAGTCCCTCAGTCATGTCCGACTCTTGGCGACCCCATGAATCACAGCACGCCAGGCCTCCCTGTCCATCACCAACTCCCGGAGTTCACTCAAACTCATGTCCATTGACTCGGTGATGCCATCCAGCCATCTCATCCTCGGTCGTCCCCTTCTTCTCCTGCCCCCAATCCCTCCCAGCATCAGGGTCTTTTCCAATGAGTCAACTCTTCGCATGAGGTGGCAAAAAGTATTGGAGTTTCAGCTTCAGCATCAGTCCTTCCAATGAACACTCAGGACTGATCTCCTTTAGGATGGACTGGTTGGATCTCCTTGCAGTCCAAGGGGCTCTCATGAGTCTTCTCCAACACCACAGTTCAAAAGCATCAATTCTTTGGTGCTGGTGCTCAGCTTTCTTCACAGTCCAACTCTCACATCCATACATGACCACTGGAAAAACTATAGCCTTGACAAGATGGATCTTTGTTGACAAAGTAATATCTTGGCTTTTCAATATGCTATCTAGGTTGGTCATAACTTTCCTTCCAAGGAGTAAACGTCTTTTAATTTCATGGCTGCAATCACCATCTGCAGTGATTTTGGAGTCCAAAAAAATAAAGTCTGACACTGTCTCCACTTAGGCATGCCAAAGATTTACTTATAGTAACATCGATGTTTCAGAAATGACCCCTAAGATGTATTTTCTTCCCTGACATGTCACTATATCTCAGAAAACTTACAGCCTTTACTCTGGTGCTTCAAAAGTATTATATAAATAAATTGTGTATATATGTAATATATATGCTACATATACATATTATAGGGACTTCCCAGTGACTCAGTGGTAAAGAATCTGCCTGCCAGTGCTGGAGATGCAGGAGAGGCAGGTTTGATTCCTGGATCAGGAAGATCCTCTGGCGGAGGAAATGGAAACCCACTCCAGTATTCTTATTGGGAAATTCCATGGACAGAGTTGCTTGGTGGGCTATAGCCCATGGGATCACAAAGAGTCGGACAAGACCGAGCAACTGAGCATGTATGCACACATGCATACATATTTTAAAGCTTAAATATGTATTTTTAAAGTTCCTTTCAAAATTAGGTAATAAAAATGTATTAAAATTTGAGTCAGCTGTACATTCTCTCATATTATCCTCATGTGTTCCCATCCACAGACATGCAGAGCTTTGGACTTTCTGTTATATATTGACATATATTACTGGTGCATATTATGGAAAGAGGCAGACTGGCAAATGGAAAAGTACCTTTGTTTCACAATCTTAATGTATTTGCTACTACTTTGCCAAGCCAGTAAAATTGACAACTCTGTTTTTTTTGTTTTGGCCATGTCACGAGGCTTGCAGAATCTTAGTTCCCTGACCAGGGGTTGAACCTGGGACATATCTGAGAAAGTGCTGAGTCCTAATCACTAGATTGTCAGGGAAATCCCAAAAACTGATTCTTATACTGATGATTCAGAGACCATTCTTTAGGAATGAAAACTTAAATTATGCTCACTGTAGTTTTATAATTTAGTGAATTCAATTCTTTTTTACCTCCTTGTATACCAAGTTGGGGCTTCCCAGGTGGCCCTCATGGTAAAGAACCTGCCTGCGTTACAGGAGACATAAAAGTCATGGGTTCGAATGCTGGGTCAGGAAGATCCCCTGGAGGAGGGCATGGTAACCCACTCCAGTATTTTTGCCTGGAGAATCCCCATAGACAGAGGAGCCTGGCAGGCAACAGTCCATAGGGTCACATAGAGTTGAACATGGCTGAAGTAACTTAAGAATTGATGCTTTTGAACTGTGGTGTTGGAGAAGACTCTTGAGAGTCCCTTGGACTGCAAGGAGATCCAACCACCAGTCCATTCTGAAGGAGATCAGCCCTGGGATTTCTTTGGAAGGAATGATGCTAAAGCTGAAACTCCAGTACTTTGGCCACGTCATGCGAAGAGTTGACTCATTGGAAAAGACTCTGATGCTGGGAGGGATTGGGGGCAGGAGGAGAAGGGGACGACCGAGGATGAGATGGCTGGATGGCATCACTGACTTGATGGATGTGAGTCTGAGTGAACTCCGAGAGATGGCGGTGAACAGGGAGGCCTGGCGTGCTGCGATTCATGGGGTCGCAAACAGTCGGACACGGCTGAGCGACTGAACTGAACTGAAACTGAACTGAAGTAACTTAGCACACATGCATTCACCTACTTGAGAAATTATTTAAAAATTCTGTTCAGTAGTAAGTTTTTGTTCTGAATCTTAACTCTATATCTAAAGTTCAGCTTCTTTGTTTGATTTGTGCTAATAAACTCATCCGAGCTTCCTTGGTGGCTCAGGTTGTAAAGAATCTGCCCGCAACATGGGAGACCCTGGCTTGGGAAGATCCCATGGAGAAGAAAATGTCAACCCACTCCAGTATTCTTGCCTGGGAAATCTCACAGTCAGAGGAGCCTGGAGGGCTACAGTCCATGGGGTGGCTACATGACCTAGGGACTAAACAACAACGATAAGATCAGAAGTTTTACATATACATATTCATGTTACCTCTTAGTAGAACTCAATGACCATTTACTTCCCCATTCATGATTCCAGTCTCAAAGACATATATAGGCCATAGTGATAAGTTATAGAGTTTTCAGACTAAGAAATTAGGATGCCTTCCACATCAACTGGCCATTTTCTGGTTTGGAACACTTTGCTTGTCCTCTCTTGGAACTCTTGGAAGTGTAGATGGAATTTTCTCTTATTTTGAAAGGGATCTTCAAACCACAGTTAACACAGGTTACTGGAAGAAAGATTTGGCAGAATTATAGTTGGTCAAGATGGAAGAAAGCAAGAAACAGATAAATTAGGTCTTTGAATTATGAGGGAAAAATGCTATTTTCTTCCCTTTATTTGTGACTGACTGTACTCATTAAAACAGCAAAATTTTGAGGGTCAAAATTATGTTGAGAGATGAGAATGTTGGTTTCTTTCTGGCTCCAATCTAGGCTCACAAATAGTTAAGCAGAATTTATTAGAGTAGGAGAGCACAAAGAAAGTTCAGGCCAAACCCTGGTCAATAATCAAATGTTCCCTAAAGTGCTTTCCACACAGCAATACCCATTAGGAGCTACCTCCATCTTTACAGCTTAATGATGATTTCCAGAATGTGGAATTCAATCTTTTTTGTCTCTCTTAATTAGACATTCAGCTAATATTTAACATTCTGTCTTATACTTATCCTATGATTTAATAAATAATTTTTGAATGAATGAAAAGACAATTTTATTTAGTTTCTTTATTATTTCTTTATAATTATCTTTTTTAAATGTGTAATGTTTCTGAATGCTTTAAAAAGGTGACTTCATTCACTGAAAAAGTTAGACATCATAATTTCTTCCCTAATTGGGCTCATCCTATTTGTAATTTGCAGACAGGTAAGTTTCTAAATAAGATTATGATTGCTATGCATATATTTGGGGCTTACCTAGTAGCTCAGTTGCTAAAGAATCTGCCTGCAATGCAGGAGATCCTGGTTCAATTCCTGGGTGGGAAAGATCCCCTGGAGAAGGAATAGGCTACCAACTCGTGTTCTTGTGTTTCCCTGGTGGCTCAGACAGTAAAGAATCTGCTTGCAATGTGGGAGATCTAGCTTTGATCCCTGGGTTGGGAAGATCCCTTGGAGAAGGAACAGCTACCCACTCCAGTATTCTGGCCTGGTAAATTCCATGGACAGATGAGCCTGGAGCATGGAGGACTACAGTCCATGGGGTCACAAAGAGTCAGACATAGCTGAGTGACTTTCACTTCACTTTTTCATGCATATACTAAATCTCTTTTAATGTTTGGACTTCCCTGAATAGATGTTCAAATCTGATTGAAGAAAACATGCCATATAGCTAGATAGCTATGTATACAGTCTAACCTCCTTAACCTAGTCATAGTAGTAACAAAAAAATATCTGAGAGTATTTGGACAGAGTTCAGACTCTTGATTAAAAACAGACATATTTTGTATTTATGCATTTGTAATTTTATTGTTCATAGGAAAAAAAATGTCTCACCATTATGTTTAATTGGTAAACATATAAGGAGAAATGTTATGTACTTCTTTTCTTTGTTTGTTTTCTTTTTAAAGAAGAAAAAGCTCATTTTCTTGTCCAACTTAAAGCAGATGAGACCAGTATAACAGGTGTGACCGATTTCATCTTTTGGAATGACACTTTTTGGAATGCAAAGGGATAAAGAAAAAACATTAGACTTACATTATTCTCCTTGTGTATAGGTTTTGGCCAAAGTTAAAAATAAAATATATTTAAAAAAACAGGAATATAGACCATTTGAAGAAGATAGAAAGCCCAGAAATAAACCCATGCACCCATGGGTACCTTATTTTTGACAAAGGAGGCAAGAATATACAATGAGGCTAAGACAGCCTCTTCAATCTGGGAAAACTGGACAGCTACATGTAAAAGAATGAAATTAGAACACTTCCTAATACCAAACACAAAGCTAAACTAAAAATGGATTAAAGACCTAAATGTAAGACCAGAAATATTAAAGCTCTTAGAAGAAAACATAGGCAGAACCCTCAATGACATAACAGTCAAAACAAGATCCTCTATAATCCACCTCCTAGAATAATGAGAATAAAAACAAAAGTAGACAAGCAGGACCTGATTAAACTTAAAAGCTTTTACACAGCAAAAGAAACTATGAGCAAGGTGAGAACACAACCCTCAGAAAGGGAGAAAATAATAGCAAATGAAACAACTGACAAAGGATTAATTTCCAAAATATACAAGCAGCTCTTACAACTCAATGCCAGAAAAACAAACAACCCAATCAAAAAGTGAGATAAAGACCTAAACAGACATTTCTCCAAAGAAGACATACAGATGGCTAACAAGCACATGAAAAAATGCTCAACATTGCTCATTATTAGAGAAACGCAAATCAAAACTAATGACATAGCACCTCACACTGGTCAGAACGGCCATCATCAAAAAGTCTACAAACAACAAATGCTGGAGAGGGTATGGAGAAAAGGGAACACTCTTGCACTGTTGGTGGTAATGTGAATTGACACAGCCACTAAGGAAGATGGTATGGAGATACCTTAAAAAACTAGAAATAAAACCACCGTACGACCCAGCAATCCTACTCCTAGACATATACCCTGAGGAAACCAAAATTGTTTCCTCAGGGTATATGGGGAAATGTTCCCATATACCATTGTTCATTGAAGCACTATTTACAATAGCTAGAACATGGAAGCAACCTAGATGTCCATTGACAGAGGAATGGATAAAGAAGTTGTGGTACATATACACGATGGAATATTACTCAATCACATAAAAGGAACACATCTGAGTCAGTTCTCATGAAGTGGATGAACCTAGAACTATTATACAGAGTGAAGTGAGTCAGAAAGAGAAAGATAAATATAGTATTCTAATGCATATATACTAGAAAAATGGTACTGAATAATTTATTTACAGAGCAGCAATAGATAAACAGGCATATAGAATAGACTTATGGACATGGGGAGAGGAGAGGAGAGGGTGAAATGTATGGAAAGATTAACATGGAAACTTACATTACCATATGTAAAATAGATAGCCAACAGGAATTGCTGTATGGCTCAGGAAACTTAAACAGGGGCTCTGAATCAATCTAGAGGGGTGGGATAGGGTGGGAGATGGGAGGGAGGTTCAAATGGGAGTGGATATATGTATACCTATGGTTGATTCATGCTGAGGTTTGACAGAAAACAACAAAATTCTGTAAAGAGATGTACAGAACAGACTTTTTGACTCTGTGGGAGAGGGAGAGGGCAGGATGATTTGGGAGAATGGCATTGAAATGTATAATATCATATAAGAAAAGAAAAAAAAATAAATAAAATGATCTCATCAGTTTGTAAAAAATGAGTAAATCAGAGTTTTACAATGTGTGTTTTCTGGAAATATCATTTTTAAATGTATCAATAGGTATTATTTAAGACCAAAGAACTGTGATCAAATACATTTGGGAAAAACTGGTTTAAACAAGTCAGACACTTATCTTTATGATAGTATTTCTCATAACCTTTAAACTGTCAATTTGTACTATGACTATATGTATATGAATATTTATATGTTTATACACCCATACTCTACATACTATATATATATGGACCAGTTTTCAAATGCATCTATTTCTTTTTCCCTTAGAGTATCTTGGAGTAAATTTCAGTGGACTACACCAATGAAAACTCAATTAAATGTTTCTCAATTCATCCACTAACTCTTCAAGATTACAATCATGTAATTGTTACTCCCTACTGGTATTTACCTGGCTGCTCTGAAAATGTTAAACAATCTCAGATAAATGAATGATGTGATGGTTTCTATCTAAATTCTAGTTTAACCTCTCCCTTTTGTCTAACCTATGAAAGAAGGTCATGGTTAAAATGTGCTTAAATTTTAGCCTAAAATGTTTATCTGTCAGCAGGAGGAGAGAAAAAGAGCCCCATTTTTACTTGAAATTATACTAGGCTGTAACTCTAGTTAATAAAATACTTAGAAACTTGATGAAAGTAATCATGGTAATAACAAGATTCATCATCACTATTATTTCTTCAGAAGAGAATTGGCTTCTGGGTATTCTTAGACTAATCCCGTCTGCCACTACAAAATTTGGATTTTGAAGCAAGTGTGTTAGGTATTTCCCGGATCATATCCCCAGATAATGAAGAACTTCATTAAATATAGAAAGCTCTCTATAGCCTCTGCCTCCCACTGGTTTAATATATAAAACCTTGCACTAGATTCAGAAATTATATTTACATGATCCAATCCACAAAGTTGTGTAGCATTTCATGTGAGAGAGATTTGAGGCCAGTCTCTACCTAGCAGCTGGCAAGGGCTAGAGTTTGCATTTGACTAGCTCCTTTGTCTGATTTCAATTAAAAGCAAAGAGGGCAAAAATCACAATAACACAAAATGTTTCAAATCCAGTTTTCGAGTAATAATAGGCTTGCATTTCTGCAAGAAAGCAAAGGTGTTGCAACTGAAATCCATGCTGATATCAGCTCTGGTGATTTTTCACATTCATGCAAGGGAGGTAAAAACATCTAAGGAGGCATATGCTGAAAAATAAAGTAGAAACCGGGGTAAATCTACTGTGGAAAATTACTGGATTACATAATAGTAGTAATACATAAATATTGGAGTTGAAATAGAAAATCAGGCCAGGCAAAATGCTATTCTGGCTGTTTCTGCAAGTCTAGTCTTATTTCCAAGGCTCTGGGACTTAAGGCCAAGGAAAGGTAGATTCCTTAAAGTCATCTTACTTGACAATGGTAAGTATTTTGTTGTGTATATCTTTTAATGATAACTTTAAAATTGCCTTTTATAAAATTTCTAATAACCAATGAAACAGTTTAAATCTAGTGTGAGAATTCAAATTATCTGAATGATAATTTCTAATAAAACTAATAAAACTAATAATTTCTAATAAAACTATGGGCTTTCCTGATGGCTCAGTGGTAAAGAATCTGCCTGTAATGCAGGTGACTCAGGTTTGACCCCTGAGTCAGGAAGATCCCCTGGAGAAGGCAATGGCTAACCACTCCAGTATTCTTGTCTGGAGAACTCCATGGACAGAGGAGCCTGGCGGGCTACAGTCCATGGGGTCACAAAGAGTCAGACATGACTGAGCAACTAACATTCTCACTTTTCAAAACTATAAACCTTGAGAGGACTTCCCTGGTGGCTCAGACAGTAAAGTGTCTGCCTACAACGTGGGAGACCTGGGTTCAATCCCTGGGTTGGGAAGATTCTCTGGAGAAGGAGATGGCAACCCACTCCAGTACTCTTGCCTGGAAAATCCCATGGACGGAGGAGCCTGGTAAGCTACAGTCCTTGGGGTTGTAAAGAGTTGGACACGACTAAGCGACTTCACCTTGAGAAGATTCCATCAAAGAATCTGAGTAACTGGGTACATGAATTCCTGACTTTCTGAAAATGTATGTGATGAAAAATATTTGGGTGTTAAGCTGCTGAGTTTTGGGGTAAGTTGTTATACAACAATAGATAACTAATACAGATTTTTCTACCAGGTGTGAATTGCTTTGTAAGGATCACATAAAACTGTGGGAGTGGCTTGGAAACTGAGAAATAGACAAAAGCTAAGAGGACCTTGGAGAAGGCAATGGCACCCCACTCCAGTACTCTTGCCTGGAAAATCCCATGGACGGAGGAGCCTGGTAGGCTGCCATCTGTGGGGTTGCACAGAGTCAGACACTACTGAAGCGACTTAGCAGCAGCAGCAGCAAGAGGACCTTAGAGACTGTTACCAGAGATTTAAATGTCTCGTGGCCTTTGAAGAGGCTGCCAGTGTGAAGGGATGAGTTTCTTATGGGAAACTGGTGAAAAGGGAACTTTTATGATCTAGGGACAGAAAGTTTAAGCAACACTGTTGCTTCCTAATAGAGTAGAAAGTAGAAATATATCTGAGGAACTGGGTAATTCAGATCAGGAGAAATGTACACAGAGTGATGCAGATGCTGCCTGCTATATGTTCTTGAGCTTATAGAAATGCAAGAAGAAAACTATAAGCTAAAGAAAAGTATAAGCTAAAGAAAAGAGTTCTAAACATGAAGAGAACGAGCGATATTGGGTATGAATGCTCACAGCCTTTCCAGATGATGCTAAAATTAAGACATGACTTTCTAGCAAGGAGCAAATTCAGTCACAGTGAGAAAAAAAATTAAGATAAAGTTGAGGTATGCTTGTTAAGTCCATTGCTAAGATCATGGAAAGACATCAGTTTAAATTCCAGAGTACAGTCATATCTTCATTATGTGAGGGGGACAGGTTTCAGGATGCCTTCGGATTCCAGAAGCTGGGGATGCTGAAGTTCCTTATGTAAGATGGTGCAATACTTGTACATAACCCATTCACATCATCCCACATACTTCAAACCATTGTCAGATTGCTTATAATAGCTAATAAAATGTAAATGCTAAGTAAATGTTGTCATTGTGTGGAAAATTCAGGTTTTGCTTTTTGGAACTTCCTGGGTTTTTTTTTTTTTAATATTTTTTTTTCTGTGGTTGATTGAATCCATGGAGTGCCAGCTGTGCTGTTGTGTCAGATGAAAGATTCTCTGAGGGTATTAAAAAATAAGACTCACAAATCCCTTCTGTCAAAAATAGGCCCTTTAAGAAGTTAAGGGAGTTGTCCCCTCAGCTATTTTAACAGGATCCATAGACAGAGATGGAATTACCTCAAAGCAATGTGTGACTCTGGCTTTTGTTTAATGGAATAAACCTTAATATGATTTAAGGAAACCAAAATATTTTTAAAGAAAATTATATTTGAAGAATTGCAGAAAGCTTGACTCAAGGGACAGAGGGTAGAAAATGAAAGTCTTTGGCTTTCCAAACTTCTGCAAGCAGGAAGCAGCTACAGACACACATTTTCTTTTGTGAAGGTGAAGGTGAAGTCGCTCAGTCGTGTCCGACTCTTTGCGACCCCGTGGACTGTAACCTACTAGGCTTCTCCATCCATGGGATTCTGCAGGCAAGAATACTGGAGTGGATTGTCATTTCCTTCTCCAGGGGATCTTCCCGACCCAGGGATCGAACCTGGGTCTCCCGCATTGGAGGCAGACGCTTTAACCTCTGAGCCACCAGGGAAGACCCTTTTGTGAAAAATATGATAACAGTGCAGAACCAAGATATCGGAGTGTGGAGGCCAGAACCATGGTAAGTCATTTGCACATAGGAATTGAACTGAGCCTTGATTGAGGAATTTTCACCAGGCGCCTGGATGGATTTCAGAACTGTTGTGGGTCAGGGAGTGTGCCTCCTCTCTTCCTTTTTGGAATAGGAATTCCTGTAGCAGTTCTCCTTGCCTGTCCCAACAATGTATGTCGGCTGTGTGTGTGGGTGGGGGTGATGGGCTGGGGGACAGATCACTTGACTCTAGTTCATAGGACACCAGGTTGAGAGGATCTGGACTCAAGGAGCTTTCCTTTAGGAATTGCAAACAAAGAGACTCACCTGCATGTGGACCTGATTGGACAATAAGATTCAGGCATCACACTGAAGATGGAATGAGGTCAGACTTTGTGGTCCTCGGGAAGGGTCAAGAATATTTATGCATGTAGGACAGACAGGAATTATCAGTAGAGAGGGCAGACAGCCTCTAAAACAGTTCTCATGTCCTGGAATGCAGACTCTATTGTAGTCCCTTCCCACATTGTAACAGAGTTAGGCTCTGTGACTAATTTATCAGATAATGATATTTCAAAGCTTCCCTGGTGGCTCACTGGTAAAGAATCCTGCTAATGCAGGAGATGTGGATTTGATCCCTGGTGTGGGAAGATTCCCTGGAGAAGGAAATGGCAACCCACTTCGGTATCGGTGCCTGGAGAATCCCATGGACAGAGGAGCCTGATGGTCTATAGCCCATGGGGTTACAAAGAGTTGGACACGACTTAGTGACTGAGCTCAAACGTGAGAGTGATACTTCCTGTCTAACAGAGATTACAAAAGATACTATGACTTTCATCTTGATGCTCCCCTCCCCATGTTCAGTCCTTACCTTGGATCACTTTTCTGGGGAAATCAACTGTCACATTATGAGCAGCATAACAGAAAGACCCATGTGTTAAAGAACAAAGGCCAGTAAAAAACTGAGGACTACCATCAACAGTGACATGAATGCACTTGGACATGGATTCTCCAGTCTCAGGCAAGTTTTCTGCAGACTTCAGCCTAGGCCTCAACTATAAACTCCCAAGAGAACCTGAATCAGAACCATCCAGTTAAACCACTCCCCGATTTCTGACCCTCAGGAACTGTGTGATTAAATAAATAATCCTTGTTTTAAGCTGCCAGGTTTGAGGATAATTGGTTATCCCTTTTGTTTGTCTTCCCTGGTGGCTCAGTTGATAAAGAGTCTGCCTGCAGAGTCAGGAAGATCCCCTAGAGAAGGAAATGGCAACCCACTCCAGTATTCTTGCCTGGAGAATTCCATGGGCAGAGGAGCCTAGTAGGCTACAGTCCATGGGGTCACAAAGAGTTAGATAGGACTGAGAGACTAGCTTTCAATTTGTTATATAGCAACAAATCACTCATACAGCCATTCATGTATCTATTGATGTCTTACTAGGTCTCCTACTTCCTATGAGCTGTCAGAAATACTAATGAAACATAATATCCAATCTCTGTACCAGTCAGGACTCAATGTTGAACATAGAAATCACTGTAAGAATTATTAACTGGAAAAGTTTTAAAAAAGGGAAATAAATGCTTAGAAATATTGAAAAATTTCAAGGGCATGGTCAAGGCAGGGCCTTTAGGAATGTTGATCTAAAACAAATAGATTGCCAGTTATTTCTCCAGCAAAAATGGATTTATTAAGGATCAGCAAAGAATTGCAATTTAGTATTTGCACATGGTGAGCTACATGCACAATTCCATACAGGAGGACAGGAGAAATCTTTTAAAGAGGAGAAAAGGAAGTTGGGAGAGACAAAGTAAACAGAATTCACCGGAAGAACTGAAAATTCAAAGTATAAAGGCTTTCTATTGGCTGAATTGTGATAGTCTCGTTAGCTGAGCTCTTACCAGGCAAGAAGAGGGATCTTTCTACTTCCTGTCGAGCTCTACTATCAGATTAGGGCATGAGAGCTCCTTCTCTATTGCCTCCCAGCTATATTTTAATTGAAGCTTCTGTTCATTAATTTTTACTGGAGCCACCGGTCATCACTATTGTCAGGAGTTCAAAAACACATCCCTGTAGCTGAACAAGGCAGAAGGGCTGAAAAAGCCACTTAGGTAATAGCTGCACCTACTGATGCATGTGTCTGATAAGGTGGAGAAAGGACCCAAGAACATTACTGCAGAAAAACAGCCCATGGCTATAACGCTGCTCATCAGCATAAACAAAGAGGTGCAAGAGAATGCTTCTGTCTCACTTCCTATCCTCCAGTTCATCTCAAACTAATCTAACTGGTGGAACCTTATTTTGGCTAGGAAGCCTAGGAATGTTTTTAGGCTTCTAATTTCTTCAGCTTGAAAGGAGGTGGAACAGAGGTTGAGAGAACCAATTCTTATTCTTCCCCATAGTCTGCTCACAAGGGGTTTACAATGACAAGATTAACATAATGTGACAAGATTAGAGATGGGGAATGTGCTAAATGGAGTGTTACAGCTTAAGTGCAATAGAAGATCTGAGAGCAAGGGGATTAGAGTGCAGTGGAGAATTCAGAGAATGAAACTTCATGGAAGATCTTGGCTTTAAAGGATGGTAGGAATTGAACAAGCAGAAAAAGAAAAAGTATTTAATACAGATGAATGGCAAGAGTAAAGGCCTGGATTAAGGTAGGTAACAGCAGATAGTTTGATTCTTGCAAAAAATAAATAATAAAAGGTGGTGATAACAGGACTTCGAAATATAAAGGGCTTTAAAAATTAAAGCTTAAATACATTGCATGTGGATATACATGTATTGAATGTCCATAACACATTTATATAATTATACAAAATATTGGATGTCATTGAGCAAATCTGTGTCTTTGCCAGATGATGATGGATCTGCAGTAAACTATAGAAACATAATATACATGCCCACAGAGACAGCACCATTTCCTTCCCTCTAAGGTAAAGGTAAGGTAAGGTAAAGTCTCTCAGTCGTGTCCGACTCTTTGCGACCCCATGGGCTGTAGCCTACCAGGCTCCTCTGTCCATGGGATTTTCCAGGCAATAGTACTGGAGTGGATTGCCATTTCCTTCTCCAGGGGATCTTCCTGACCCAGGGATCGAACCCAGGTCTCCCGCATTGTAGACAGACGCTTAACCGTCTGAGCCACCAGGGAAGTCCCCTTCCCTCTAAATTTGGTCATATTTGTGCAGTCACTGTGATGGTCTTCAGCCTTATATTAATTCCCTTATTATGAAAAGAAGCTTTCCCTGAGTCTCCTACCTCTTGATGCTTCCTTTCCTACTGAGGGGCTATACTTGTCTTCACATCTTACTAGCTACTGCCAGTGGTCTTCTCAATAGACAATTTGGGCAGTGAAATGTGAATCTGTCTAATTTTGAATAGTCCATATACCAGAAATTGCCTGCTACTCTCCCTCCTCATTTAGATCACATCTTCATCCATCTTGATATATTAATAATATTGAACAGGTGTTATATATATTTGGGGAAGGAACTAGATGCTTTCCAAATAACATTTTAAGTCCAAATTTTTTTTTTTTTACTATTCTGTAGTTGAGGAACCAATGAGATTTATTTATTTAACTGCGGAGCCTACAGGCCTGGAGAATCCTTATGGAGAGAGGAGCCTGGCAGACTACAGTTTGTGGGGTCACAAAGAGTCAGACACGACTGAGCGACTCAGCAGCAGCAGCAGCAGCAGAGCCTATAGTCTTTCCACTGTATCACAAATATCAAACAAAAATATTTCCTTTATATTAAAGTACCTCAGATTTCAGCTTGCAAAACGTTGATGTTCATTATCTCAGTTGATCCTCAGAATAAGCCTGCAAATGAGAATAGTGGAGAATTACCCTTCTTTTTTTTTAATAGATTGGAGAAGCACTAACTTCTAAGTCACATACCTTAACAAATTGAATGTTTGATAACCATTATTATCTTTTGATAAAGTCTAGGATAAAGAAAAATTTTATTCCATATACATTAGATAGATGGTTGGGCTTACTTGGTAGCTCAGCTGGTAAAGAATCCACCTGCAATGCAGGAGACCTAGGTTTGATTCCTGGGTTGGAAAGATCCTCTGGAGAAGAGATAGGCTACCCACTCCAGATAGCTTTTTGGCTCAGATAGTAAAGAATCTGCCTGCAATGTGGGAGACCTAGGTTCGATCCCTGGGTTGGGAAGATCCCCCGGAGAAGGGAATGACTATCCACTCCAGTATTCTTGCCTGGAGAATTATATGGACAGAGGGGCCTGGCGAGCTGCAGTCTTGGGGTCACAAAGAGTCAGACAAGACTGAGCGACTAAGTGCACAGGTAGATGGATACATAGCTAAACTGATAGGTAAATGGATTGGTGCATTTAATGATTTGAAGTTTAGAAAATTGAAAATTTGGAAACTTTATAGTATTACAGGGAACATTTTTTCCTATTATAGTAGAAGCATAAATTATAGTTATTATAAAACTTTTTCATATATAGTTGATTGACCTTGATGGCAATTATTCATGACCCCCACCTGTGCATAAATGTCGTACCCCACAGTATAGACAAGGGAAGCAAAACAGACATTAGTCACCTTTCTGGGTCTCCAGCCAATCTTTAATGTCCTTTGTTAAGGAATGCTTTATTTTCAACAGTGGAAGAGTCAAAAGAAACTTGGTGTCTACTTTGCCCAGTTGACTTTCTATTGCTAAATAACCCAGAAAGGTGTTCTTCAGCCACCTTATACATATATGTTTATATTATGGTGGAAGATGAGTTTTCTATTGAGGTTCACTATACATGTAGATAGCTGTTTTTGAAAGTGCTAATATAAGAGGTAACCTCAGAAAATAAAGTTTAACCTCAAATTTTTTAAAAATGAAATTTTAGTTATTTGTAAGGATGTGGGAAAGAATTATAACTTCAGAATGACCTTCAGTTCTCAAATTTCATCTTTCAGCAATTAGACTCTACAACCAGCCTGCCCTTTCCTAATCAAGAAACAAAAATTTATGTCTATGTAGCCTCAAAAATTCCTTGGTTATAATCAAGAGGAACATAAAGGTGAACATTTTCATTAGTGCATGTCATGAACATTGTAGGAAAAAGAATTATTACCTACCCCAGTCCAAGTCATCTTCCCCGAGGAGCCGTTTAAAGCAAAAAAATAAATAAATTAAAAAAAAAAAAGAAAAGTCCTTAATCCTTAGTTTTTCAGTTACTCCAACTCCTTGAAATAAGTTTTTAAGTTACACAAGAAAGTTTTCAAGAAATAACATAGTCTGCTTGATCTCAGTTGGAGCCATGTAAAAAAAAAACCCTCTCAGAGACTAATGACTTTACATTAGGAATAATGCATTCAATTCTAAAATGAGCGCTATTGATTGAAATACAAGAGACAGATATGAGTCTTAAGGTGGTGGGAAGAGAGTTAATACATTTTTCCATGTGTTTACTTAATCATGGTCATTACAGGATGAAGAATTAAATATAATGCATCACTGTGTGCTCAGACGCTCAGTCGTGTCTGACTCTTTGCAACCTCATGGACTGTAAGCCTGCCAGGCTCCTCTGTCCATGGAATTCTCCAGGTAAGAATACTGGAGTGGGTTGCCATGCCCTTCTCTGGGGGATCTTCCCAACCCAGGGATCAGATCTGTATCTCTTACGTCTCCTGCACTGGCAGGTGGATAACTGCTAGCACCATTATTCTGGGCTTTGTGAACACTTTATAATTACATGAAATTTATATGAAAATTCAAATGTTTTATTTTCAAATCCCAGGGAAAGATCTTCTATGCCTCTATCATTGCCATGAGAAGAAAATTTTCAGCTAGTTCCCGGTTCCAGAAAGAAGATGAGCGACCCTAAGAATGCAGTAAAGAACAGAGAACTCTCCCCGAGAAGAAAGCTGCAGACTGACAAATCCAGTCGAACCAGCGAAGCTTAGCCTAGACCACGGCTGAGGTCATTACAGGTGTGTGAGCTGAAAGGACAATGTTTGTTTCTGTGAAGAGGTGGTGTGCTATGCTGCAACTGATAACTTTTACAAAGCTGTATGCAGATAACAAAATAAAACACAATACATGACAGAAATTTACAGAAGTGTTGAAGTAGTTTTGCTATTCTTGTGTAAGAAAAGTTTAACACTAATGTTAAGAAGCAGGAGAGAGACCAAGCTAGCGACGTTTGTTGTTGTTCAGTTGCTCAGCTGGGTCATGTCTGACTCTGTGCAGCCCCATGGACTGCAGCATGCCAGGCTCCGCAGTCCTCCACTATCTCCTGGAGTTTGCTCAGATTCATGTTTATTGAGTCACTGATGCTATCTAACCATCTCATCCTCTGCCGCCCCTTCTCCTTTTGCCTTCAATCTTTCCTGGCATCAGGGTCTTTTCCAATGAGTCAACTCTGCATCAGGTGGCCCAAAGTATTAGAGCTTCAGCTTCAACCACAGTCCTTCCGATAAATAATTCAGGGTTGATATCCTTTAGGACTGACTGGTTTGATCTCCTTGCAGTCTAAGGGACTATCAAGAGTTTTCTCCAACACCCCTGTTCAAAAGCATCAAGATTGTGACATAGGAATCTCCTAAACTTTTCTTTTCCATGTATACACTGAATGTACAGTTACACACGGAACAATCACGGAACAATTTCTGTACAAAATCCCCAGACTAGCTGAGTGATTCCTACATATCAGGGGAATGAGAAAATAGCCACATTGAAATGAATACAAAAGGCTGAGACATATCCTCAGACCCAGTTGATCTAGGTTGAATATAACTTGTGTGACTGGATTTACTCATCTCAGAAGAGGAGAAAATGAGGAAGGAAGGGCATTGGCCCAAATATAATGTAATGACTTTCCTGTGTACTCCTGAGTGGACACCTATCAAGAGAAGGTATTCCTGACTCTTTCACTCTCTTTGTAAGCAGTGCTGGGAGAGGTATGATTATTGGCCTGAGTCACATTGTACTTAAACTGGAGAATTTGGATGCAAATTGGGATTGGCAAATTACAGCCTATGATCCAAACTAGTTCACTGCTTTTTTTTATGACTAAAGCTTTATTATTAATAGAACTTAGCCTTTATTTATTATAAATTGTCTGTTGCTATTTTTGCCCTACAAAGGCAGAGATGAGTAGCTGAGACAGATAATGTGTGTGTTAGTTGCTCCATCATGTTTGGCTCTTTGCAACCCCATGGACTGTAGTCTGCCAGGCTCCTCTGTCCATGGAATTCTTCAGGCAAGAATACTGGAGTGGGTTGGCATTTCCTTCTCCAGGGGATCTTTCCGACCCAGGAATCGAACCTGGGTGAGTCTCCTGCACTGCAGGCAGATTCTTTACCACTGAGCTGTCAGGGAAGCTATTTTGAGACAGATATTAGAGCCTGCAAAACTGAAAATACTGTCTTTCCTGTTACAAAGAAGTTGTTATTTGGTCACTAGGCTGTATCTGTCCACCAGCCTCCTCTGTCCATGGGATTTCCCAGGCAAGAATGCTGAAGTGAGCTGCCATTTCCTCCTCCAGGGATCTTACACGACTCAGGGATCGAACCCGTGTTTCTTGTGTCTCTTGCATTGACAGACCGCTTCTTTACCACTGAACCACCAGGGAACCCTTGCTCTAAAGTGCTATAGAAGGTCATGGCTGGAAGATCAAGATATGAGGAGGAAAGTAAAGCTAAGATGTCAAGAAAGGGCAGTTTTAGGTGATTGTCATTGTGGTTGAGGCTGTAGTCATTGTAGTTAACAACATGGGAAAGGAAATAAGGTTTCAGGGAATTCTCACTGGCATCCACTGTGAGACTGGAGGCCAATTCTGTCATTTGCTTGCTGCAGAAAATTATTTACTGGTTTATCTTATTTTAAAAAATCTTACTTTGATGCAGCATATTGTTTTTGGAAAGACTTTATTTACTTTCTAGGTGGAAATTTGGCCAAAGTGCAAGAGGACACTCTTAAAAGGTAGCCAAGTCCAAATATATTTTCTTTAAAATATCTTGTGCCTGTGTGTGAGTGCAAATTTTTTAAAGGTATTTCTCAGACACTGCCCCGATAATATACACATCTCCATTTTGATGTAGGTTAAAGCATATACACTATTGAAAGGTACATGCAGTCTGACCATATTTGGGGGCACACTGAATTATTCATATATTATGTGAATTCTTTAGCCCTGACAAATCCTGGAGGACCAGATTCTACTCTTTTGTCCACTTCAAAGTTCCTCTGAGTTCTTGCAAATTACAGTGGTGGCTAAATTCCCTCTTTCCATTTGCCTGTCTTTTGTCTGTTTTCACAGTCCTCCTGACTGTGTAATCACTCATTCTCTCATTTATCACAGCCTTTCCTGGTTCTGACTACACTATCTCCCCATTTTTGTCATGGTGCACTGGTACATTACAAATACAATTAAACCTCTTACAATACTGCGGCTTTTGGCCAACACATCCCAGCTTCAAGGTTGAAAGATTTCTGATATTACCTTCGATATCACTTCTTTCCCATTTATCGGCAGTGTCCTGACTAATGCAGTAGTGTTGCATTAATTAAAGGAAGCATCTAGTAATACTGCTGTTTTTGCCAGTCCAACACGGAATCGGGAGCCTGATGCCTGCTCATGTTTTAAGAACCATTTATCACCCATGTCATCCAAAGCAGCCAGCTGTCTGAGCCAAGCCTCATTTGCATTTCATCAACCACAGGCTCTCTTTCCCCATCTCACTCTCAAGTCTTTGTATAGCAGCTCTAATTTTTTTTAAAGCACATTTTTCAAAGAAGGAGCTTAGCTAAAATTAGTATGCTACGTAGAAAGATTATTTGAATACCAGACACAAGTCTCTATCCTGGTTGTGGCCAAAATAAGTAACAGAGGTTGTGCATGGAGTTTGCTCTTTCTTTTGTCAGTGGGGAGAGTTGTGACCATTACTTTACCACCCAATATTACTATAGGAACTTCATCAATATTGGTACTTAAACATAAAAGTTCAATGTCATTTCTGGAGATGAAAACAGTAACACATGAAACGCTTATGATTCAATTGCATCTTTCATTTTGTACTTGGATTACTGTTTACCCACTTTCTCCAATTCCATATTATATAACCATCTCTACCCACCAAAGCTTTGAAAGACAGAACTTGATTCAAAATTTCTTAAACTGGAGGAAAATTAGCTTATTTTGCAATTTGAAACTATTTTGTAATAAGTTTTGCACTTGTCTTCATAATTTTAAACCTGTGTAATTAATGCACACTTTTTTCTTTTTTCATTTGCAAGTCTGATATATCATCCTTTTCTATTGACCCAAATCTTTATACCATTTGAGAAAACTTAATCTCTTCCATTTCAAATCAAAGTGATAATTCCCCATTTCCTTGAACCATCTTCTCAATAAATATTTTTCAGTGAAGTTCAGCATGTGTTGGGGAAGTACAGGAGAAAGAGAGCATGAAAGAGAGAGAGAGAGCATGAAAGAGAGGGAGAGGTATTATGTTAAGTTATTGTGCATGGAGTTCTCCACCCTCAATGTTTTGCCTAAATCAAATCTCTGGAGATCATTTTTAGGGGCAATCATACCCTTTAATGTTCTTACTTCTTAACCCAGATGGTCAAAAACAGTGGACACCTGTCTCTCACCGAGACCATATGATAAAGGTCATTTAACAGCCTTTCCTGATAATGCCTTTTAGTCCCCGTGGGTTTGGTTTCAGATTCCAAGCAGTGACCTAGAAATTTGAAAGCTCTGTATCCATAGCTAATCCCTTGGGATTTATAGTCCTCGATAGGTAATTACTTCAACAAGTTTCTCTCTGAAAAGAAAGTGGTCTTTTGGAATTTCTATTAACTTAAGTAGGAAAATAAGAATTTTGTATGTATTAGACTTAGTTTATATCCAAAGCACATTTTAAGATTAATATAATTTACATTTCCATCAACCACAAGCCGTTTAGTGCAAAAGAACAAATGCTTTTGAATGAACTCTGCAAAGATAGGTTTTAATTTGATTTTAGGATAAGTGTTTGTGATTTATTAGTATGTATCTTATAATCTTCCTAATCCGTTCTCAAAAGAACTTGCACTTTTAAAACAGCAAAATGTGTATCAGTAGGGAAAGGTATGTTCCAGAATCCTTTTTAATTCAACCAGGACACTATAAATTACTGCATAAACAATATGAGTTTATTTTTTATTGACTTGAAATTCCATGTTGATACTTCTGAACTCACATTCATCCTTCAAACAGTAAACTGGTTTTCTATAGCTTGTGTGTCACTGTATACTCACAAAGATTCATGAAAGATACATTTTCTCTTTTACATTTTTTCATATCTTATAATACCTTTTTTTTTTTTCCTATTTGCCTTCAGATTTATGAACTAAGACCTTAATGCTGGTAGTTGAAATTTTTTTCCCTTAGCTTTTATACATGTAAATCTCTTTTTACGTTATGACTCTTCCTGCCATATCCAAGGTTATTAAAATATGTTCACATCTGTGTAGATGGATTGTTTCATTAATAAAATTTTGTAAACACCTTTTCTTCGATGATTTTAATTTGCTTTCATATTTTTTCATGATCCAAGCAATATCATGGTTTTGAAAGAGGAAATAAGGGCTTCTGACATTAAGAAGAATGGATTTAATGAGACCAGCTTTTTTTTGTTTGCTTGTTGCTGAGGAGATTATTATGTCCCTGTTTAGCAAAAACATAATAATATTGTAATGGAAGATGGCTGTTCGTTGTAGGATGGATGGTTTTAAACACTGATTAGGTATGCATATGGAGTTGTTATATCTAATACGTTTTTATTTTAGAACTGTTTCGAGTATGGCACAGTAATTCCCATATACCCCACACTCGATTTCCTCTGCTGTTAGCTTCTGACATTCATAGCATACCTTAGTCACAACTAAGAAATCAGTATTGATAGATTGACTACAGTTCATACTTTAATCAAACAGATTTTCTTAGTTTTCCATTCTGATATGGAAAAAAAATACTGTGGTATATATAGCTCCAGCTATATGCGTGTGCTTAGTAACTCAGTCATGTGTGATTCTTTGTGACCCCATGGACTATAGCCCGCCAGGCTCCTCTGTTCATGGAATTATCCAGGCAAGAATACTGGAGTGGGTTGCCATTCCCTTCTCCAGGGGACCTTCCCAACCCAGGGATCTCCTGTGTCTCCTGCATTGGCAGGCATGTTCTTTACCCGCTGAACCATCTCCAGGATGACCACTTATAAATTAAAAAATGGGTGGAATAGTATGAGGTGAGTAAGGAGAGCTCAGGGGAGAAAGAACCCTTTTTTCTCAGCTGTAACTTTGAAGTTCAAAGTTTTAAAACATTGTGTTTCCTAAATTCATTAGCTATGTGAACTTAACTCAAGTTACTTTGCCTAAGTCTTAATCCCTTTAAGTAAATATGAAAGTAACAGTGATACCTCTTGGACAATGGTGGTGAGCATTCAATTAAAGGCTGCACATAAAGTTTTTAATACAGCATCTGAAACATATAGCCTGTCAGTTTCCTCTGTCCATTGTATTCTCTAGGCAAGAATACTGGAGTGGGTTGATATACCCTCCTCCAGGGGATCTTCCTACTAAATTTGAAGCCTAGGGAGAAAGTAGCCTGGGCATGCTCAGAATGACAGAATGTTACTATTGCTTCAGGCTGATGTGGATTTTCACGCAACCAATATTCACCACACTTTCAGGTATAACTCTCCAAAAAATACACCTGATCTGCCAAAAAGCACATCAGGTATCCAGCATTAAAAACTAAGTCAGAAAGGGAAAATTCTATTCTGTTTGGTTTGGCTATAATTGTGGCTGAATGTTTCACTTTTAGTAAGATAATAGTGATATTCTGATTTTTGAAGTTTTGTTTTACTATTTCTAAAACATCTGGAGATTATTGCAGAATAAAAACTTAAAATCCTGATAAAATATAGAAATAATTCTTTTTTTTTTTTTTTGCCATTAAATACTTTGATTATGCATGGAGGAAAATGTGTTCCAGGCCTTCCTTCCCCTAAAATTTAATGTAAAATGAACAGAGCTTTAAACTTCCTACTGTCCTCGTATTTGTACCATAAAGTCTCAAAAGATTAATTCTTTAAAAAACTCCACTTCTTTGAGGAAATATAAGAAGAAAATGTAAATAAAAACAAACCAAAACAAAAATTTTGGAGGGTAGAGTTTTCACAATGGGATGGTAACAGACTGAAAGCTGCAAATGTAGATTAGTGTCAGTCAAAAATTAAAGAACAGCTAGAGCTGCAACAGTGAACCACAGAATTGGTGAGCACATCGGGGAGAAGGAATCTGACAGTGATTTGATACCCATTTAGACATTTTTTTCCAACAGTAAGACTTTACACATTTTGCATTGGAAACAAAGATTTATAAATTAAGAAACCAAAATGCAGTCTGCTGTAGGTAAATGCAGCTCTGTGCACATAGATGGCTGTTTGAGTGTGTCTTGTGCTTTGTCAGTGAAAACAATAGATGATAGAAACAGGAAGAGTATGCATGAGGCACTGTACTAATGATAATATGTTCCTGGGGTAAAAGCAAAAGGAAGGCCATTGCTTTTAAGTAAAATCTGATGTGATGTTAGTCAAACATAGAATGGGCTTATTCATGTTTATATTTTATACACATTTATGGCTGTAAAATAAATTATTAACATTTCTACAGTTAAAAAACACTTATTAATGCATATCTGAATTTCTCTAGCTTGTAAGTTGACTTCATACAAGTTAATTTTTTTGACAACATAAAGTAGATGTCTTTTTGTAAATAGAAATAAGGGTGCTCAGATTAAACTGTAGTATGAAACCCATCCTTTCTTTGTATGCATATCCTTTTTATTTCCTTTCTCAGAATAATACTGTCTTTCATGAATTGATATAAATCTCTTCTACCAACTTCTCAGAATACTGTATATTCAGTCAATGTCCACAAACCTCAGATAGAGAATGTTGAAATATGACTATCATTGAAAACCAGTATGAGTTATTTAACGCTAGAAAGAAATTCAGGAGCACCGCATGGGCCAAACGATTATTTGGAAAGGTAGTACAAATTGTCAGATATTTGTCCAATCTATGAATTCATGAATATTTTGTTAATAGATATGAACAACTTATCACCCTGATCCATCCTAAAGGAAATCAGTCCTGAATATTCATTGGAAGGACTGATGCTGAAGCTGAAACACCGATACTTTGGCCACCTGATGCAAAGAACTGACTCATTTGAAAAGACTGTGATGCTGGGAAAGATTGAAGGCAGGAGGAGAAGGGGACGAGGATGAGATGGTTGGATGGCATCACTGACTCAATGGATATGAGTTTTAGTAAGCTCCGGGAGTTGGTGATGGACAGGGAAGCTTGGCATGCTTCAGTCCATGGGGTCGCAAAGAGTCAGACATGACTGAGCTACTGAAGTGAACTGGGAAAATAAAATATTAAAATGATACAATAGTAATATGCTCATAAGCACTTTTCATTCATTTTTATAATTTTCAGAGCACTTATCCACTTATTATTTCAGGTGAGTATATGGTTAACTAGGAGGCCAGGACTTCAGACGTCACATAGAAAGGAGATCTCTTTCTATGTTCCATTCCACCCTTAGTTTATATTCTTAGTATACATAACCTCATTTTCCTTCCCTCTCCCCTCACTACTTAGAAATCTCAGTCCTGGGTTTTAAATCACACACAGTTTTATTCACGTGTACTTGTGCCAAAAAAAGAGAATTATACCACAAAAATTCAGCTATTAAAGGTGTGTACAGATAGACACAGAACCCTTCATGTTGATTACCTAGGTGAAGGTGGGATTGGAGAAGGAAAAAGATGAGGAAAAATGATTACTTTTCTCTTTATATTATTTTGCATTGTTTGTAGTGTTCCAAGACTCATGTATTATTTGTAATGAAACACCAAAAAGTACTAAAAAGTCCAAGCATTTTATGTATGCTAAAGGAAGTATGAAATCACAAATGCAAAAATTGACTTTATCCCTCAGATTATTGATCCTGAAAAAGTCAGACCATTCTGAACTTGAGTGGAGATACTGAAACAAAAAACTATAGACAAAGGGAAAAAAATTAAATTCATTTTTCTTTATTACTTAATCATCATTGATAGATTCAAAGTGTCTAATTCACAGGTCCTGAATTAAATCTGATTTTTTCTTGGAGAGTAGTGAGGAGTACTGAGGGTGGATAGGGAACAAAGTATATTTTGAAAGCTCTAAAATTCAAAGAAACTTCATTTAAAAGTTTCTTGTGTGTCAAATAGCTATTAAACATAATTTTCATGATTTTAATATAAGTGAATCTGAACTAGCATATGGACTAAGTTTCTTTTAAGTTGCACATGGATTTAAAATGTAGGGGAAAAGATCACTTGGTAAATATGCTTTTGGTTTTGAAAAGCTTCCAAATGTTTAAAAAGTAGTTTCAAATCAACCATATCCATATGAATCCAGGTTTTCTCATCTTCACTATTGAAGGATGAAAAGAACTAGAATTGGGGCAAAATGGTTGAAGATGTGGTACATATGTTGTAAAACTAAAAATCAGTTGATACTCCAAGGAATTGGTTAAAAAATAAATTTGGTCCTTATGGCAACTTTACTAAAAGAATCTAACACTTTTCTTCTTAGCGATTTAGGATCATGGATGATATTAATCTGTCATAAAATGATCCCATGACCATTTCCAGAAATGGAAAAGTGCAGAAATAGAAAATGTGTATAATATTGCCATTTTATTTTGTTCCAAGTCCTGTTACTATCTGTGGGAAGCAATGTTCCAAGGGAAGGAATATTTAAATGAATTATGGCATGAACTATCATTTTCAATGTTTTATGCAAAAATCAGTTGATAATAACTCAACATTTTTGGCATAAGGCTTCCAGATATGGTAAAGTTTCCCTTGTAACATCTAAAACCTAAATATATGTGTATGCACCCTTTTAAAAAATATATAAAGATATTGTTTTTTTAATTAGTTTGAAATGATTTAAAAATAAACAGTTTCACTCTCAATTAAAAAATTTAAAATAAGAAGCTGCATTTAGGCAAATAGTGATGGACCAATTGTTTCTTCAAATGACAAGTAAAATACATTTTGTTTAAGATTGTTCTAGATGAATTTGAATATCTTGATGCAAAGCAAATCAAACAGTGCTGCAAACAGAATATGAGCTGTGTCAATAATTCCTAACATTGAATAATATGCAATGAACTTCTACACATGCTTTTGGTGGTCCACTATAAGACTAAGAAATGAACACCCAATTTTAAGTCTTTGTTAGTTTCTTTTGCTTTCCCTACCTAGATTAAGTAACTAGATTGTTCTTGTTGTTTAGTCACTAGGCTGTGTCCAACGTTTTGTGACTCTGTGGACTGCAGTACACCAGGCTTCTTTGTCCTTAACTATCTCCTGAAGTTTGCCCAAATTTGTGTCCATTGAGTCAGTGATGCCATCCAACCATCTTATCCTCTGTCTCTGTCTTCTCCTCCTGCCTTCAATCTTTCCCAGCATCAGAATCTTTTGCAATGAGTCAGCTCCGGCACCCCACTCCGGTACTCTTGGGGAATTCCCATGGATGGAGGAGCCTGGTAGGCTGCAATGCATGGGGTTGCTACGAGTTGGACACGACTGAGCGACTTCACTTTCACTTTTCACTTTCATGCATTGGAGAAGGAAATGGCAACCCACTCCAGTGTTCTTGCCTGGAGAATCCCAGGGACGGGGGAGCCTGATGGACTGCCATCTGTGGGGCTGCACAGAGTCAGACACGACTGAAGCGACTTGGCAGCAGCAGCAGCAGCAGCTCTTCACATCAGGTAGCCAAAAGTGTTAGAGCTTTGCTGTAAAATAAATTATTAACATTTCTACAGTTAAAAAACACTTATTAATGCATATCTGAATTTCTCTAGCTTGTAAGTTGACTTCATACAAGTTAATTTTTTTGACAACATAAAGTAGATGTCTTTTTGTAAATAGAAATAAGGGTGCTCAGATTAAACTGTAGTATGAAACCCATCCTTTCTTTGTATGCATATCCTTTTTATTTCCTTTCTCAGAATAATACTGTCTTTCATGAATTGATATAAATCTCTTCTACCAACTTCTCAGAATACTGTATATTCAGTCAATGTCCACAAACCTCAGATAGAGAATGTTGAAATATGACTATCATTGAAAACCAGTATGAGTTATTTAACGCTAGAAAGAAATTCAGGAGCACCGCATGGGCCAAACGATTATTTGGAAAGGTAGTACAAATTGTCAGATATTTGTCCAATCTATGAATTCATGAATATTTTGTTAATAGATATGAACAACTTATCACCCTGATCCATCCTAAAGGAAATCAGTCCTGAATATTCATTGGAAGGACTGATGCTGAAGCTGAAACACCGATACTTTGGCCACCTGATGCAAAGAACTGACTCATTTGAAAAGACTGTGATGCTGGGAAAGATTGAAGGCAGGAGGAGAAGGGGACGAGGATGAGATGGTTGGATGGCATCACTGACTCAATGGATATGAGTTTTAGTAAGCTCCGGGAGTTGGTGATGGACAGGGAAGCTTGGCATGCTTCAGTCCATGGGGTCGCAAAGAGTCAGACGTGACTGAGCTACTGAAGTGAACTGGGAAAATAAAATATTAAAATGATACAATAGTAATATGCTCATAAGCACTTTTCATTCATTTTTATAATTTTCAGAGCACTTATCCACTTATTATTTCAGGTGAGTATATGGTTAACTAGGTGGCCAGGACTTCAGACGTCACATAGAAAGGAGATCTCTTTCTATGTTCCATTCCACCCTTAGTTTATATTCTTAGTATACATAACCTCATTTTCCTTCCCTCTCCCCTCACTACTTAGAAATCTCAGTCCTGGGTTTTAAATCACACACAGTTTTATTCACGTGTACTTGTGCCAAAAAAAGAGAATTATACCACAAAAATTCAGCTATTAAAGGTGTGTACAGATAGACACAGAACCCTTCATGTTGATTACCTAGGTGAAGGTGGGATTGGAGAAGGAAAAAGATGAGGAAAAATGATTACTTTTCTCTTTATATTATTTTGCATTGTTTGTAGTGTTCCAAGACTCATGTATTATTTGTAATGAAACACCAAAAAGTACTAAAAAGTCCAAGCATTTTATGTATGCTAAAGGAAGTATGAAATCACAAATGCAAAAATTGACTTTATCCCTCAGATTATTGATCCTGAAAAAGTCAGACCATTCTGAACTTGAGTGGAGATACTGAAACAAAAAACTATAGACAAAGGGAAAAAAATTAAATTCATTTTTCTTTATTACTTAATCATCATTGATAGATTCAAAGTGTCTAATTCACAGGTCCTGAATTAAATCTGATTTTTTCTTGGAGAGTAGTGAGGAGTACTGAGGGTGGATAGGGAACAAAGTATATTTTGAAAGCTCTAAAATTTAAAGAAACTTCATTTAAAAGTTTCTTGTGTGTCAAATAGCTATTAAACATAATTTTCATGATTTTAATATAAGTGAATCTGAACTAGCATATGGACTAAGTTTCTTTTAAGTTGCACATGGATTTAAAATGTAGGGGAAAAGATCACTTGGTAAATATGCTTTTGGTTTTGAAAAGCTTCCAAATGTTTAAAAAGTAGTTTCAAATCAACCATATCCATATGAATCCAGGTTTTCTCATCTTCACTATTGAAGGATGAAAAGAACTAGAATTGGGGCAAAATGGTTGAAGATGTGGTACATATGTTGTAAAACTAAAAATCAGTTGATACTCCAAGGAATTGGTTAAAAAATAAATTTGGTCCTTATGGCAACTTTACTAAAAGAATCTAACACTTTTCTTCTTAGCGATTTAGGATCATGGATGATATTAATCTGTCATAAAATGATCCCATGACCATTTCCAGAAATGGAAAAGTGCAGAAATAGAAAATGTGTATAATATTGCCATTTTATTTTGTTCCAAGTCCTGTTACTATCTGTGGGAAGCAATGTTCCAAGGGAAGGAATATTTAAATGAATTATGGCATGAACTATCATTTTCAATGTTTTATGCAAAAATCAGTTGATAATAACTCAACATTTTTGGCATAAGGCTTCCAGATATGGTAAAGTTTCCCTTGTAACATCTAAAACCTAAATATATGTGTATGCACCCTTTTAAAAAATATATAAAGATATTGTTTTTTTAATTAGTTTGAAATGATTTAAAAATAAACAGTTTCACTCTCAATTAAAAAATTTAAAATAAGAAGCTGCATTTAGGCAAATAGTGATGGACCAATTGTTTCTTCAAATGACAAGTAAAATACATTTTGTTTAAGATTGTTCTAGATGAATTTGAATATCTTGATGCAAAGCAAATCAAACAGTGCTGCAAACAGAATATGAGCTGTGTCAATAATTCCTAACATTGAATAATATGCAATGAACTTCTACACATGCTTTTGGTGGTCCACTATAAGACTAAGAAATGAACACCCAATTTTAAGTCTTTGTTAGTTTCTTTTGCTTTCCCTACCTAGATTAAGTAACTAGATTGTTCTTGTTGTTTAGTCACTAGGCTGTGTCCAACGTTTTGTGACTCTGTGGACTGCAGTACACCAGGCTTCTTTGTCCTTAACTATCTCCTGAAGTTTGCCCAAATTTGTGTCCATTGAGTCAGTGATGCCATCCAACCATCTTATCCTCTGTCTCTGTCTTCTCCTCCTGCCTTCAATCTTTCCCAGCATCAGAATCTTTTGCAATGAGTCAGCTCCGGCACCCCACTCCGGTACTCTTGGGGAATTCCCATGGATGGAGGAGCCTGGTAGGCTGCAATGCATGGGGTTGCTACGAGTTGGACACGACTGAGCGACTTCACTTTCACTTTTCACTTTCATGCATTGGAGAAGGAAATGGCAACCCACTCCAGTGTTCTTGCCTGGAGAATCCCAGGGACGGGGGAGCCTGATGGACTGCCATCTGTGGGGCTGCACAGAGTCAGACACGACTGAAGCGACTTGGCAGCAGCAGCAGCAGCAGCTCTTCACATCAGGTAGCCAAAAGTGTTAGAGCTTTAGCTTCAGCATCAGTCCTTCCAATGAATATTCAGGGTTCTCCTCCTTTAGGATTGACTGGTTTGACCTCCTGGCAATCCAAGGGACTCTCAAGAGTCTTCTCCAGCACCGCAACTTGAAAACATCAATTCTTCAGGGCTCAGCCTTCTTTAGGGTCCAATTCTCACATCTATACCTGACTACAAAACCATAGCTTTGGCTACACAAACCTTTGTCAACAAAGTGATGTCTCTGCTTTTTAATATACTGTCTAGGTTTGTCATAGCTTTCCTTCCAAGGAGCAAGCATATTTTAATTTCATGGCTGCAGTCACTATCTGCAGTGATTTTGGAGCCCAAGAAAATAAATAAACCCTGCCACTGTTTCTGTTGTTTTCCCATCTGTTTGCCATAAAGTGATGGGATGAGATGCCAGGTTCTTAGTTTTTTGATGTTGAGTTTTAAGCCAGTTTTTTCACTCTCCTCTTTCACCCTCATCAAGATGCTTTTAGTTTTTCTTCGCTTTCTGCCATTAGAGTGGTAGCTGATTATCTAAATTAACTAGATACGTATGATTAAACTCATTTTTTTAGTTCCCAATTCTTTTCAGCAAATTTCCCCTTTTGTCATTTTAATTATGTAGAATTTTTAGAGGCCAGTGAATATAGATCCTATTGCAATACTCATTTGCATATTTGGGAAGCATAGAATTATTGCCTTTAACTCATCAAATAACAAATATACTGTCAGGTAAACTTTATGAACAAGGCCAGATTTTAGTCTACGTATGAGAATTCTCTAAGAAGTACAAAAAACAGGAAGCTGAAAGGTGAGAAATTAATGTAGTGTAGTTTATACTATACAAGTAGACCAAAGTAGTATTATAGATAAATTCACTTTGGATAGAAACATGGTCAAATGACGCATTTCCTTTATCCTTGTTTAAGCAATGCATGGATCTGTATCTTTGAAAGAGAGGGATGGAGTGAAGTAGATTGACTACCTTTGATTTCTGTTGAACTGTGGAGAAGGTGAATTGAATCAAATGGATGTATAACTTTCCTAAAAGATATCTTGGCTTTTGTCACATCTATTTATTCTTTAAAAATCTATTTATTCTATAAACAGTTATTGACCACCTGTTATATACTAGATAGTATTCTAAGAAATTGGATGTATGAATTAACAAACAGATCAAATCTGCTTCATGAAGATGTGACAATATCACTCAAATCTAAAATTTTTCATTCTCTTGGCTCTGCCTTAGGATCTTTTTTCTGGGTTTTTGGGTCTCCTAAATTGCAAATTTATATTTAGTGTTGCTTTCTCCAGTTGAACCCAAATAGAAACATCACCTTCACAATCTGAAAGCATGACTCTGCACTTAAGAAAATTTCAATAGTTTACCTTCACATCTAAACATGCTTATAAATACTTACATTACTTACTTATAAATACTTATATACTTACATTTTAGGCCCCCCTGCATTCTCAATATAATCACTGATAAACTTACTTTTCTCAGCTCATATTCTCCAGCATCCTGCTTTCTTCCACACCTACACCCCAGTTCCTGCTGCACAAGTCTGTAAACTTCATGAATACAAGACTAACCTTGTCAGTTTCTTCCCTAGGTTTGATGAGCTTGGTATGGTCCTGGTATGTTGGTAGTTGTTTTGTTCCCTATTGATCTTGTAACATATTAATATTACCCCAAATTTTAGTGGCTTAAAACCAGTACACTATTTTACTAATAAATTTGCATTATGAGCATATTAAGAATTGATGGAGTTGGGCATCTCTGATCAAGATGGTTCTATTTGCCTGGAGCTGGAGAATACATTTCAAAGATGGCTTTCTCATATGTCTTGTACATGAGTACTGGCCATCAGCTTGGAACTCAGCTGAAGTTGCTGTACCTTGATCCCTCTCCTCTTGGCTTGCTTCACATTACTGCTTGGGCTTCCTTACAGCATGAGAGCTAGGTCTCAAGTATTCCAAAGAGATAGACGTAGAAGCTGCCAGTCTCTTAAGGCCTAGATCCTGAAACCAGCACAATATAAATTCTTTTACATTTATACTATATAAAGTATAACATGAAAACAGAGCCCTCCTAGATTCAAGGGAAGACATATCAAAGATTTTTGTGCCTGCCTTTCTTTATTCTGTGATGGAAGTGATTGAAAAGCATTGCTTGAATGATTATTTAATGTCTCTGAATATTGATGCTTCTAACATTTCCCACATTGTTGTGCTTTTGCTCCTCTAGTTGTTCAACAGTTTAGTTCAGTCGCTCAGTCGTGTCCAACTCTTTGCGACCCCATGAATCGTAGCACGCTAGGCCTCTCTGTCCATCACTCTTAATGCTTCAAGAAATACCTTTCTACCAACTTTATATGCCAATGCTTTATGTAGTATCCCTGTGGAATTTGCAAAATTCCCTTTCCTTTATTTTCTTAGTGTTTCTTCATGTTTAATTACTTTATAAACAGTAGTCACAATCTGCTTTGCTGAATTATTGAGTATGTGCCTGCCTCTCCTATTAAACTGTAGACTTCATGAGGTTACTAACTATGCTTAAATCAATGGAAAGATCGGACTTCTCCAAACTGAGTATAGAGGAATAGATTGAGTCTGTACATAACATGTTTGGACTTCTCCTACCCATTTAAAAGAGGTAACCTGGCCAGGCAAATTCTGAAGGTTCTTCTATCCTTTATGACTAAAAGGTGAATTGCCAATAAATATGAAATGTGAGATAGGAATGAGTGTTTTAAAAGATATTAAATGGTCTTGAATACTTTCAACAAAAATCTTAATGTTTTCTAATTCTCATGAAACAGAGCTAAGTAGGGAGACTGAAGAATATCACATGTTTTCCTTTTTTCCATTGCTGTAATGTTTAAAAAATTAACTCTGGAAATAGACTGTCCCAATTCATGTACTCACATACTTTCCTAGGAAAGCTGATCTAATCCCATTTTTCTCAGGTTAAGGAAGATCCGTCACATGGTAAATAGCCAAGGTGACTCTTTCACCTGTGAGACAGCAATTTTCAAGAGCTACTGGTGCAATCAACCATGATAGGCAGTCATTCCCTCACTTTTATTATACCAGTTACTGGAAGAAAAGACTTTAAATCTTGTAACTGAAAGGGATTGGGGTACCAGGTGGGGATTAGGTTAGATCTTGGTGAACACAGGGATGGGAACCAAAGGAACACACAGAAACAATTATTCTCCTCCTATCTTAAATTTGAAATAAGGTGTTTTACTAAGTAATAGAGCTGAGATTGGATTCTCACTGAAAACGCAATATCTTAGTTGCAGATGAAATGCATCAAGAAAAATTATTGAAAATTAGCCATCAATTTCAATCACATTTATGTATCATCTACCTATCTCTGTACCTATTTATCAAACATTTATCTATGTGTATTTTTACCTTAAACATAAAAAAGAAAAGAGCACTGCAATTTACTTCTTAAAATTTGCTAATTTAATAGAGACACTGCAACAAATGATCTTTGCACTGTGAGCTTTACAAACTCTGATGTTGACAGTCTGCCCTACAATCCTGCACTTTACTATGTGAGGATTATTTGTGTCATAATAGCAAGGAAAATCTGTTTTATTTCCAATTTTTAAGTCCCTATTTAGAAAAAGTGTGTGCTGCTTCAAGTGCATTAATCTAGGATTTAAAAAATTGTCCCTGACTCTGCTCTGGATGTTTTGGATACAGTACAAACAATGTTTTAAAACACATGGACTCAAGCATAGCAAATGAAACCATGAGGTAATTGGTTAATTGCAGGTGAAATTGGCCACTCACCTCTTTTATTGAAAGCTCAAGTGACTAATTGAATTTGTGAATGCTCTAGGAGAACAAATTGTTACCTAATTATGGAGTAATGTGGGTTTGGGGAGCATGCAGAGGCTCATGTAGGAAAGACGCCACTGACATATATATATATATATGTATATATCTCTATATATACATATATATATATATTTGTGTGTGTGTGTGTATTCCCTAGATTTGTACACTGAGAGGAATTAGAAACAGTAATAATCCAAAAGAAATGACAGAAATATGGAAATGATACCAGGGCAGGGAAAATATAAAACGAACCTGAAATGGCTGCTATGCCAAAAAGCAATGACACACTCAAAAATGATGTAAACATCCAAGTAACACAAAAACCAACTCAAGAACTCCCACTGGACAAATCAAGAACGTACTGAGTATCAAATAAACAATGGCAGTAACAGATTATGCCAAATGAATATATTCAGAAACCATAATCCATATTAATAGATTAAATAAATGAATGAATTGAAACTTTGATGAGAAACCTGATTAAGATGTTTATGTAGTTTCACAGCACCCACCCTACACCTAACTCAAATTACCAGTAAGAAAAAGAAAATGTCTAACTTGACAATGGAGAAGCTGGCAGATGTCCTCTTAAACAAGTGATCAAATCTGTCATTAACAAGAATGGGATTAATCATATCATGTTATACTTGATGGAATGTAATGAAAGAAAATAGCTTTTTCATTTCCATGTTATTCCTGCTGAAGATTGATAACCTGTTTTAATCACAAAGAAACATTTGACAAACTCAAAAGAGAGACATTCTGTGAAATACTTGGCCTGTACTCCTTGAATGTATCAAGGTCAAAAAAACCAATGAAAAATGGAGGAGTTGTTCCAAATTAAAGAAACTAGGCATGGCAAGTAAATTAAATTCCTGATTCTAAAATGGATCTTCACTTTCTAAAGACATTTTAGGGTCATGGATTAAGAAAAACTGTTCAGTCTACCATACTTTTAAATCTTCTAAAAATTTGAGTTTATATGAGTTTCTCTCCTCACTCAATATTTGTCATTTCTTTCATTACTTCTTGGCATCTAAAATGGGTCAGTGGATTTGAAGGTATTATCTTGTTACCTAAAAAGCTTTAAATATTTTAAGACACAGTGAAACAACTAAATGGTTTCTACTCTGTCCTATTTTATTTGGGAAAATGAAATTATAATTTCAAAAGATTAACATTCTTTTGGGAAAAATCCTCAGAATTTAGGTTTTTAGCTTTGGGAATGACTTTACTTGAAAATTTAAAAATTATTCATTTCAATTTTGGTCAAGTAGTTTAATTAAGACTTTGTTTTATGTGTCTCAATGCCCAAGATTCATTCTTTCATTCATTCAAGAAATATTGATTGACTATTTTGCTTCAAAAAACTAAGATCATGACATCCAGTCCCATCACCTCATGGTTAATAGATGGGGAAAAAATGGAAACATTGGCAGACTTTATTTTCTTGGGCTCCAAAATCACTGCAGCCATGAAATTAAAAGACACTTGCTCCTTGGAAGAAAAGCTATGACAAACCTACGCAACATAATAAAAAGCAGAGGCATTACTTTGCCAACAGACATTTATAGCCAAATGGTATAGGCAAACCTATGGTTTTTCCAAAGTTATGTATGGTGTGAGAGCTGGACCATGAAGAAGGTTGAGTGCCAAAGAATTGATGCTTTTGAACTGTGGTGTTGGAGAAGACTCTTGAGAGTCCCTTAGACTGCAAGGAGATCAAGCCAGTCTATCCACAAATAAATCAGTCCTGAATATTCATTGGAAGGACTGATGCTGAAGCTGAAGCTCCAATACTTCGGCCACCTGATGTGAAGAGCTGACTCATTAGAAAAGACCGTGATGCTGGGAAAGATTGAAGGCAGGAGGAGAAGGAGATGCCAGAGGATGAGGTAGTTGGATGGCATCACCGACTCAATGGACATGAGTTTGAGTAAGCCCTGGGAGTTGGTGAAGGACAGGAAGCCTGGTGTGCTGCAGTCCATGGGGTCACAAAGATTTAGATATGTCTGAGTGACTGAACAACAGCAATTTTGTTTCAGGCTCAGGATATAGCAGTAAACAAAACTGATATGAATCTCTGACTTTCTGAAGCTCATGTTTTTGTGGGGCAGATAACAAACAAATAAATTATGTTATAGTTTAAGATATTTGGGCAGTGAAGGAATTAGGGAGGAAGGGAAGGAATTGTGGGGTTCTGTGCCACTGTGAATGAAGTGGTCTGGGAGGACCTTGCTGAAGAGAAAGCACTGAAGCAAGGAGCTGAAGACGGGGAAGCAGTATGCCACACATGTGCTCAGGCCCAAGTGCAACTGCAAAGAATGTTCTATTTTAGTTAACAGCATGTTCTGTTTTCGCTAATGTGGTGTGGTTTAACATGTTTCAGGTTTAGGCCAATGTTGAAATGTTGACAAGAGACAGTTGTTTGAATTTCTCCATATGTATAATAAGCAAACAAACCTCTGCTTGTGGGAATGAGTGCCATTTTCGAAAAGAAACAAAACAAATACTTGGCCAGAGTCTTGACTTGAGTATAATGTATGTAAAGAACCATGCACTGGACATAAACATATGTAAAAGTCAAAGGGAAAGCTGATGGAGTAGGTACCATAAAAAAAAAAATGTGTGAGAGGAACAAAAAGAAGAAATGAAGAAAGAGAGAGAAAGAGGATGGTGGGGGGGGTGGAAAGTAAGTAAGTAAGTAAAGTCACTCAGTCGTGTCCGACTCTTTGTGACCCCATGGACTGCAGCCCACCAGGCTCCTCAGTCCATGGGATTCTCCAGGCAAGAATACTGGAGTGGGTTGCCATTTCAAGAAGGGGCAGAAAGGGCAAGGAAGGGAAGGACAATAGATAATAAATCAAAGGGAAGAAAAACCTAGGCTAGGGTAGAAAGGCTTTCTTCTAAGGAGCCAGATGGTAAATATTTCAGACTTTATGGGCCAAAAGGGAGCTCCTTCACAACCACTCAATTCTGCCTTTACAGTGTGAAAGCAGCCTCGGAAAATGCTTAAAAGAAAGAGTGTGGCTATGTTCGTATAAAACTTTATTTATAAATAAACATTAATATTTAAATTTCATGTATTTCAAGACATGTCACAAAACATTTTTTTCTTATTATTTTCAAACTTTTAAAAATAAAAAGAAACTTTCTCATTATGAACTCTACAAAAACAGAGGGCAGGGCTTGGTTCCTTGGCCATGGTTTGCTGATCCCTGACTTACAGCCGTGAGATTAGTCTTGTGAATCAATATGGTGCATTGGGCAGTGAAGAAAAATTGGATCAAATTCCTGAGTTCTTATCCAGGCTTGACATTTTGCTAACACTCTGATTCTAACAAGTTTCTGCCTCTCAATACTTTACTGTTTTAACTAATGAAATGATAGTGTTTAAATACATGAAAGTAAAATTGTCTTCTTGCAATGAATTTTGTTTCATTACTGATCAGAACGAATAGATATCCATAAAAGAAAGAGCATTTGATTTCAATTAAACTTCATTTTTTCAGTTCTATTCTTTTCAAAGAATTCTTAAGACAAAAATGTTTTCACTCCTTGGGTGTAGAAGTTAGTCTTTAAGATCCTTTAGAAAATTGGTGTCACCATGATTTCAACGATATCTGGCTAGAATATCCTTGATGTGTGTGCATGCTAAGTTGTTTCACTTTTATCTGACTCTGTGAAACCGTAGGGACCATAGCTCACCAGGCTCCTCTGTCCAAGGGATTCTCCAGGCAAGATTATTGGAGTGGGTTGCCATGCCCTCCTTCAGGGGATCTTCCCAACCTAGGGATCAAACCAGTGTTTCTTAAGTCTCCTGCTCTTGCAGGCATGTTCTTTACCACTAGTGCCACTTGGAGAAGCCCATCCTTAATGTCACCATCCTCAAATGCTGTGAACAAGGCCACATGTGGCTCTGAAAGATATTAGTAGTTTGTTTCTAAATAAAAGCTATTCCTAAGTGGGGTAAAAATTCTCACCCATAACAATTTGTCTCATTCTTTCCAGTTTAGATTTCTTGAGTGGCCAGGTGCACTGAGGTTTGGTTTCATAATGGTGAACATGTGCTTCTTGTTGAAACAGCTCTTGCCACACTGCTTCAGGGCAATGAGGGTACAGATTTGGAATCCTATTTAACTATTTTTCATAATGATTTCAAATTTATATGTGTGCCAAGCAATTATTTCAAGAGCTACCTCACCTCTCTTTTGGAGACAATGTCTGTGAGGTCTGACATACTTTTAAATCTAATTCTCTAAAACATATGACCTTTTTGGATATCAAATGAAAAGATATGCAACTGATTTAGATTGTGTTTCTAATGAGGGACACGGAAGTAGCTCCCAGTCTACTCCCACACCAAGCTTTAGAATCTATTTTCCCTTCCCTTTGAGTCTAGATGATTAGTAAACTGGTTGGATCAACAGAATTTGGTGGAAATGACATTGTAACCTTTGAACTCACACATGATCTGCAGCTTCCTTTTCCTCTTGTGGAATCCTTGACTGCCAGACAAAAATGTCCAGCTACTCTATAGATGACATAAAGAGAGAAAGAGACATATACCCAGGCAGCCTCCAACTCTTCTAGCCTTTCAAACTGAGACGCCATACAGGTGAGTGAATCCACTTTGGGCATTCCAGCTCCCACCAGCCACCACTGACCCAATTTCTAGCTAATAACCCAGCTGAATGAAGGTGAATGAGTAATCCCAGAAAATGGCATAAAAGGAGAGGAAAAATAAAAAATGTCTAGTCTACGATACCCACTTCCTAAATTCCTGACCTGCAGAATCTTGAGCAAATAAAAACAGTACTGATGTTAAACCACTAAACATCAGGGTAGTTTGTTGAGCACAGAAGATAACAAAAACATACTTAACTTTAATTGAATTTCATAATGATCAATTATACTACCACCTACACTTTAGGGGACCAGCCATGGTTTATCATCAACCAGCTGCTCTATAGTAAAGCATGCTGAAATCTGTATGGTCATGCTATATGTTTTCCTTACTGCAAACAGTCATTGTTCTTTAGGCAACATTTCTTACTGGTTAGTATTATTAATTGGAGAAGGCAATGGCACCCCACTCCAGTACTCTTGCCTGGAAAATCCCATGGACAGAGGAGCCTGGTGGGCTGCAGTCCATGGGGTCGCTGAGAGTTGGACACGACTCAGTGACTTCACTTTCACTTTTCACTTTCATGCATTGGAGAAGGAAATGGCAACCCACTCCAGTGTTCTTGCCTGGAGAATCCCAGGGACGGGGGAGCCTGGTGGCTGCCGTCTATGGGATCACACAGAGTCGGACACGACTGAAGTGACTTAGCAGCAGCAGCAGTATTATTAATTAAAAATGAAATATATCTGATAATGCAGTAGCATATATAAAATTTAAAATTATCTGCAATACAGGTAACATGAATTAATTCTGATTTATCCTTATTAGAATTAGTTATTTGATCATAATGCCAGTAAAAATGCAATTACATTGTTCTGTGGAATGCCATGTTCATTCCCTAAATAAATATATTTTAAAAATAACGGTAAACCAGCAAAAGATGGAGATTTATTCAATTCATATGCTATTGAAATTAAAATAATTTTTCTTAATGTGGGGGTAAAGTCACATTATATAAAACTATTCATTAAAATAGCATGGTACATCTGAGTTTCATTTTAATCATAGCTTATTTGAGATTGGTCTAATGTTTTCTTGATGCTCCCTCTTCACGATTAAAAAAAAAGAGAGACTAACTACTTAAACAGTGACACAAATTGATGTTAATAAATTAGTACATTCATACAAGGACTCCTAATTTTACTGCTAAAAGCACACCATTATATGCAGCATTATGTAGTTTAAAAGGCACACTGATAAGTGCCTGTATTCAAATCCATTTCTGTGCCCTTTGTGTTCTTATCTTCCCCGGGCCAGCAGACAATCCGGCTTTTCAGTAACCTTTGGCACTCTACCATCAGCAATAAACTGTGCTCCTTCTGAGTCCCGGGCCGCTTAATTAGCGTCACCTGTGGTATGTTCCATTCGGCGCAGCCCCATGACGCACACACCTGCTTTGGTGCCTGCAGGTAGACCGAGACTCTCTGTCTCAGGACGCTGGTAGTACATCTGTGTGCCCTAAAGCAATAACTAAATACCTATCATCTTTAGCAAGCTTGCTGCAGCCTCTAACCCTGGTAATTGTGCCTCAATGAGGTAGAAGTAAAATGATAAACAAGATCCTGAACAGACCCACACATCCACACTCTAGTGCTCCAACAAATGAAGTAAAACATTTGTCCTCATTTTCAAAATGAAGCATACGTGCTTTTACCCCCAAATTGAGTAAGATCGTTTATATCCTTTTCAAGAAAAAAAATGTGTTTGTTTTTACATTTAGATTTGTTCTGAGTTTTCCTTCATAAGCCCTGGAAGTTGCAAATATTTACATTTTTATTTTATCAAAATATGTTTTTAAGCACAAATTTTGAAGTACAGCTTCAAAAACATTCAAGGTCATATTTTCCCTTAGAATATTTTAATGGTATAAAGCATTTCACATGTATGTTAGAAGGGTAACATTGACACACTTAAGACATTTAAAACAAAAAATTTATAACAATGAATCATAAAAAATGTAATGAATGTCTTTTACCGAACAATGGTTGAAACATAGGTTGTTAAACCAAAGGCATTTTAAAAGGCTTAATTTGTGTTCTTCTCACGAAACTACAGTTTTTTCTTTTCATACTTTTTTTTCCTCTGCCAAGAAGAATTGTCTGTGACACTTAATGCGTATATTTCGTTGAAGCTAAGTTCTTTTAATGTCAAGCTATTATATCTTCTACATACAGAAGAGAAATTGTGCCAAGATTTCTAACAAGTAGGTACACATTCTTCTTGAAACAGAAAGGCACTAAAAAAGCTTTGTGTTGGTAGATTGATGAGTTGAAAGATATTCAATTCAATTCTGAATCTATTAGACTAAAGACTGCTTTTTGAGAAAAAAAAAGCCTATAGATTAATACTTATGCTAAAGACAAAAGTCTCTGATCTTACCCAATTTATAATAAAAACATACTTATATCTATAAAAATTTGACTACAAAAGTAGGGCAGGAAAGTCATCCTAATTGTACAAGGTTTTACTAAACAGAACATCAGAGTCTATTTCTGTTTACATATTTTAAGTAAAAGTTAAAAAAAGAAGTACAATTTTAGTTTTCAATGACTTACAGTTGCAATGCTTGATATGTGTTAGAAGAAGCCATTATAATTTAATACTTACTAAGTCTTGATTTCCCATTCCATCTTCAGAATGAAAGATTCTAATATGTGAATCATGTACTCTTTGTCTTACATATGAGAAACTGAGATGCTGAAAATGATTTGCCCAGGGTTATACTGTTGTTAGTGATTAAACTTTGGTTTTTTGAGTCTCAGTTTAGTGCTATTTCCACTAGATTATGCCACTTTTCTTCACTGACTTTGAATCTCTGAATGTCAAATGAAAGGAGGGGTGAATTTTAATAGCTATCAGTTTAAATTAAAGCTCAAAACTGCATATACTTTACAATTTGTTTTGGGCTGAAATTTTCTTAGAAAGTGGGCAGGAAATGAGCCAGAGTTTTAGATTATTATATAAAGCATGATCCTCACAGCTGTAGTTATAAGGAGTTAGTTCCTTTAAGGTTATGTCACTTTAGTTACTAATGGTCATCAACCTATTTAGAAGTTTTTCAGAATCAGAAATAGACTGTATCCACAAGGTTCTGCCTCTATCAAATCACAGAAGGAAAAGAAAATATAACACATAAATGAGAAGTTTGCACAGGTCAGAATACTAACAATCATGATTGAAATATAAGATAACGATTACTGGTTGTACTTATGAATGCAACATTAAAGTAGCATTTTTCAAAATATGCTGTGGATAATGTAAGTTTCTCAAGATATTAGTAAGTTTTAAATGAGAATAAAGCTTGCAAAATACTTGAGAAAAGTTGCATACAATATCCCTTTTTGGATATTTTCAATGCATATGAGCATATGAAAGGCTCTACAAAGGTATACAGTAAAGACACCTGTTTAACTTGATTTTATCAAGTGTTTCCCAAATGTATTTGATGACAGAATCCCTTTTTACAAATAATATCATTTTATAGCATGTGACAGGAAAGAGTGAGTCATTTCTGCTCTGAGAAACTGAAGCAAAGAGTTTTATTATCCATTCTCAAGCAGAAGTAGTGTTTCAAATCTTTCTTGAGAATAAAAGATATATACAATATCATTTAATGATTAATATCTCTCCTTTAATTTCATTTTTTCTAGGCAAAAAAAGTTAAAAATCCACAAAAGTTAAAAAAATAGCATGAAGTGTGGCGATCTCAATAGGGAAAAGTTGAAGTCCACATCCTGGTTTAATTTGCTTGTAAAGGTCACTGCGTCACAAGGGCCAATCATTTTATGTAAAATTATGGATTATTTCCTAACTGTAACACACATACATACACACTCACTGCCCCCCCTCCACCCCCCTCCACTGTCTTCTGTCCATGGGATTTCCCAGATAAGAATGCTGGAGTGGGTTGCCATTTCCTCCTCCAGGGTATCTACCCCACCTAGGGATCAAACCCACATCTCATGTATTGGCAGGTGGATTCTTTACCCACTGAGCTACCTGGGAAGCCCAGGAGAGCAGGTTACTATGCATAAAGCTTGAAAACAAACAGAACAACCTCCAAACAGAGTGTCCTAGGGAATGACATTTTTCAAATGAAATCAGTCAAAGAACTTGGCAAAATAGATCCATAAATTGACTATAAGAGCTGGCCAATAAATTTTTATTGCTAATTGCTACTAACTTGGAGGAATTGCTAACAATCACTCTTATTCCTTGCTGATAAGAACTCTTCCTAAAGGCCTATCAGGATATAAACATTTAACCTTATTCTGTTCAGAGCAGATTTCTATTAGATTATGTGAGAATGTGTACAGTATGGTTACTCAGAATTTGCCTTTCCGATGCTAACTGCACTGATAAGGATGGAAGTGAACACATCGGCCTGTTATGGTCTGGAAATTCAAGGCTCCTTTGTTAATTTGCTAGGTATTGTTTCACATCCTAGTTTTTTCAGTTAAAATTTAGTATTGACTCACACAGAGAAATATGAGCTTCCCAGGTGGCACTGCTGCTGCTGCTGCTAAGTCACATCAGTCGTGTCCAACTCTGTGTGACCTAATAGACGGCAGCCCACCAGGTTCCCCGTCCCTGGGATTCTCCAGGCAAGACCACCGGAGTGGGTCAGGTGGCACTAGCGGTAAAAAATGTAGATTCCATCCCTGAGTTGGGAAGATCCCCTGGAGAAAGGCATGGCAATCTACTTCTATATTCTTGCCTGGAGAATTCCATGGACAGAACAGCCTGGCAGGCTACAGTCCTTAGGGTTGCAAAGAGTAGGACACAACTGAAGTGACTTAGCAGAAGTACCAAGAGATACAAATATCTTATGAGATCACTCATGTGTGGAATCATAAAAAATGATACAAATGAACTTATTTACAAAACAAACATGTTCACCGAGAGTGAATGGGGGTGTGTTGGGGGGGTCTCTGTGGATAAATTAGGAGTTTGGAACTAGCAGATAAAAACTACTGTATATGAAATAGATAAACAACAAAATCCTGTGGTTCAGTACAGGGAACTATATTCAATATCTTGTAATAAACTATAATGAAAAATAAACTGAAAAACATATATGCAATAAAACAGAGTCATTTTGCAGTATATTAGAAACTAACACAACATTGTAAATCAACAATCCTTCAATAAAAAATTAGTGTTTACTTATGAAGAGATTGAGGAGTGATCCTAGAAATGTGATTTAAGAATTACCAAGCAGTTAGCATTACTTTCGGAGAAGGCAATGGCAACTCACTCCAAGTACTCTTGCCTGGAGAATCCCATGGACGGAGGAGCCTGGTAGGCTGCAGTCCATGGGGTCGCGAAGAGTCGGACACGACTTAGCGACTTCACTTTCACTTTTCACTTTCATACATTGGAGAAGGAAATGGCAACGCACTCCAGTGTTCTTGCCTGGAGAATCCCAGGGACGGGGGAGCCTGGTGGGCTGCCGTCTCTGGGGTCGCACAGAGTCGGACACGACTGAAGCGACTTAGCAGCAGCAGCAGCAACAGCAGCATTACTTTAGCATTGAATTATATACAGCCTTCATAGTAAACCAAGTTTCAATGATAAAAACCTAGGTTCCCTCTGTCCACATATATATATGTATTTATAAATATATATATATATTTAACAACTCTGAGCATAGAGCTGGAGCTTTGTTTAATGCAAAATCTGGCCATGTGAAAAACTCGGGCACTGAAGTGGAAAACATTTTTGCATTCTTTTATGTCAGTGTTGCCCTTTTTTATCAAGTTACACATGCACGTGTCCACAAAGGGAGCAATATTTACAAGCTGTATTTTACATAATTCCCGGGAATGCCTATCTACTCTTCCACTGGAGAGAATTCCCTTGGCACCCACACTTGCCATTCCATCCTGCTGGTTCGTTTGTTCTACTGTACAGCCTGTGGAGTGATACATTACAGCACCTTGCTGGTGGTAGCTGAAGTGAAATCATCCATCAGCCCAATCACTGGAACTGAGGACCTTATGGACTGGGAGTAAATTATGAAGCTATGAGGAAGGAGATCATTTTTTGCAGAAACAGCTATTTTATGTTCCTGCTCTCTATACCATCCTTCCTTTCTTGCTTGGGGTAATGAAAGAGAAAAAGCCACAGGACCAGTTTTTGTCCTTTGGATTCACGCTGAAGGAAGTAAATACAATCAATAAAAATGCACTTAACAAGCCTAAGATTGACTGGTCTTTTTCTTGTTTATTTTGAGTTTCAGATGTGATTTTCAGTTCAACTGCTGTTAATGTCATGCAGTCGCGGTTTCCCCAGATGTAAGTGTGTTATAAATGGATAAACTTCGCCATGTGGAATGATTTAAATGAACTGATTTGAGACCCAGTTTGGGCACTACAAAAGGAAAGTTGTCAATTATCTTAGTGAATTTCAGCCATGTAAAGTCAAACTAGACAAGCTATTCCTTTCCTAGCCTCTCATCCCTTCTCTCCTGCAAGTGGAAGTGTCAATTAATGGCTGAACACTTGCCATTTTGCCTCATGTAATTTACATGTTTCTATTTTATCCTAGTGAATTTAGAATTTGTTTAACGTTCAAAATCTGGGAAGAATACTGTTAAGCAATTTCAAAAAAAGGTGGACTGCTTTCCAAATATTATTAAGGAAAATTGAAATAGAAGATTATTAAACTTTAAAATTGAAATATAAAGTTCTAATACATGACCAATTTGACTATTTGTTCTTCCTTCTGTAGTTATACAGTTTGACCTTATAAAATCTACCAGTACTGATCTGCTTTAGTTCATCTTTATTGGTTTATCTTTATTATACACATGTTGACAATTTTCTAAGAGAAGAGTCTGTATTGCTATCATGGACACATTAATACTGTAAGAAAATTTTTAAATCTAAAAAGTGATTATTTTCTTTATTATGTGTGTGTGTGTTATGTGTTTGTGTGTGCATTGTGTGCTCAGAAGCTCAGTTGTATTGGACTCTTTGCAACCCCATAGACCGTAGCCTGCCAGATTCCTCTGTCAATGGGATTTTCTGGGCAAGAATAATGGAGTGGGTTGCCATTTCTTTCTCCAGGAGATCTTCCCAACTTAGAGAGAGCTAAATAACCTCTTGGAAGACATTTTCTTTCATGTAAACATTGTGACGATACTTCAGTGTAATTGTTTTGAAAGGGCTTGATAATAAAACTCTTTGCATATAAATCTACAACATGATAAATGTAATATAACATGATATTTTAAATTTGGAAGCTGCAGTGTCTTTTATGGACAAAAGTACATCAAAGGAAGCATTCTAATTACAAATTAAATGCAGGCTAAAAATTAATCCTAGGTTACATCTGGTTGCTGTGTATGAGAGATAAATATTTAACACAAATTAAACTACTATTTTTGAAACAAATATTTACTTTTTATTTAGGATGACCACACACGTACTTTTCTGTACTATAGCTACTGAATGTTTATGCAAAATACCAACAGACATAGACATAATAAAGTCTAATGGAAATTAAAGTAAAAAAAGACATTAAACTTCCTTTGTTCAGGAAAAAGTGTTTTTTATAGGAAACATAGCAAAGCAAGCTAATCTTACCATGTTTAAATGCAAATTTTATTGAGACAAATCAAAGGCAATGAAAGGCAGGCATAGTAGTTTCTTTCCATTTTAAACTACTTTATTGGCTTCAGCTGCTATCTTTGAATGATGCCAGTCTCTCATACTCAATTGACAATATCCTATGCTCAATCTTCCACTTCAGAAGAGAAGTTTCACTAACATGAAGAACCTTTCCATCACCTTTTCTTGCCAAGTTAGTAAAATAATGAAAAAGACATGTTAAAAAAAAAAATACATATATATATATTTAGCTTAAAAATGGGAAAATTTGAGTGCTTTATAGGAATTGTATGAACACTAAGTAAACACAGATTGTTTGGAAGCACTTTTAAATGTTGCACTCATAATTTTCAGTTGGTGGAGGAGGCTGTTCATCTAAGGGTATTTTAGATGGGGTGCTTTTACAGGTTCTACAATGAGCCAACTTAAGGCCCTAGATGAACAAGGTTCTAGAATTTCACTCGTCTCTGTAATAAAATATTCAAACTCTTATTTCAAAGATAGATTTATAGGCTTGTATGTAACCTAGCTTGCTCAAATTTCACATGAATATCCAAAACAAGATTAAATTCATATGGTTTTCTGTATGAGATGAAAAACAGCTTTGGTTGTACTACCTTCTTGTGTCTGAATTCACTAAAAGCTAAATCACATAATCCACAGTTAGTGGCCTCTGATGCTTAGGAAGTGTCTTTACTGCTCTTTCTAAGCCCATTTCCAGTCTATAGTATAATTGAAAACAATTTATGTCATTGACAGAGCAAGGGATTCTCATGTCATACCTTAGAAAATCATTCAGCTGATAAGTACTCTAATATGACTAAACTCTTTCTATTGGTGCATTAATTCACTGCATAAATAATTAATAAAAGTCACTGTTGAACTAGTTAGAGGAAAGGAAGTAAATTTAATCCTTGGCATACATAAATTTCAAATATATGGGATTACAAATTATTGCATGTAGATCAGATAATATAATATTAAATATTACTAGTTTGGGGGCCTGTCATTCACTTAGAAAGTAATTTCCACATGTAAACTAAAATAGCTAATTTGAAATATGTTTATAGATCAGTTCAGTTCAGTCGCTCAGTCGTGTCCGACTCTTTGCGACCCCATGAATCGCAGCACAGAAAATATATCTTTACATTCATATGAGAATCAAACAAATAAAAACCTGCTATTCCTCAGAATTATCTGACATTATTTTACTTTTAATTTACTATTAAAATTCAGAAGTTTCACTTAGTAGGTTTCTGTGCTCAATATCTGTATAATGCAACACAATTACTTTGATATAAATCACAGAAGCACACACACATACACGTCTTCCATCATCAACCCATTTGAAATATCTTCACAAGAGTAACCTTTAAATGTTGCAAGACTTGGTTTTATATTCCCAACAGGAATCTCATTTTCTATCAGAGGTATATCAGCATTATTATTTCATAGGAAGGCAATCATGATGGCACCTTTAATACCGGTGACTGATTTTCTCTGTTTCCATGTTTCTACACATTGTTAGTCCTTCCCTTGTGTACTGAAAAGGCATATGGCATTAGTCAGTGGTGAATTAAAGATCTTCTGTTTGCTTCAAATATAACTTTAAGGCCCTATATTCATGATGTACAAAATGGTTGATTATTCATTTTTAAAACCCATTGTAAAATTTTCCTGGGATTTTTTCAAAATTAAAACAGTATATAAAATGTAAACTAGGAAATAAAATCAACTCGTATAGCTGCACAGTAACAAAAGACTTCCACCTTCTATTAAGTTGAAATGATGCTCATTTGTGCATTTTATTAGACATACACTCTATCCAGCCTATTTTTGCATTTGATACAATCATCAAAAACTAGAACTAAATAAGACATTTGTACTGGGATCCCAGACAAAAGTATTGTAGAAAAATAATGTCAGAAGCTTAGAAATAGCTTTAGTACATCTATGGATGATGAAGACATTTCCAAATACCCTATGCCCAACAGTGTACACAAGAGTACCTGGTAATTCATACTGCTTAGAATTTCAAGCTAAAACTTCTCTGGACATGTCTTAATCTTTTCATGTGGTCTTCTACCTCTAGCGCTACCTCTAGCTGCACCAACTCTGGTGAGAGACAGAGTAAATTTGCCTCATGTATTAGGAAATGGCTACTCACCGCTGCTTTAGTTTTCAATTTTGTGCAGTAATTTTTGCAACTCATGGAGCTGCAACCAATATCAAGATTTTGGTCAGCTGTTCTCATTTGCTTGCAGCAGAGAAGGTTAGAAGGTATAGTGATGAAAACCAAAGAATACACTAAGAATTCTGGTAAGAAAATAATGGATGAATCAATATGTAACACACAAGAGCAAACAAAAGGCAGAGCAGGTAGTAATAAGGAGGAAGAAGTAAAAGAAGGCAGGAGATACTGATAGAAAGTAAGCTAATCAGTGGAATATAAATTAAGCCGGGATACAAACAGGTATAGGAAAATTCCAAATTATGGGAGTAAAGAAGGCAATAAAGAAATTGCCATTTTTCAAATTATGCAGATCCCCAGTGACTCAATGATAAAGAATCCACCTGCAATGTAGGAGATGTTGAAGATGCAGGTTCAATCCCTGAGTCCTCCAGGAAGATCCCCTGGAGGAGGGCATGGCAACCCACTCCAGTGTTCTTGCTGGGAAAGTCCCATAGAGAGAGGAAACCGAGGAGCCTGGTGTGCTACGATTCATGGGGTCACAAAGAGCTGGTCACAACTGAAGCAACTGAGCAGGCATGCATACACTTTTAAAGTCTAAACAGCAAATACATTGAAAATATTACTCTATTTTTAGGAATGTATACTTATTTATTTACTTAATTCACAATCACTAGATCAAGTATTAAAATATAAATGCTAAGCTTTGGTAATTTATAAAATTGTTTAATGTTAAAAATACATTGAATTATTTGACTAGGAAATTAAAATAAATGAGGCATGACAAAAAAAGATGTAAACAACTTCCTATCCTGGTCTGCCCATGTCCTGCCATGTGCTTCCAACATGCCACTCTAACTCAACATGGCCTGGGTCAGCTAAGCTTCAGGGTTGGTGTCTGCCCAAACAGTAATCCGATTTATTAATTTTTCTGGCTGGTCTAAATGTTTGGCTTCAAATCAAGTTCTCTTCCTAATTTGTGCATCCACTGTGGTGCTTGAATTGCCAGATACCATTTCTTATTTATTATCCCAGGGAATCCAAAGTGAGGCAGTAGAGTCAAGTGTTGAAGAGCACAAACCCTGGACTCCAATGTGAAATCAAGATCTTGGACAAGATGAAACCCTCTTGTGATTTATTTTCCTGTAGGTAACATGATGATACTAGGGTAATATGAGGGGCAAGGAGAGGTAATATATGTGAAACACTTAGAAAAATACCTGGAACATAGTAAATACCAAAAAAAAAAAAAAAAAAAGCCAATTGAAGAGGCTCCCCACCCATTCCTTTTCCTTGGAATGTACATTTTACCCACTATTTCCACAGTAGGAGCCATTTCAAGGACACACACTGGTGAGAGTAACGTGTTGTTTAAATTACCTGGACTGAATATGTGACTGAACCCCATTAAGGCTTTTATATAAACTTTTAAGATTCTGGTAGAAGGTTGGGCCTGGTGGGGAAATCTAATCATCTTGTGTCCACCCAGGACAAACCTCAGATGTCAGTTTCCTGGCTTATTAAATCTGCTGCCTACCAGTATGGTGTGGTCTGCCTCTTTTTTCGATTTCTCCTTGCTCTCTGTTTACAGGGGCTGATTTCTAATGTCACTCTGGGAACTTCTGAAGTTATGAACCAAGAAGGACCCAAGTTCCTTCCATGAACCAAGATGGAGGATCCAAGCCTCTCCATCTTCTAAAGCCTCTTGTTTTCTGTGATCAGTTGTAGAAGGGGAAAGAGAACTTGGAAAGAGAAAAACACTCTTCTTGAAAGCTGTGTCCCGGATGCTCAATACTTTGTTTCACATTTCACTGACTGGAACATATGTATGTCAAGGAAAGCTGAGAAATGTTGTCTAGCTGTGTGCCCAGTTTAGAGAGAAAACATAAACTTAATGAACAGTTTGTACATAGACCCTAGAGAACATAGAAATAACGTTTGTGAAGATAAATGAGAAAGACACACTCCTCCCAAAACCTGAAAAAAATTCAAAATCATGTTGACCAAAAATAAACTGGGATATATTCATACAACTGGACCCAATGAAGCAGTGAAAGGAAACAAACTACAGTAAACATGAGAACAGGACTACATCTCCGGGACTGTATCAGAGCAAAATAGCAAGTCCTGGAAGCTATATATAACTAAGAGAAATAAAAGAAATCTGCCACTGAATCCACATCATAAAAGCAGAATACCTAGAAAGTGGTGAACAAATGTAGTGGTGAACAAAATGTAGAATAGTGGTTATTGCAAAGAAAAGTGTGATAGAAAAATGGCAAAAGAATTGATGGCAGTTATAGGAAATGCCATAGGAAATTTCCCTTGGATGGTTGGGTGGAAAGTACAAGGTAATTCTTCAGACTCTTATTTTTTATAACTTACATATCATTTATGTGTTAAATAATGCATTACAATGTAAAAGGTTAAAGATCAAAAAGATCAAAATATAAAAATCACATTAACAATTGTTTATTATTGAGAATTATCAATTTGTTTAGCACTGAAAAGTGAAGTGAAAGTGTTAAATCACCCAGTCCTGCTGACCCTTTGCAAGCCCATGGACTGTAGCCTGGCAGGCTCCTCTGTCCATGGAATTCTCTGGGGAAGAATACTGGAGTGGGTTGCCATTTCCTTCTCCAGGCGACCTTCTTGACCCAGGGATCAAACCCAGGTATCCTGAATTGCAGGCAGATTATTCACCATCTGAGCCACCGGGGAAGCCCTGCTAATTTAACCAGGTTGTTAAAGCTTTAGGACTTAACTTTAGAAGGCTTAAGGTAGGACAAAGCAGTTAATTATACTGCTGTGAATTTCTGGTGTTATATTTCATTTTTGCTTTAATTACTGTTATTTTGTGATTTATTTTGATTGCAACACATTAGTTTTAATATTGAGATTTGTTAGTAGTCTATTTTGAATAACTTGGAGGAAATTATTTTCCATGCTATTATGCATTTGAAAGTGTAGTTTTATTATTTCAAGGAAGAGATTTTTTTTTCAGTGTTTTAAATTTTTCATGGGTTCCAAGAGCAAGTGAGATGAAAATACGGAAATATGTTTTATATTAAACTCCATTAGTATAATATATTTCATTAGATAAGGAATATTAAAAGGAAAATAAAAAAACCTCTTCAGAGCATGTTGTTAAAAACAGCCTACCTATGCACTGGAGAGTCAATTCATATTGGAATGAAAAACCTAGAAATAATCTTTTGGAATGCAAATATGGAGAAATAGCAACAATTTACCAAAATTAATGTTGCCTGGTCTGGGACCCACTTAATTGACAGATCATTGTTATATTCAACAACTCTCCTGTGTTCTCAACTCAGAGACAGAAAATTAAAAGATAGGCTTGGAAGATGTCTAAATTTAGGACTCCCTGTTACTGCTTCAGATCCTTACTCTATGTACTTTTTAACCTTCATTTGGGACCTATCTAGATGTTGCCCATAGGCAGTAATATAAAATAGGGTCCTGGCAAGAAGGAAGAAAAGATATAAGCAAATTACTCAATCTTGCTTTTCCCTTTTCTCTTTTAATATCATGGGGGTGCTTCTAGGAATCCATTTAAAATTCAGAATCAGAGAAATATCTCATAATCTAATTAGCAATGGATGATTGATGAAACCATATTAAGGGATTAATGTCTGTGAAAAGTATTTTTTAAAAAATATTTGACATAAAGGCCAAAATGCTAACTTATACCCTTTTACATTTAGTTGTCATTTGGATTTGAGTATTCATGTGTATTATTTAAATATCTTATTTTGGCAGAAGTATGTAGAAAATCTCAAGCAAATATATTTGCCTAGAGATGGTCGTGATATTTTGACAAGTTTAGGATGGATAAATATAAAACTGACGCAGAAACTGTGATGCCTGACAGACGTTGGTGTTTGCTTCATTATTGTCATGGAAATTTTGTATAAAAATAAATTTGACAAGCTTTGTTAGTTTGATGCAATTGAAAAAGTTGTTTGTATAATTTCTTTGATGATTAACTGACTGGAGTTTTAATGATGCTATTGAAGAGAAAAACAATGAAGCATCATTCCTAGCAACTAGTACCCGGCAGCATAGAAAATGATTCACATTTGGCAAATTTACCTTGAATACAGCTGTTGGATGAACATAAAATTCGAATACTTGAAAGAAAAATGAGATATGGAGCCTGGCATTTATAATGAATTATCAAATGTGAGTAATTGCACTTAGTTGAACCAAAACACTGAACTTTTGGAAGCTGACTCCTCACTTTAATAATTTCCTTTTAAAAGTTATTTTATGCCTTATGTCTTGGGTGGCCCTACATGGCATGGCTCATAGTTTCATTGAATTAGACAAGGCTGTGGTCCTTGTGATTAGATTGGTTAGTTTTCTGTGATGGTGGTTTTCAGTCTCTCTGCCCTCTGATGGAGAAGGATAAGAGGCTTAGGAAAGCTTCCTGGTGGGAGAGACTGACTAAGGGGAAACTGGGTCTTGTTCTGATGGACAGGGCCATGCTCAGTAAATCTTTAATCCAATTTTCTGTTGATGGGTGGAGCTGTGTTCCTCTCTGACTTTTACCTGGGGCCAAACTATGGTGGAGGGGATGAAGATAATGGTAACCTCTCTTAAAAGATCCCAGGCTTGTACTGCCACAGTCCATGCCCCCAACCCAGCAGCAGGCCACCACCAACCCACGCCTTCACCAGAGACTTGTGGACACCCACAGGAAGTCTCCTGTGGGGTCACTGTTCCTTTCTCCTAAGTCCTGGTGCACAAGGTTCTATGCACCAGGACTAGTTCCCAGTCCTTTAACACCCCCAAAGGATGTCTTTTTCATTATAGGGGACTGGAATGCTAAAGTAGGAAGTCAAGAAACACCTGGAGTAACAGGCAAATTTGGCCTTGGAATGTGGAATGAAGCAGGGCAAAGACTAATAGAGTTTTGCCAAGAAAACGCACTGGTCATAGCAAACACCCTATTCCAACAACACAAGAGAAGACTCTACACGTGGACATCACCAGATGGTCAACACCGAAATCAGATTGATTATATTCTTTGCAGCCAAAGATGGAGAAGCTCTATACAGTCAGCAAAAACAAGACCAGGAGCTGACTGTGGCTCAGATCATGAACTCCTTATTGCCAAATTCAGACTCAAATTGAAGAAAGTAGGGAAAACCACTAGACCATTCAGGTATGACCTAAATCAAATCCCTTATGATTATACAGTGGAAGTGAGAAATAGATTTAAGGGCCTAGATCTGATAGATAGAGTGCCTGAAGAACTATGGAATGAGGTTTCTAATAGAGTTTTGCCAAGAAAATGCACTGGTCATAGCAAACACCCTCTTCCAACAACACAAGAGAAGACTCTACACATGGACATCACCAGATGGTCAACACTGAAATCAGATTGATTATATTCTATGCAGCCAAAGATGGAGAAGCTCTATATAGTCAACAAAAACAAGACCAGGAGCTGACTGTGGCTCAGATCATGAACTCCTTATTACCAAATTCAGACTCAAATTGAAGAAAGTAGGGAAAACCACTAGACCATTCAGGTATGACCTAAATCAAATCCCTTATGATTATACAGTGGAAGTGAGAAATAGATTTAAGGGCCTAGATCTGATAGATAGAGTGCCTGATGAACTATGGAATGAGGTTCGTGACACTGTACAGGAGACAAGGATCAAGACCATCCCCATGGAAAAGATCATGGAAAAGAGTTGCCTTATGGAAAAACCCAAATGAGTGTTTGGCCAACCCCAGTACCATAAAAAACAAAGCAAAAAACCCCAAATCATGCCTGGATGTAATTCTGAATGAATCAAGGATTACGGGGTTGACTTCAGTCACTGACTGTATCAAGTGGCTGGAAATTCCACCCCCCAACCCCCCTTCCCTGCCCCAGAAGGCCAGAGGGCACCACATGAGCAGCTGATGAGCGCTTGTTCCTGAGTCTCACACACTTTTTCTCCCTTACTGTAAGTGGTTAAGTTGGCCAGGCATTCGATCTTGATTACTGGTCCCTGAGCTCTAGGGCTTAAGGACTCCTTGACTTAGGTTGGCCTGGGTTCCCTGTCCTTCACCATCTCCCAGAGTTTGCTCAAACTCATATCCGTTGAGTTGGTGATGCCATCCAACCATCTCATCCTCTGTCATCCCCTTCTCCTCCTGCCCTCAATCTTTCCCAGCATCAGGGTCTTTCCCAATGAGTCGGCTCTTCGCAGCCGGTGGCCAAAGGACTGGAGCTTCAGCCTCAGCATCAGTCCTTCCAATGTATATACAGGACTGATTTCCTTTAGGATTGACTGGTTTGACCTCCTTGCAGTCCAAGATTCTCTCTAGAGTCTTCTCCAACGCCACAGTTCAAAAGCATCAGGTTATTGCGAGGGTTAAACGAGATATACAGGCCAAGTGCTAACAGCGGCCGGCACACATCCAGGCCCCAGGAGATCCTCTGGGAGTGTGCCGGTCACTGTGGCCTCTGTGCTGGCCGCTCCGTGGTCACTTGGAGTGACCCACGGCTTTAGGTGAGGCCTTCATCATCAGCATGTTCAGGCTCCAGAGCAAACACCCGGGTGTCCCTGGGTGCTCAGTGGGAGGAGGCCCTGGCTCCCCACCCACCAAGCTTTTCATGCACTTTGTGGCTTCTCCGCTTTCTCTGAGATTGTTGATTGCATAACAGAGTGTGTGGCTGGTAGCACGGTCCCGGGCAGGTTCTGTTCTTCAGAACACTTAGGAAGAGGGGAGGTTCGAGGTGCTTCATTCTGCTTCATCCAGAGCCCTTGGCTTAGATCTGATTTTTCTTTGGTCTGTTCCCACTGACTTTCAGCTAAAGACGTAACAGAAACACCCTGCTGCTCGATTCCTCCATCCATTTGCTCATTGATTCTGCAGACGGAGACTGATTATCTGCTAAGTACTGTAACAGCGTATTGTATTTATATCACTGAAGGGTCTATCCTGGTGATTTTTCTTAAAACTAAGAGCTGTTCCAAAGAAGAACTGAAATGTTCACCTCCAGTGACGGACAGCTTCACAGCTTATAGACAATCTACTGTGTATGAATACTCGACCTTTGTAAATAAGAGTTGGGAACCCAGAGAGAGACATACAGAACTGGGGTGCTAGGTTAGATATTTATTGTTTATCCCTCCAACTCAGACACTTCAGGGCATGAAGGGAGAGATACTTAGCAATTATGCCAAGAGAACAGGCAGGAGCTGGGACTGTCCCAGGAAGCCAGAACATATCGTCCCCTGAACAGAAAGACAGAGTGAGCATCTTAATGCAGAAGCAGGCCCTACAAGTGAGAAACAGTCACAACTAAAGAACACACGAAGATCCTCCGGAGGAGGGCATGGCAACCCACGCCAGTGTTCCTGCCTGGGGAGTCCCCAGGGACAGAGGCGCCTGGGGGGCTGCCGCCCACGGGGTTGCAAAGCGCTGGACGAGACTGAGCGACTGAGCAGGAAGGACAGACAGCTGGGGAAGCGGGAGGCACGAGACTGAGCGACTGAGCAGGAAGGACAGACAGCTGGGGAAGCGGGAGGCACGGCGGTAAAGCACCCGCCCGCCCACGCAGGAGGCCCGGGCGACTGGGGCTCAGCGCCTGGGGTGAGGAGTCCCGGGGATCCTGGCCAGACGGGCTCGGCTCGCGCAGTCTCCTGCTGGGCGGTCAGCTCGTCAGCGGTGATGCGGAAGTGGGGAAGGGGAGGGTGTGGGCGGCTCCTGAGATGTTCCCCTCGACGGTGATCATGTGCCCAGTAATAAAGGAGCATTCCAGCCCTGTGTCCCCACGGTCGGCCGGAGCGTCTGTGGGCCCCTGAGCAGCTGCGGGGCAGGAGGAGAGGGATTGGCTGCCAAGTCTGGACTGAGCCCGGGGTGAGGGCCCCAGGGGAGGGAGCCCTGGCCTTTGTTTTCCCCATTTTACTCGTTCAAGTCAGCTGCCTAAGGGCCAGTTGCACAGAGGAGATTAACTGAGCTTCTCAGCAGGAGAATTCGACCCTGGGTGTTGAAATCCTACCTGGTTAGTGCTGATTTTAATCTCGACCAATTAAGTTTTCAAAGACCAGCAAACTTCCTTGTTGACTAAGTAGAGCCTCTTAGTTCCACTTGATTTACTGGGCGGCATTCTCCCACCTGTCTCTCTTCCCTCCCTGAGAAATAAAGTGGGCCCACACAAGAGAGACTTCCAAATAAGAAATCTGGCAGAGTCAATTCTGGGGCAAATACTTCTGTTGTGCTCAGCCGTCTGCAGTGCGGCCTGGACAGCCCACCTTAGGGCGGGGTGGCTGCCTCGAACCAGGTTTCAGCATGGTGGGGGTTGGTGGTTTAGTCGCTCAGTCGTGTCTGACTCTTTGTGAACCTAAGGACCATAGCCTGCCAGGCTCTTCTGTCCATGGGATTCTCCAGGCAAGGATACTGGAATGCACTGCCATTTCCTTCTCCGGGGGATCTTCCTGACCCAGGATTGAACCCGTGTCTCCTGTATTACAGGCAGATTTTTCACCGCTGAGCCACAAGAGACTCCCAGCTTTCAACAGAGTGTACAGAAAAAGAAGCTCTCCAAGTTCAGATGAAATGATTGAATACATAGGACATCCATTTATGCCTCTGGAGAAGTAAGAGCTATAGAACACCAAAGAGAACGGCAGAGATTTGTTGTTTCCGGTTCTGGAGGCCAGAAATCTCACGTCCAGGTGTAGGACCACCCTCCCTCCGGAGGCCCAGGGCTCCTGTGCTTGGGACAGCCTCCGGCGTTCCTCGGGGCCAATGCTCTGTCCTCAGAGGCGTCCTCCCTGCCCCCTCACCTGGTCTGTGTCCACCATCCCCAACCACGGCTTGACCCTGGGGCGCCAGCCGTGAAAGCGCCCAGTCCCAGCCACTGGCCCACCAGGGAAGTCCCTCATGGCTCCCCTCATCCTGCTGGGTCAGCTTAAATCCTCCAAGGCTCTTCCCAAGGAAGGTCCCATCTGAGGTTGGGGGTAGGCCTCCCACGATTGATGCACAGGGTGAAGGATGGTGAGACCCCTGGAGTCTGTGCGGAAGCAGCCTTTGGGTGGAAAACAGGCGGCAACACTGTTTCAAAAAAGCAAGCTTGTCCTGACTTTTCCTCTTGCTCAGTGGAGAGCCGAGGGCCTCCAGTGCCTTTATCCGCCAGCCAAGGGCTAGGTCCAGGGGCTGGATTTAAGGCTTTGGGCTATTTTAAGTTAAAAGTTGGTTTCATGATAACCAGCAGCTGAGTGTTTGACACCCTACCTACCTACCGGTCTTCTCCTTCCCAGATTCCTTTCGCCAACCTGTTACGGAGAAGGATTAGGGTTGCTAAGCAGAAACAGGGTCCCCAAAGATCTTTGTGTCTCTGGAAGCGTAAACTGGGCCTCCTGGGTGAAGACCTGGACCCCGGTGCACACGCTGTACCTGCTGGTACACGTCGGTCGAGGGATCAGGAACCTTTTACCTGTTTCTCGACGACCATTTAAACAGGGGCAAAGAGCTGTCTGTGGAAGTTGGGAAACAAGGGTTTCCTTTGTGAGAAGCCCCCGGACAGGGCTTCCCCGGGTACCCTGGTTTCTGAGAGGACCCGAGGGCCCCTTGATCCCGTGAGGGCAGTGAAGTGCACCTGGGAGCTTGGAAATGATCTTTCCAGGGGTCTGTTGGCATGCTGACCTTCCGTGGGGCCCCCCCGGAGCCGGACGACAGTCAGTCAGGTGGCGGGCCGGTCTGCCCGCACACGCTGCGGCCGCAGAGCAGAGCATTAGGGGCAGGCTGGAAGGGTCCTGTCAAGCCGGCCCCTCATCTCAGACTCCCTCAGAGCTTATCTGCTCGTGCCCACCCCACCGCCACTGCCCACCCCGGCCCCGGCCTAGTCGGGTCCTTTTGCAACTAACAAGATTGAATTAGGGGAAAGGGGGATGCCAGCAGTCCCCACCGGCACGGTCACAGGGCCCCTGGGCAGGGAGGAGGGTCACGAAGGGCCTGGGAGCCGTCGGATGGCACATGAGACGCAGTCTGAGGGCGGCAGGGAGGCAGTCACGTGACCCAGCACGCGCGGAGGACAGCAGGCGGCTGGGGCGCCCGGGCCCAGGGACGGTCTCCACACGCCCTCCACGGCCCCGGGCAGCGTCACGGCGACTCCTGAAGCAAACACAGAGCTTGAACTTCTTGACTTGCATGATTTCGTGGGGTCTTCTGGGTCAAGTGAACAGCGAACTGTTTTAGAGGCCTCGAAATTAAAAGATGCTTGCTTCTTGGAAGAAAAGCTTTGACCAACCTAGATAGCATATTAAAAAGCAGAGACATTACTTTGCCAACAGAGGTCCGTCTAGTCAAGGCTATGGTTCTTCCAGTGGTCATGTACGGATGTGAGAGTTAGACTGTAAAGAAAGCGGGGTGCCAAAGAATTGCTGCTTTTGAACTGTGGTGTTGGAGAAGACACTTGAGAGACCCTTGGACTCCAAGGAGACCCAACCAGTCCATCCTAAAGATCAGTCCTGGGTGTTCACTGGAAGGACTGATGCTGAAGCTGAAACTCCAATCCTTTCACCACCTGATGCGAAAAACTGACTCATTTGAAAAGACCCTGATGCTGGGAAAGATGGAAGGCGGGAGGAGAAGGGGACGACAGAGGATGAGATGGTTGGATGGCATCACCCACTCAATGGACATGAGTTTGAGTGAACTCCAGGAGTTCATGATGGACAGGGAGGCCTGGCGTGCTGCAGTCCATGGGGTCGCAGAGAGTTGGACACAGCTGAGCGACGGAACTGAACTGAGGCCACTTTCCACCAAAGCTAAACTCTAACTTTCAATAGAGAACCTACCTGAGAGAAGACAGATAAAACACAAGGAGCTAGATTCTGATGAGAAAATTAGTGAACTTTTAACCCATCGCCCTTGGCTGTCTTATACCCTGAACTGCGGGAGGCATATCACGGGGGACAATGTGGTCTCTCAAGTAGAGAACTCATGAGACGGAGCCAAAGCCCTGGAAGAACGGTGGCTGATGAATGAAAATGTGGTAACTGCCTTTCACATGCCACCGTCTTCAAGTCAGAGACCTAGGCAGGGACCCCCACACCCAGGACACCGTCTCAGCAGCCCTATTCTTCCCAGAGCCAGCAGCCTTGAGCCAGACACTCGGTGTTAAAATCGTTCAGGACGAGATTCTTCCCATTAGCTTCTCTGAAGATTTATACAGAAAACCGACACAGAACCAAGTGGGTCCTATGGCTTGGAAGCACATTTCACGCATCTTTCTTTGCATGGTTTGGCTGTGTTCGGGGATCAGTGTGAAATTCCCCCTGTGGCCCGTTTATTGTTAGCCAGTCTGCCGCCTCTTCAGGAGTAAGCGTGAAGTAACTGGGATCCAGTAAGTAGGTAACTGGGTAGTTGGCCAGCTTCTGTATAAGATATGATGTATTAGAGTTATGTTTGAATATGTTTATTAATAAGTACTTTATGATATTGGCCACATGGTGCAAAGAGCCAGCCCATTGGAAAAGACCTAGCCCATTGGAAAAGACCTTGATGCTGGGAAAGATGGAGGGCAGGAGGAGAAGGGGGCGACAGAGTTTGAGATGGTTGGACGGCATCACTGACTCAATGGATACATATTTGGGCAAACTGGAGATAGTGAAGGACAGGGAAGCCTGGAGTGCTGCAGTCTGGGTCACAAAGAGTTGGACATGACTTAGTGACTAAACAACAATATTAATACTTTTCAAAGGTATAGTCCAACTCTAAGACTTTATCTGCTAGTTATAGTATTACAAAGAGATCATCTGAAACTCTCAGAAGGTGAATTTTCTTAGCAAAAGTTCTATTTTAAGACATGGAGTAGAAAAGGCAGGCTTAGATTTAAATTGGCCCCTTTCCCTCCCGTCTTTTCACCACCCAGATAAAGGCATTGTCTATAACCCACATGACTTGATTATGTCTAATCCTGTTCTTTAGACAAACTACCAGAAGCACTCCTTGGGTAGGATCTCAGGAGACTCTGGAAACTGGCTAAATAAACACAATACCTGTATCCCCATCGTGAGCTCCTAGTTGCTCAGCCGCGCATCTGCAGCTGTAGAGACAGGACATGGAAATCCTTGCTGACTCACAGACTGACCTTTAGTGAACCGGGGTAATTCAACCACCTGCTCACAGACCAGAAAAATTCCAGAAAACATTTCACTCCCCAAACTTTACTCTGAAACACAGGGTTAGACTAGTTCAGAGCAGGCATCACAGTAAGTCCCCTACATACGAACCTTTAAGTGCAAATTTTCAAAGATGCAAACACTCTTCTTGTTCACTTGATGCCAGCTGCAGTACTGTGCACGCACGCTAAGTCGCTTCAACCGTTTCCAACTCTTTGCGACCCCATGGATCGTAGCCCAGCAGGCTCCTGTGTCCATGGGATTCTCCAGGCAAGAATACTGGAGAGGGTTGCTGTGCCGTCCTCCAGGGGGTCTTCCCGACCCAGGGAATGAACTTGAGTCTCTCACATCTCCTGCACTGGCAGGTGGCTTCTTTACCACCAGCGCTACCTGGGAAGCCCCCGATGTACTGTACTACTGTACTTTTCAAGGTATCATTAAGATTTAAAATTTTTTTTTTTATGTCTTATTTGCATAGAAAGTATTACAAACCTATTACAGTACAGTACAGTTGACTGTGTTAGTTGGGTACCTAGGCTAGCTCTGTTGGACTTTAGAACAAATTGGCCTTCACAAACTCGCTCCTGGAACACCACTCGCAGTTAGGTAGGGGACTTGCTATTCTGTGCTGGGAGTCTCACAGTGAAAGTGACCTGACTTGGTTGTTTCCATCACACCCACCTCCCCCCGCAGCCTGGCCCAGGGGTCTGTGTTTCTCACCCTGGGATGAGAGCCTCTGAGGCCAGCTCTGATTCTTGTCCTACCCAGCACCCAGCCCTGGCAGCGTGGGCATTCACACCGGGCGGTGTGTGTGCGTGTACCACATCTGCGACAACTTCGTCACCTGGGGTGACCCCGTCCAGCAGGCGCCAGGGACAGCGGACCTCTGCCATGCGAACCCTCACTCGGGGTCCCTGGACGCGCTGGCTGTCAACAGCCTGGAGGCTCCCTCTGCCCCTCTCCTGGGTGCCCAGACACCCTGTGTCCTAGGACGAGGAGAAGGGCCCTCTCACTTCAAGACGGAGGACAGCATTCCTGGGAGCGGGCAGGCCAGAGAAGATGTCCCACTTCCCAGAATCAGTGGGTGGGGCGGGAGGTTAAACACCTCCATTTCCACCATGAGGAAAAAATATTTTCCCCAAGAGATTGTGTGGCAACTTAGTAAATTTTGGAAAGCTATAAAATATTCTTCCATTCCAAATGTGACTATCCTACAGAGGGAATTCCCCCTCCTCCCTTTAAAGAAAAACCCATAAATCCAATGGTTGGTTTTGAACCTTTAATAAAAGTAAAAAAATGAATTCAAAANTTAGTAAATTTTGGAAAGCTATAAAATATTCTCCCATTCCAAATGAGACTATCCTACAGAGGGAATTCCCCCTCCTCCCTTTAAAGAAAAACCCATAAATCCAATGGTTGGTTTTGAACCTTTAATAAAAGTAAAAAAATGAATTCAAAAGAACACAATGCTGAAAACTTAGTATGAATGTGAATCTCACTAGATGTTCCAATCTGGTATAGTGCAAATTCTGCTCACACTAGTTAACATTTTCATGAACTCAAATGACTTTGGTGCACATACTTGCTAGAAAATATTGGCAACGAAATTCTTCAGATTCACATCTTTTGGCTATACTGCTTCTAACAGACATAGATTTATTTCCAGTTTAAGAGAGAAAAATACTCATTGTGCACGATCAAGTATATTGGAAAGATTCAATGACTGCTTTCATCTAATAACTTCTGGTTTTTTCACAAAAACGCTGACATCCTCATTGAAAAATCTTTTCGCATAGCTGATGGTTTTCGTTTTTAGAAAATGTCATAAGGGGGTCATTGCAAAGTTCAGAATGGTCCTATTTTCTTTTAAACGAAATTCCTCTAAAACAAAGTCACTACAGTAACCTAAAATTTACTCCAGGATATTCTCCTTAAAACAATAGCAAACTGAGACGGGGACGGTCGGGTGAGAGGAGCCGAGGACGTGCAGAGTCCACGGCTGCCGGCAGGGGCTCCCACGCCCCCAGCCCCCTGACTGCCGGCAAGGGCTCCCACGTCCCCAGCCCCCCGACTGCCAGCTGCCAGAGGAATCCTACCATCAAGCCACATTCACAGGATTCAAAACAACCTAAATGTTTCAAATTGCAAAATACAGAAAGGGTGAATTTGTAAGTAAAAATCACAAGTTTACTAAACCCCCCAAACTAGGAGTATTTCAAAGGACTGGGGCTCAGCTGGAGGGCACGATAAAGTAACTTCACAAGTGGAAAGAAATTATTGCTGAATTTTGCCTCCATGCAGCACTGAAATGGAGAACCCTCTTTAACATCGCATACATTTAAAAAAATAATAATAAATATTTAAAGAGAATACAAGGCTCAGATTGGTTTTCCTATACATTGCACTTGAAGTCGAAGGCCCAGGACTTGCATACCGGGCCCCCCGTGGGCTGTGCCATTGAGTACACTGTGCTCACCGCGTCCTTTGAGGGTTTAGAGACACCGAATGTTTGATGCAGTGATGCGCACACTCCTTTTTACAAGGCAATCACAGATTGCAGATACCATAGGGCTGTGGGGAAAAAGCTGTCTCTTCTTCCCAAGTATCAAAGGAAACGCAAGGTTTGGGCCAAGACAGAGACATGTGGCAGGCGGGTGCCCCCTCCGAGACGACGCAGATTCCGGGCAAACTCTGTGAATAGCGGGGTGGAAAGTCCAACCCCTCGCAGCGCAGAGCCACGACCTCCCACTCACTGTCTCGTCTGCAGGATTGTTTGCATGGGGCCCCACGCGGGCACCGAGGGCACGCCGTGCCCGCCTGCCTGGCACGGCCACCCAGCACTTGCTGCCACCACTGCCTTTTTTCACAGCACAGCCCTATTTTTAAAATCTTTTGGATGAGCAATATTCCTATCTCACCACACTTCATCTTCGTAAGCACCACCAAGCCGTCCCCAGGGCCCTGACATGGAACCAGAGCTGGCAGTCAGGCTTTAGTTCGAGGCTAGGAAATATGGCAACTTGGCATTTAATAACACGGGAAACTGAGTCCTCGGGGCCCGGGGCCCGGCCGGCCTGCTCATGGTGCCCCCCGGCGGACACAGGCCCGGACACTGTCCCACAAGGTGCCGTCTCAACACCAGCGGCCATCCACCCGCTCGGCTGCCCTGAAACAGGTGAAGGGTTTTCCAGGAGTCACTGGTACAGTCAACCCCATCTGAAAAGATTACTGAGGAAAAGAGATCGTCTTCGTCACTACCCAGTATCATGGATTTTCCTCCCAAACGTTGCCGCTCTTCAGGATCCGTGGGTCTGAAGGTTCAATCACTGTGTGGCTTTTCAGGGACACCCTATGTGGGGAAAGAGAAAAAAAGAGAGGACGTTAGCGCTCAATGTGTGCGTGTTTTAATTAGCAATTTAAGCGGACCCTACAAAGTGAGAGATGAAGAATTCCTTTGTGCCGGAGGCGAGGGTGGAGAGGGGCAGCCGGTGGGCTCCCCAGCCCCATGCCGATGCCCTCGGGGCCCTGAGCTGGGAGCCGCCGTCTCAGCAGACCCGGTCTGTCCCGCTCAGGCAGGACGGGAGGCGGCACCGCTGCCCAGAAGCCATGTCTATGCACGTCCTGTCACCGACCAGTGCGGCCACTCGGAGAGGGCACCCTGTGCTTGTGGCCGCCGTCTGGGCCCGGCCTGGTGGGCCCTCAACCGAGGACGAATACCCCACTGGAGGGGCAGGTCCCAGATCAGAGGCTGACCTTCCTGAGGTCATGGGGCTGTGTGAGGAGAGCCCCCTGCCTCCCGCCAGAGCCGGGGCCCCCCCGTGTCCACCCTGACCCCTGCCGGGAGGCCGAGCGAGCCACACGGGCCTGCCCGCTCTGCACCAGATGCCAGGCGCTCAGCCTCCTGGGCTCCGACCCCCATCTCCAAAGCGGGCTGACAGTCCTGCCCCCAGACCGCTGCCGCAGACTCGGCCAAGTGCCAACAACGTCAGCCCCTGACGACACCACGGCCACGACGGCCAGGAGCCGCCGCATCGCAGATGGAGAGGCACGCTGCGGACGCGGCGTCCGGGGCCGGGGCTCTGGGGACAGGGCCACGCTGCTCACGCGGCAGCGCGAAGCCTCAGTGCTTCCGAGAAGAGACTTGCATCTGCAAACAACCGGCACGAACCCGATAAAATGAGGCTGCAGACGCCCAGTGAGGCCTACAGGCGGACGGCAGGTACCACAGGAAAAGCCCCGCGGGCCGCTGAACGCTCGAGCAAAGCCAGCCTGTGGCTCTGCGGCCGCCCGCCCGGGCCGGGAAGCGCGGTTACGGGCAGAACCGAGCGGACGGGAGGGGCGGGCTGCAGGCGGTCACACGGGACTCTGGCCCCGTGCTGACCCGCGCCCACCTCGGGTTGACGCCTTCAGCCCTTTGTCTTCTGCGCGTTCTGCTACAAAGCCTCACTTGGGAGACGTGTGAAGCCAAAAATTCATCCCGAAACGCTGCTGCCAGAACACGAATCAGAAGTGTCCTCGGTCCGACGGCCGCGGGAGGCTGCCCTGAAAGCGAGGACGGGGGCCTCGGACGGGTGACCAGGGCCGTCAGCGGGGTGCCGCGCGACCCCACTTCTGAGGCCCCGAGTCCTTCCAAGTTCTAAGTGAAGAGTAAGCTCACCCTCACACAGCACCTGTTAGTTTCTCCCCTTTCTTCAAAGAAACAAAATAAAAACCTGGCTAAAGTATTCAAACTCTTTCTTTAAAAAAATGTTTAACTTGCTCAAGAGAGTCTAGCGAGGTGCCGCGTTGTCCAGGCCGAGCTGAGACCCCACAGAGACACAAACCCAAGCCGTCAGGGCGCACACCCCAGCGCGCTGCGGGGCACGCGCCTCCGTGCCCGGCCCTGGGCACGGCTCTGGGGGACCAGGACGGGGCGGTGGGTGGTCAGGCGGGGGCAGAGGGCAGAGGCCACGCCCCTGCTCCAGCCCATCACAGCCGCTGGCCGCTGGCTGGTGGGGAAGAGCAGAAGGTTCTTCCGGCAGGGACGGTCAAGTCACGGGCGGTTACAGGTTTCTAAGACAAACCTTATTATAAATATATTTTTCGTTCTTCAGCCCTGATGCAATTTGAAGCAAATATAACTTCCTATACTTCCAATTCTAGTCTCATGAAAAATACAGTTTTGGCTTCACACACTCATCTGTTTGCTCCGCAACAACAGCATGTTGCGGAAAGGCGGTCTGCCATCCCACGGACATGGCAGGAAGGGCTGAAGTGGACGGAGAGTTTGTGAAGAGGAGGGGTCGCTGTCAGGTTCAGAGGTCAACTGATAGGCTGTGAAGGCTGTGTAATTCCTGCCGGACAAAGCGGGGCTTTTTAAGATTCCCTACTGCTTTGAGGGGAGAGTCATTTACAGAGGGCTTCCCTCATAGCTCAGATGGTAAAGAATTGGCCTGCAATGCAGGAGCCTCTGGTTCAATTCCTGGGTCGGCAAGATCCCCTGGAGAAGGGATAGGCTACCCACTCCAGTACTATTGAGCTTCCCTTGTGGCTCACCTGGTAAAGAATCCATCCGCAATGCGGGAGACCTGCGTTTGATCCCTGGTTTGGGAAGATCCCCTGGAGAAGGGAAAGGCAACCCACTCCAGTATTCTGGCCTGGAGAATTCCATGGACTGTGTAGTCCATGGGTTCACAAAGACTGAGCAACTGTCACGTCACTTTATTTCACTTACAATGCCCTGAAGGATGGAAGGGAGAAGGCAATGGCACCTCACTCCAGTATTCTTGCCTAGAGAATCCCAGGGATGGGGGAGCCTGGTGGGCTGCCGTCCATGGGGCCGCACAGAGTCGGACACGACTGAAGCGACTTAAACAGTCCTGCGGTGACCGTCCCATGGACAACCTCCGCGGGACACGGCTGGCGGGCCTGCCCCCCTCCTGACGCGGCTCTGCCCACTGCAGAGACCACGGCCACGGGCTCCTGTACACAGGCCAGCGCTGCGGTGACCAAGCACTGCTGGCCCCTGAACAGCAAGGCTTTGAGAGCAAGGCTTCACTTAGGCGCGCCTTTTCAATACGGCCCCTAGTTGACTGTATCCGTCAACATAGGATTCATCCAACACACTCAGGTTTTCAACTTCTAGGAGGGCTGGTGCCCCTAATCCACCTGTTCTTCAAGGGTCAACTGCAGAACAGCGGTAAACTTTAAAATTGCAAAAGAGAAAAGAACAACCCCAACCACCTACTTGTCAGAAGCGGCCACTTCTTTCCTGCAGAGCGCTCCCCCGCCCGCCCCCACCAACACGGCTCCTCACTACGGCCCGCCTCTGCCAGTCCGACCGCTGACCCCTTAAGGCCATCTGAACCGCGAGCCTCACTCCTGGGCCCCGAGTAGCTGTAACAGGAGTAACCCTCCCTCATCCTCTCCCCGACTCTGCCAGAAACACGCTGAGACCTGAGCCGTGACCGCCCTGCCTGGGATCACGTGGACCATGTCCTCTGCTGGGGTCTGGGGACTCAGGGAAAGGGGCTTTGCTCTTGCCCTCCCTCGAGTGGCCGGGAGCAGAGGCGGCATCTGTAAAACCAGCTGTGACTGCCCCTCTGGCTTCACACGTCTGAGGAGTCTACCGGTCTCCCCGTCAGCAGCTCGCCCTGCTGGGGCCGGGGCCCAGGCCCTGGCTGGGGACTAACATACCACAAGCCGTGAGGCATGGCCAAATACACACACAAATAAATGTGCACGGATGGAGAGACAGCGGGAGGGCTGGACTCAGAGACCAGGGTGGGGCTCCTTCCCTTTGATGACTGCAATGCTCACCAGCCTCTTCCAGTTTCAAGACACAACAGTAACATCCAAAGATAAGACTGTCCCCAGTTTTGAAGAGTAAAAAAGAAGAAATACCTTTAAGAAAGGGGAATTACCATTACGCCAGTTATCTTAAGTTCTGTTTAAAACTTTCACTCATCTTTTCAAAAAAAATATGAAAGTGGCTACGACAAACCAGCCATCCTAAAGGAAATCTACCCTGGATATTCATTGGAAGGACTGATGCTGAAGCTGAAGCTCCAACACTCTGGCCACCTGATGCGAAGAGCCAACTCACTAGAGAAGACCCCGACGCTGGGAAAGACTGGAGGTAGCAGGAGAAGGGGCGACAGAGGATGAGACGGCTGGATGGCAGCACCGACTCAGCGGACGTGAGTCTGAGCAAGCTCTGGAGACGGTGAAGGACAGGGAAGCCTGGTGTGCTGCAGCTCACGGGGTCGCAAAGAGTCGGACACAGCTGAGCGGCGCCCAGCAGCAGCGAGACCAGGCGGGAGGACGGCTGCTGAAAGCTCCTCAGCTCGGTGCTGCTGCCGAAGGCGTGGCCGTGCTGCTCCTGGGCGGCTCCTCCAGCCGTTTCTGGGGTTACGGACCTGCGTGTGGCGTGCAGGGTCTACCTCTTTCGAAAGGACGCTTCTTTACAAAATTTGTTCAAAAGACCTTCATCATAAACGTATGACAGCATCCGCCCCTCCTCCTGAAGTAATAACCAGTTGGCTGAATGGTGTCAACTTTAACTCCATGAAGAGTCACGGGAGCTGAAGACAGCCTCATCTCAAAAGTCTTATTAAGATGCTACCTAAAAACTACCAAAATGAACACCTCAAGGCAGACGGCGAGCACGCAGCTGCCTCATTCTCCCCGGGATCACCAGGGGCCGTGGGGATCAGCACAGGGGTGCTGCGAGGCTGTGGTCACAGGGCAGGGCCGCCCGCATGCTCACAAGGGGTCCAGAGACAAACCGCTGTCAGCTTTTGTTTTGGCAGCGGGTCCAGACAATCACAAGGGTCGGGGTGGGGTAGGATGGCGTGGACATGGGAGCCAGCGGGACACATCACAAATTCCCCCTTTTAAATTACTGTTTCCATTCTTGTCAATCAGCCCAGCAGGCGGCTCCCACGCCAGGCTCAGTGGGCGCAGATAAACGTCCTCTTTTTAAAAACAAAAGCACGAGGGACCAAGACAAGTTTCTAAGCAAGTCCCAGAGTGTGTCTCTGAGAGAAATGGCCCTTATAAGACTCTAGTTTCCTTTTCTTAAATTCATTTCATTTAAGCCTTCGAGTTGAAGTCTACTGAAAACAGTTAAATGTCCATGTTGCACGCTCCTTCGTCAAAGTGCTCAAGCATCGCGATCTTTCACTCCCAAACAGAACTGCCAAGGCACCCTGACTGGGTCTGCCTTTCTGGCTCTTGGGAAACGGCTCCGTTCGGGACTCAGTGTCTCTCCCTTTAGTCCTTAGACAAGGTCCAGGCCAGAGCCCACTCACCCAGGGACACTCAGCACCGCCCCCCCGGCCCGCCCGCGCGCTCATGGGCCTGGCGAGGCGCCCTTCCCCTAGCACGGCGTTGTCTGTACCCGCGCCGTGAAGCCCGGGAGGAAACTCATCGTTAATCATTCAGCTAGCCATTTCTGTAACTCGTCTCTGCCAGTTATTACAGGAGAAGCAGTTCAGAAAAGCCGCTGACAGCGTCCGTCATGTGAGGGGAGCTCTGGTTCCTCTGCCGCTCTCACTGTGAGCTTACAAACCCCTGAACCTTTACAAGTTAGCAAAGAAGGACCTGGGGAGGTGCCTTATTTTTAAAGTGTATGCTTATCTGAATAACTGTTGCTCCTGACTATACGTTTATTGACACAAATGATAAGGTCTTAGGCAAACCAAGCCGACCAAGCTGAGAGCTACCGGCAGGCGCCAACGTGACCGCTTCACGTACCATGGCCAGCTGCCGTCCTATGTTTCCCACCGTCACGCCTCCCGAGAAGAAGATGCAGGGCAGCCAGGAGCGGATGTAGAGGAAATCTGGGGACGTGTACCTGGAGAGAGAGGGAGGCATGAGCCCTGCGCGGCAGGCAGGCACACACCAGCCAGGCGAGCAAGCAACACCCACGCTCACCGCCCACCGTGGCCCCCTGGCGCGGAGAGCCAACGCTTCGGAAAAGACCCTGATGCTGGGAAAGACTGAGGGCAGGAGCAAAAGGGGGCTGCAGAGGATGAGATGGCTGGATGCATCACCAACTCGATGCATATGCGTTTGAGCGAGCTCCGGGAGATGGTGGAGGACAAGGAAGCCTGGCGTGCTGCAGCCCAGCATGGGTCACAAGCACCTGGACACAGCTTACGAGACTGAAGAGCAATGCAAAGCTCTCCACCATGGCTTGGTTTTCCTTAAATTACAGACGGTGCATTTTCACGTGAGTCAACAATAAGCAGCGCTTTTGAAGATTTCACGTCTAAGCTCATGCCGTGTAATTACAAACAGAACATGGCATCTCAGCTTCGTGGGTATTCTGAGGAAAAGTGGAGCGACAGCTTCCAGGCAGAGGTGATACTTGAGAGCACGTGCTTACTGATAGACTCCGTTGTACACCAGCAGCTGCGTGATCAGGGTGGCCAGGAAGGCTATGGTGATGCCCAGCCCCAGGCCACTTCTTGAACGGTCAAACGTCCACCAGAGGCCCAGAGACAGCGCTGCTAATGTCAAGGAGAGCTGAACGTTATTGGCAAAATCCAGTTTCTGGTGACGCAAAGTTAAGGAAAAGTGCAACAATTTCTAATACAGTCCAAGACACGCAAGCGATCCCCGGGGCCCATACATGTGCACCGCCGGATTCTCCAGCCACAGAAGCTGCCGGGTGAGCTGCAGAGAGCATGTGCTGGGTACAAGGCTACTTGATCAGGATGACCTGGGGCATCTCTGGGATCCCTGTGTCGAAAACTTGACCTTACCAGTCAAAGACCTAAAAGCTATGCATAAAACCCTGCTTGGGTTCATTTCAACCATGAAACAACTATATTCTAGTAAGTCATCCACAGTCCCACTTTTATTTCCTGTTCTCATTAGCAGTTTGAACTGAGCAAGCACAGTCTTTACTGTGTCTGCAAGGAGACACCTCATCGGAACGGCGTTCAACACGACACAGTCACAGCTGATGGGGACACAGTGGGCCTCCTTCACAACACCGCTTTATCAGCTGGGGACAAAACAAATGCGTTAGAGCCAGGCTCTCTTGTGATACCTTTTCTCGACATTCTTATCAATAAAATCAGGGTAGAGCAGATTTAAGCAGCAGCAACTCTAAAAACAGCTTTCTCCAGAATTTAAAAATATAATCTCGCTGTGAGAAAGAAACCATAAATCTCTTGAGACCTGGGAAACCACGGCCCATCTTCCTAAAGACTGCACTGTGTTTTGCCAGGCAGCCCACTGGTGGATGCCAGAACCTGACCTTGAATGTAACCTCCACTGGGAATCCTATTCCTGAGGCCACCTCCTCTGATCAGCCCTGGGCCTTCCCTGGTCATGACCGGGGAGGGCGGAGAAGCAGACGGGCTTCTGCTCTGCCTTCTGGAAGGGTCGGCCAAGAAGAGTGAAGCTCTCGGAACTCCTCACTGCACCACAGGAACCAGGTCTGCACCGTGGAAGGATGGGAGGCAGAATCGCACAGGGAATTCACCAAACCAACTCCAAGGACCCAACAGGTAGTGACCAAGAAAGGGACAGAATATAAAGATACCCACTCTGTGGCCGGTGTCATTTTAACTGTCCCCTGAAATGAACTGAAAAGACTTTTCAGGACCATTTCGAAAGCTTTGCTGAGAGGAAACTGAGCAACGTGGTTTGAAATCATACTTGTAAGAGGACGGCTCAACTGACCCAGGCCGTGACGGACACCCATTAACGGTAACGTCTTAGGATACAGCGCTGGCGTGGTTGATGCCAACGAAGACGGCCACGCAGCGCATCACGCTGGCCCACTCCCGCTTGAACTTGTGCGGCTCTCCAAGGTGACTGTCGATGCAGGGGTACAGCAGGCCGACCACAGCTGCGGGAGAAGACAAGACGGTGGGGTCTGAGCACGCTGGCAGAGACGACGCCACTGCTGCGTGGGGATCATTACCGCGTTATTCAAACTATTCCCTTTCCTAGATTTACCAGCCATCAGATGTTTAAACTAACTTAACATCTTTTGTTTTTAAACTAATGTCGCATCTTTGTTCTCCTTGAATACAAACCAAAAAATCCATGTCATTTTGTACAATTTTAAATAAAACTGCAGCTGTTTGGCTTGACCTATAGAAGGAATGGAGCCAGGGGGTTTAATTATCCACATGGGAAGCACCCCCGCACTTATGCGGGGGGCCTCCCTGGGGGCTTCAGTGCTCCTCCCCGGCCCCAGTGTGAGGGAGCACCTGCGGGGCCGGAGGCCACGGCACCCGTTCTGACACCACCCAGGCCTGGCACCCCCGTGTCGACCCGACTGTGCCACGGTCCCAGAGGGCGGCCCTGCCCCTGATGGTTAAGGGGAGTTTTCTGCAGGAGACCCGCGTGTGCGCCGTGCGCCCTTGCTGTGGGTCAGCGCTCAGGACAACCTCACCCCACCATCCCTGCATCCAGGCCCCGAACCAGGGCCAGAGCACGGGAAACACGGCCTCACGGCCCGCTCGCCCTGCTGGAACCTGGCGCTCGTGTTTGCCCCTCGTGTGTAAAACGACGAGGGTTACGTAACCAGAGGACGCAGGAGGAGCTGACTGTGTGGTCGGGAACCGTCTTCACAGACACAGGACTCTACAGCCTGAGAGTTCCCAGAGGGTTTAGATGGGGAAGGCTCAGTGTTCCGGGGCGAAGTAAAGTGGAAAAAGCCAAAGCAAGAGGGACCGGGGCACGTGGTGGCTGGCCGGGAGGCAGGCCAGGTGGCGTCAGCCAGGTACCGAGGCTTGAGAGGCATGCATGGCGCCCCTGGTGTCCCGCGAGAAGGGCCCACTTCAGGTCCCGAACAGAGAAACAAGCAACATAGCCTCAGCCCAAGAGTCGATGAAACAGTTTCAGTTTCATAATACCTTTTATCAAGTTCTGATTTTGGACTTTTTGGGGGGCGGGTTGGGGACCCACATGGCATAGCTTGTGGGATCTTAGTTCCCTGACCAGGGATTGAACCTGGACCACCACAGTGAAAGCATCAAGTCCTAACCACTAGATCGCCAGGGAATTCCCATTATTCTGGAGTCTTGAAAATGGAACCCAAACAGTTCTATCACTTAAGTCACTATACCTTAATCTTAGCCTTTCAGATTCAAGTAGGTAAAAATGTACTATGGAATTTTCCCTTTATGCTTCTGACTGATGGCTTGAAAAAAGCAGCTAGAGTACCAGACATCATCTATCAGACATCCCTGGAATTCCCTAAAGCTTCTGCTACAAATAAAGCCTAAACCAAATGGTTCAATGGTTTTGAGATCAACTGTTCTAGTCAAAGAAACTATTGTATCACATGAGAATGAGAAACTGGAAGTGCGCACCGAGGCCTGGTGCCCCAAAAGGCGTCTTAATAGTAACAGGGCGTACTGACGGGGCTTATAAAAGAGAGCAGGAGCCTCACTTCCTGGGAACGGTGAGAACCTTCTCCCCACAGCACCGCCCCCGAGGGTGCCCACTGCAGCCTGGGGCCTCCCCGCTCTGAGGGCGGCTGCGGGCAAGGCGCCGCGCTCCCAGTGTAGGGGACACAGCCAGCCCTGTCAGGAGCCTCACTTCCTGGGAACGGTGAGAACCTTCTCCCCACAGCACCGCCCCCGAGGGTGCCCACTGCAGCCTGGGGCCTCCCCGCTCTGAGGGCGGCTGCGGGCAAGGCGCCGCGCTCCCAGTGTAGGGGACACAGCCAGCCCTGGACGGCGGGCCGGCCACTTGGCCTGGCCCCTGTGGTGCCCACGTCTGTGAAATGGAGCTGCAGCAGAGTCTCGTAAGGACCAGGGGAAGCAAAGCATATCAAAGAGTCCGTAAACGCCAGCCACGGAGCAGACAGGAGCCAGCCAGGTCACCCAAGTCCACACCTGTCCGGCCACCCAGCCCAGGATGCCCGCCAGGGGCAGGCTGCTCACTGCACTTCAACCACCGGCAGATCTTAGGCCACAGCGAATGCTGGGTGCCAGAGAAGTCTTAAGCACCCTATCGGGCTGAGATCAATTCAGCGTTTTTTCCTAAAACCAGCCAGACAACCAAGACGTTTTACTCAGAGATACAGTCCATCTGTCTAGTCCGTTAAGACTGCAGACTCTGGGTCGGGTTTTGTGGCTGGCCAGGTGCAATAAGGCTAAACTCTGAATAGGACATTTGTTTTCCTTCATCCGGGGACCCCGGCGTTTTTTTTTGCGTGGGGAAGGGTGGGGGGGGCCTGGCTTTGGCACGTTCACAGGGCCATCCTGAAAAAGGAAGTGCGGGAGGCCATGGGGCAGCTCTGCCCACTCGCCCACGTGACAGTTTGTTTTCGGTTGCCCGCGGGTAGCGTGTTCCCAGGGCCAGCCAATCGCGCGGCAGTTCCTCGGCTCACCAGTTCCGCTGGTGGCCAATGGCGCGGCTCGCTCGGGGTGACAGCTGTGGGCCCCTCAACACTGTCCTCAGGGCCAGATCAGAAAGAGGGAAGGACCTCAGTCAGCCTGGCACGGGCGAGGAACAGCCAATCACTGCCCTGCCTGATCCCCATCACCAGCGTCCAGAGTCCTGGCATCTGGGCTCCTGCCTCTCGCCCCTTCTCCTCTAGATACGCTCACTGGAGAGGCACACCGCCCCTCTGTGGATGGTTCCATTCTCAAATAAACAGTTCTCAGAGGCTGAACACACTTCCTAACCCACAGACATCTCCGTGGTCTACTCACCCGCTGCCGTCCCGCAGCACGGAGGAACCCACCAGGCGGAGGAGAAGATGGTGGCGATGACCTCGTCTGGGAACAGGGTGACGTTCCTCTGGACCTGCAGGAGGTTGAGCACCAAGGCCAGGACCACCCCCACCGAAAACAGCACCAGGCTCCTCTGCACCAAGTGGTGATGCCAGCTGTTGACGTGGCCGCTGCTGCCCTGGGCCCCCACGCCAGCGCTCTGAAGCCCGTGAGTGGGGTCAGTGCCCGGGGCGCCATGGGCTGCCAGCAGAGAGGGGCCTGACCCCGAGGAGTTGATCATCTCGCCCGCTTTGGCCACCAGCCCTCTGGCGCTGGCCCTCGGGTGGCTTCTGTGCTTCGTGCCCTTGGCACAGGGACCTCTCCAGAGGTGGTCGTCCAGTCTGGGCATGAGCCACCAGCCTGCAGGCTTTCCTAGAACGAAAAGGGGGCGTGGAGGGGGAACCCTGATCAAGTTCACTTCCAAAGCAGGTCAGGTCCACGGAAGCCCACTCAAGAAGGAGGGTTCTGCTCTGGTTCACCACCAGCAGGTCCAGGAAAACCCCCAGGCCCTCCGGGAGTCAGTCACACCGGGCGGGTGCCCCGGGGTGGGGAGCAGCTGCAAGCACCCTGCCCGCAGCCCCGGCCAGGCAGATGCACCGACTGCTTTCCGCGGCAGGGAGGTTAACCTGGGCGTTGCGCTCCCGCCACGACGCCCCTCCACAGAAGCCCTGAAGTTCTGGCCCGTCCAGTCCAGAAGTTTTCCAGACCCCAGTCCGTCTGCAGGAGGCGGACTCAGCCAGGCAGGACCTGGAGCAGGTCGTCTCAGGACAAGTTGCTGGGGTCCTCCGGGTCCGGGAGGCGCATCGGCAGAGCGGACCTCGGGGTCGGGGGTGCTGGCCCCCCGCGCAGGGACCGGGGCTTGGGTCAGGGCTGGCGCCCAGGCCCGAGGGTCCCCCAAGGGAAGGCGGCCTAGAGGGGCGGCTGCCTGGAGTGGAGGGGTCGGCACCCGGACATCCCAGCCCGGCCCGCCACGGAGCCCCCACCCCGCCGCCCTCGCCGCGCCCCGCGTACCTGGCCGAGGGGCGCCCGCCTGCGGGATCGCCGAGGGAGGAGGGAGGCGGAGGAGGGTACCGGCCCAGAGCGCCAGAAGTCGGGCCCGCAGCGGTCCGCGCGCCGCGCCGCTTATAAGGCGGGCGGCGGGGCCCCGGGTCACGTGGCCCCTGCCGCCGGGCCCGCCGCCCGGGGGCGTGGCTTCCGCGCGCTCCGCCCCGCCCGCGCGCCCGGCCGCTCGGGGTCTGGTGAGGCGGCCGCGGCCAATCGCGGGCAGGCGGCCCATATGACGTCATCACACGCCACCGCCGCCCCGCGCCGGGCGCGCTGGCTCGGGAGCGCGGACGGCCGGCCGGCGGGCTGAGCGCGCCCGGGGGCCGGACGCTCGCTGGGGGCGGGGGCAGGGGCGACGGGGATGACGTGGGACGGCCTGGCCGACCGGCTCGGGGGGCGGGGCCGGGGCGGGCTGTCGACGGACAGAGCTGCGAGAGGACGGCAGGCGGGGGGACCGACGGGCTGAGCAGAGGATGGAGCGGGGAGCGGGGCTGGCTGTCGGACGGCCCGCTGGACCGGCCGAGGGGAGGGAGCACTGACTGACGGACGGACGGACGGACAGACGGACGGGGTTGGGCTAGAGCGCCCGGGGCCTGGGGTGGACGGCGGCCGCGGGAGGGCGGCTTCCCAGCAGTTGGCAGCCGCGGGCCTGGCGTCCGGTGGTGGAAGACCTTAGTCTTCGAACCCTGTCCCAGACATGACCCGTTCAGAAGCCTCCCCTCCAGATGGTCACTCTGCCCCAGCTGTCACGTGGTGATGCTCTGACTTCCGTTCCATGCCCTGCTGTCTGAGGCTCCTACCGGCCACCAAAGCTGCTGATAAAGAGTGGGTTAGTGCCTGCGGTGACCGGAAGGTGCTGGCACGTTCCAGATGGTCACTCTGCCCCAGCTGTCACGTGGTGATGCTCTGACTTCCGTTCCATGCCCTGCTGTCTGAGGCTCCTACCGGCCACCAAAGCTGCTGATAAAGAGTGGGTTAGTGCCTGCGGTGACCGGAAGGTGCTGGCACGTCTAAGGGCTCAGCCGTGTTTCCCAGGCACCAGAGTGGTTCAGAAAACTTCTGACACCAGCCCCTTTACGAAAAGGTGAATGATGAAATCTTCACTCATAAAATAGTTTCTTCTAGTTTCTAACTGTCTCTCAGTGGAAAACAAACCATCAAAACCACTTGGAGTAAAAATAAGAGATTACTTTATCTTGTTGATGTCATATATTTATATCCTGTTTGCCACATGAGTCTGGCCATCTAAATAGGAGGGCAGGCCCCATGCCAACTGAAAATCCACATCTCGTGGAGCAAGATTATATTTTTAAGATGTCCTTGAACAACAGTAGAAAAACTCTGGCCTTTTCCCACTGTCTGCGGGTGAGCAGAGATTGAGAGGAAGTCTGTGCTCTAAATAGCAAATCCGCTCACAGCCAAGAGACCCTACAGGCTTAGGCAGTGTGAAATGCCATATTGTGTGATCTCTTCAGCACTGGGGTTTCTGACTTAATGCCAGAAGATTAAAAAAGCCTTCCAGAGGCACCAACATTTCTCAAACTTCATTTTGGGGGTGGAGGTGAGGATGGGATTCACATGAATGATAATCCAGAGACTTCAAGGAAAAGTAATGTTTTCAGGGGGTGTGTTTAGTCTCCTGGACCATAAGGATGTTTCACTAGGTAACTTGAGAAGTGCTGAGTAGACATTTCCTGTTATCCCGGGGTCAGACCTTATTTCTCTAAATCTCTTCTGCCTGACTGGCTAGACAAAGCCTGGTTGTGTGGATGTCATACACCCCTGCCTCCCCTCTTACCCCCTCCCCCACCCCTGTCCAAGGTGCCAACGTGG
>SJYT01052270.1:41312-73331 GCA_006410635.1 Cephalophus harveyi | reverse complement strand
GGGGGGGGGGGGGCGGGGGGCCGGGGAGCCGGGGGGGGCCCCGGGCCCCCGGCGGGGGGGGGGGGGGGGGGCAGCAGGGACCCTCCCCCAGGGCCTCCAGAGGGAGCGCAGGCTGATGCTCCTTAAGTTCAGACTTCTGCCCTCCAGAACTGTGCGAGGATAGGGATCTGTTGCTGTTCAGCTGCTCAGTTGTGTCTGACTCTGTAATCTCATGGACGGCAGCACGCCAGGCTTCCCTGTCCTTCACCATCTCCCGGAGCTTGCTCAAACTCATGTCCATCAAGTGGGTGATGCCATCCCACCATCTCATCCTCTGTCGTCCCCTTCTCCTCCTGCCCTTAGTCTTTCCCAGCATCAGGGTCTTTTCCAATGAGTCAGCTCTTTCCATCATGTGGCCAAAGTATTGGAGCTTCAGCTTCACCATCAGACCTTCCAATGAATATTCAGGACTGATCTCCTTTAGGATGGACTGGTTGGATCTCCTTGCAGTCCAAGGGACCCTCAAGGGTCTTCTCCAGCACCACAGTTCAGAAGCACCAATTCTTCGGCTCTCAGCTTTCTTTATAGTCCAACTCTCACATCCATACATGACTACTGGAAAAACCATACCTTTGACTATATGGACCTTTGTCAGCAAAGTGATGTCTCTGCTCTTTAATATGCTGTCTAGGTTTGTCTTTGTTCTAGAGGCCCCAGGAAACCAGCAGCAGACAGGCACACCTATAGGTCAGGGCTACCTATAAGCCACAGCGGGGGCTGCAGCGCTCCGGACTGGACGCACACGGGTGGTGCTGCTGTCTCGCCCCTCCCGGTGGTGTGGCCACGTGTGCCTGGACACGGCACGTCGGGAGTGGCCTGCACCTGGCTGTCACGCCCCTCACGGTGGTGTGGCCACGTGTGCCTGGACACGGCACGTCGGGAGTGGCCTGCACCTGGCTGTCACGCCCCTCACGGTGGTGTGGCCACGTGTGCCTGGACACGGCACGTCGGGAGTGGCCTGCACCTGGCTGTCACGCCCCTCACGGTGGTGTGGCCACGTGTGCCTGGACACGGCACGTCGGGAGTGGCCTGCACCTGGCTGTCACGCCCCTCACGGTGGTGTGGCCACGTGTGCCTGGACACGGCACGTCGGGAGTGGCCTGCACCTGGCTGTCACGCCCCTCACGGTGGTGTGGCCACGTGTGCCTGGACACGGCACGTCGGGAGTGGCCTGCACCTGGCTGTCACGCCCCTCACGGTGGTGTGGCCACGTGTGCCTGGACACGGCACGTCGGGTGTGGCCTGCACCTGACGGTCTGGCTGAGCGGAGGTGACCCTGTCAACCTGTTTGGTAAATGTTAGCAGAAATGAATTTCTGTTTGGAAACACTTGGTGCAGCCCTAGGGTGCCTGCCGCTCCACATGTGGGGTGTCCCGGGAGCTCGGGGCCGGGGTGGGGCGGTCACGCTCACATCGTCTGCTCCGGGAGACGATCCGACTGGAGACCTGGACGGGCCCAGACCAGGTGCCGCAGTAGCTGTGTGGGGAGACCAGCCACAGCACGGCGCTGGCTCACGTGGTGGGGCGGAGGGGAGCCACGGCTTGGGAGCCTGGGGCAGAATGTGGGGTTCGCCATGTCCTTCCTCCCCTCCAGGCCCCGGACGGGGTGCAGCTGGTCGAGGCTGTGGCCCGTCCGCGTGAGCCACCTGCTGAGAGGTCCCAGGGAGCACGGAGACCATGACCCCTGCCACGTGGCCTTTCGGTCCAGGGTCTGTGAGGGAGGAGGGGGCCTCATGTCTCGTGTTTGGCCTCGGCCAGGAGACGGGGTGGGGCAGAGGCCCCGGGCCTCAGGGCCCGCGGTGCCAAGGGCTGAGCGACAGCGCTGGCCTGGGGACGGCGCCTCTAGTGCTCGGGCTTGCTTTGCTTGTTGCTTTTAATCCCTTGTCACTTGCCAGCATCGGCAACAAAATCTTTAAACAAAAAAAAGGGCATTCATATGCGCTACCGGGCCTCAGGGCCCGCGGTGCCAAGGCCTGAGCGACAGCGCTGGCCTGGGGACGGCGCCTCTAGTGCTCGGGCTTTGCTTGTTGCTTTTAATCCCTTGTCACTTGCCAGCATCGGCAACAAAATCTTTAAACAGAAAAAAGGGCATTCATATGCGCCCTTGTTCAAGATGAACAAGAAAGAGAAAAAGTAGAAAAATTACCTTGTGTTTCCCAGCCAGGCTTGGGGTGAGCTGGGAGGACAGGAGCCATGGACCTCAGGGGACAAAGCGGGTGATGGTGGGAACATCGGGAGGACAGAGGCTGCCCGGGTGCCTAACGGGAAAGTTTCCTGGAATTTCCTGGGGACGCAGAGGCTCCCCGTGGGCCCGGGTGGCGGTGCCTCCATCTGGCTCGTGCCCCTGGATCCTGGAGAAGAAGGGGCTCAGGCTGTGGGGTTGGGGGTGGGGAGAAGAGTGGGTTTACTGTCAAACGTGAACGTCTAGGGGGCCGTGGGCAGCAAGTGGCTGACGTTGGGAAGGCAGTTGGATACGCCGGGGTCTGGACCCAAGCAGATTTCAACAGGATCATGTATACAAGATGGAGGAAGCAACGGAGACATACCGTTGGCAACGAGCCCACGAAAACAGGCTCAGCGTCACTAATCCCCAGGGAAGCGCAAACCAGCCCCGTCGGGACATGCCAGCTCACGCCCACGAGGTTGGCTATTATTGAAAAGGACAATAGAGAACCGGTGTTGGCGAGGATGTGGAGACTCGGAACCCTGTGCCTTGGGGGTGGTAACGCACAGGGGCACCATCGTCATGGAGACAGAGGAGCGACCCGTCAACAAGGTAAACACGGGATTACCATACAATTCAGCAGTTCCACTTCCGGACTTACATCTGAAAAAAAGGGAAAGCAGGAGCTGGAACGGGGTCTGCTCACTGCGTTCACGGCAGCGTTCTTCACGATCACAAGGGGTGGAAGCAACATACGCGCCCATCGATGGATGACGAGTAAACAAACGGGTCCTCACAAGGATTTGTGAGGATATTCTGCCACCCGCTCCGTCAGGGACGGGCCTTGAGGACTTTATGCTGAAGTGCAGAGCCACAGAAGAGACTCAGCACCACCCACGGGGCTGCAAGCCCTTGCTACAAGTCATCTGCCCTTTAAGCTTCTTTTTCTTTTCTTCATCCTTGATGCCCTCTCTTGCTTGCTTTCCCGATGCTTGACTTCTGAACGTCAACGGTCTTTGCACACCAAACGCCAGCGGTGGCCGAAAGGCCAGCTGGGTTACGAGAGAGCTCTCAGGTCCCTGGGGGTCGCCCCTGGCTGGGTCCTCTCGGGAAGCTCCCCTGAGTCCCTCATCCCCAGCGCTGCCCACCCGCTCTCAGCCCGCAGACGGGTCTGCCCTGCAGGCTGCATCTCCCTACGCCCCCTGCCCTTGCTGCCTGCCTGGGGTGGGCTCTGGCCAGCGGGAGGTGCTGGCTAGAGCCGGGAGGGTGGGGGGCACGAGGCTGGGGTGCCCTGTCCCTGCTCCCTTCTGGCCCATGACCGTGCGTGCCCTCTGGTAGCCCCTCCAGCTCCACCGGCTCTGGGGTGGGAACGGCCCCCCTCAACGGCTGGTCTGTGGACGCCCACCCTCCCCTGTTTTTCTCTTCACCCTGGCCTCCCCTCCAGGGAGTATTTTCAGCAAAGCTTCTTTCTTTAAACGACCCAGGAGACCTGAGTCCTACTGGGTCTCTGTGGGACCACCACCACCTCTTCTCCCAGCGAGAGGCTTCCTGAAGTCTCTGCAAGACCGCCAGCCCTCGCTTCAGGTTACCAGCGATGACACTGACGCTTCTGAAAACCATCTTCAAGGGCCCCCACCAGGTGCTGTGGGGCTGCCGGCTTCCAGGAGAGTGAGGGACACAGCCACTTTCCCCGGATCCCTAGAGGGCTGGTCGCTGAGTGCCCCGAGTTAGGGGGGTTAGGGTCACAGGAGCAGAGCTATCCCGTAATATCAGGAAAGCCCCAAGCAGGGTCAGATTTGCGCTTGTCTTTTCACTGGGCTTGGTTACTAGGTACAATAGGGTTATGGAGAGTAGGTTATATTCCTGTAGGAAACTCAGAAGTAAAAACAGGAACACAGAAACCACCTATAATCCCCAAACCCAGGAATAGCCATGGATAGCATCTTATATGCACAAGTACACGTGTAAGTTTACGGATAAGATCTTATGACGATGCTACTTCTCTGGTGGTCCAGTGGTTAAGACTCCGCGCTCCTAATGGAGGGGGCCGTGGTTTGATCCTGGATCAGGGAGCTAGATCCCACATGCCGAATAGCATGGCCAAGAAGAAAAAGATTTTACTGTTAGAACTCTACAGGTTGTAATATTCTGTCTTGTTTCTCAACTTACCCCCACCTCCAACAATCCAGGGTAAACATCATTCAGGGTAAGAAATACACATTTTTCAGCAACAAATTTCCTGCTGCATAGATGTGTGTGAGTGTGAGTGTGAGTATGTGTGAGTGTGTGTGTGAGTGTGAGTATGTGTGAGTGTGTGTGTGTGTGATTTCTTATCATGTCTTATCACTGGACATTTATGGCGAGCCTCATACATCTCAGTATCATAAACAAAGCTTCAGCAGTATCTTCACAGCGGTGGTGGTTTCGTCTCTAAGTCGCGTTCGACTCTTGCGACCCCCTGGACTGTGGCCCGCCAGGCTCCTCCATCCATGGCATTTCCCCAGACCAGAACACCAGACGGGGTTGCCATTTCTGTCTCCAGGGGGTCTTCCTGACCCAGGGGTTGAACCTGAGTCCCCTGCACTGCAGGCAAATTCTTTCCTGACTGAGCCACCAGGGAAGCCCAATATCTTCATAGCTGAATACCGAGGTGCATCTTTATCCCTGTTTCCTCAGGATCCATTCCAACACTCACTCATAAGATAATGGAACCGCACAGCCTGCCGAAAGCGGGCCGTTCGTGGTCGCGTGCTGCCAGCCAGTCTGGTTTCTGACCGTGGGACTGACATTCCTCCCCGCTCTCCTCTCTGGGGCAGTGCTGCTGAGGCTCCGCAGATGTAAGCAAGAAATAATGAGTGATAAGCTCACCTCCCCTCTTCACCTTCCATCAGCCCCTCCCGGGACAAATGGCTCTTGTTCTGCTTTTCATTCGCAATGATTTCCTGGTTCCCCATTTAAAAAATAAAAACCAGAGCTGAGCTGTGGTTTAATAGGAACTCCTTCCACTGCGTACACTTTTAGACATTGGGTTGCTGTTTTAAAAATGAGTGTATAAAACTTGTGACTATCCGTGAACAGGGCAAGCGCACTTCATTGGAGCTAGATTTAGTTTGTCCTCGTTACATATTTAATTTTGCTGGAAAGCAATTTAATCTGCTAGTGGACTTCTTCCCTTTGCAATAAGTAAAGTTTGAGCGAATGAATGAAAGTCACTCAGTTGTGTCCGACTCTTTGTGACCTCATGGACTATATAGTGGGTTGCCGTTCCCTTCTCTAGGGGATCTTCCCATCCCAGGGTTTGAACCCAGGTCTCCTGAATTGCAGGTGGATTCTTTATCAGCTGAGCCACCAAGGAAGCCCAAGAATGCTGGAATGGGCAGCCATTCCCTTCTGCAGGAGATCTTCCCGGCCCAGGAATCAAACCGCGGTCTCCTGCATTGCAGGCAGACTCTTTACCAGTTGAGCTACCGGGGAGTCTGGGGTAAACTTTGGGGAATTGTGGTTCAGTGATTATCACTGAGTAGTGGACTTGTTTCCTGGGTGTAAACTTTCTCTGTATTAAGAGCTGAGAAAAGAGGTGAGTCCCCACCTTCCCACACTCAGGGCCACTGCTATGGTCCGATCAGAGGGTCACCCCAAGCGGGACCAGCCAGGAGGAGTCCGGGTATGCCGACGCCCTGTGACCTCACCTAGGGAGCAGGTGACCTCCACCTCTGAGGGAGATGGGACCACCTCCAGAGCGACCCACTGACACACCCGGGGTCGGTGTCAGCTTACCTAGCCACCCATTAGCAGCTGGAAACAACATGCCTCTTGCAGCCAAACTCACCACCAGGAACCCCCCGGCAGGCCGCGAGGAGCAGGGGACTTCCCCAGCTGCCGCGTTCACCTGATCGTAGCGGGAGCTCTCGGCTCCGGACGGGCAGGGCTTCTCTCTTGATCGTCAGGCGGTCTGTGCAGAGCGCGCCCGGGGCGGCTGGCCTGGGGCCTGTGTCTGTATGCTGGCCCGCACGCACGCAGGCTCCCTGGGCCTCTGCCCGCCTCTCCCTTCCGTGTGTGCAGTCCTGCCACACGTAGCTCAAAGCTCTGTTATGAAGCACATACACCTTTGTGCCTGTTAGGACTTTGTGACAAATTGACCCTTTTGTTATCATGAAATGCCCCTCTTTATTCCTGGAGACGCTCTGTCTTCAAGTGTCTTTGATCTGATGGGGACATAGTTACTGACGGTACGTGCCTTTCCCTACCCTGTACTTTCAGCTTATCTGTGTATTAAAAGTATGTCTCTTGCAGACAGCGTATCAGCTAGGTCTCGGTTCTTAAAATGCACTCTGAATATCTCTGTCTTTTCTTTAGAGAGTCTGATCCTCTACATTCATTGTAATTAGTGATGTGATATGACGCCCATCATTTTGCTATTTGCAGCCTGATTGTCCTTGTTTAAAAGAAGGTTGATTTTTAGATTTCCCTTTAAATGTGTCTATTATCCTTGCTTGCATTTTCTTAGTGGTTGCTTCACTGGTAGCTCAGTGTTAAAAGAATCCACCTGCCAGTGTAGGAGACCCGGGTTCAATCTCTGATCCAGGAAGATCCCCTGGAGGAGGGCATGGCAACCCACTCTAGTATTCCTGCCTGGAGAATCCTGTGGACAGAGGAGCCTGGTGGGCTGCAGTCCCCGGGGTCACACAGAGTCACAGAGCGCCTGAACGAGTGTTGCTTGAGGGGTTATAATGCACAGTCCCTGGTGGTCGTTGTCTCTTTAGAGTTAATGTTGTATTATTTCACATAAATGTAAAATATTGCAACTGTGTAGAAAGCCTGTTTACCCCCCCTACTTATACTACAGCTGTTGTGTGTGTTACATATACACTGGCACAAACCCCACAGAGTTGAGGTTGTTTATCTGCACACACGATAAGGAGGAAGTGCCAGGATCTGGGAGCCGCACTAAGCCCTTTTCTGGGTCGTGTCGGATCCTGGCGCCATGGTCTCCGGCCCCTCACATATTTACTTGGTTACGGGGGCACAGTGGTAATGAATCCCCCAGCCAGTGCGGAAGACGTAAGACACCCGGGTTTGATCCCTGGATCAGGAGATCCCCTGCAGGAGGAAATGGCAACCCACTCCAGTATTCTTGCCTGGGAAATCCCATGCGCAGAGGAGCCTGGTGGGCTGCAGTCCATGGGGTCTCATAGAGTCGGACACGACTTGGCAGGCACGCACGGTCTTTGTAATGGGCACCCTGCAGGCGTGGGCAGGGCTAGGGGGTCTCTTACAGACCTGTGACAACCACACGGCTGAACACAGTCCAGAGCAGAGCGGGTCTGCGCCCTTCAGGCAGCGCTGGTGAAACTTGTCTCCGCAGGTCATGTGGTTGATCCAGTCTGGTTCTGAAGGGTGTGCGGTAGGAAAGGCACTTGCGATGGAGCCTTGTGGACGAGGATTTCATTATGTTCCTGCAGCCAGTGCGTGTTATCCTTAAACCAGGGCTTCCCCCACATTTGCTGGGCCAGCAGGGTGCTGAGGGTACAGCACGTGTCCCAGGACTTCTGCCAGAAAACAGGACCCAACAACCGCAAGCAAACCAACAGATGAGTCTATTAGAGGCATCCGAATAGTAGGCCAGTTCCCGGAAGGCCATCAGTAACGCAGCAGATGGCGAGGGCGTTTTTCTCACTAAAGAGAATATCATAGCTGCGTTTACTCTGAGCGGTGAGCAACCTTCCCAGCAGAGGGGCCCCCCTGGGTCGCTCAGCCAGGCTACTTTGAGGCCCTGCTGCATAAAACATGGGTTTTCATCGCGGGGCAAAGCCGTCTGCTCTCCCAGCTCTCATCTCCGAGAGGCAGTGCCGGGAGAAGCTTGCCCACAGAGGGGCTCTCCGCTTCCCTCAGCCCCACTGCTGGGCCGTGCCCCCGCCCGCGCCCTCCAGCCTCAGCCTGGTAGAGTCTGTGGAATTAACCGCGACGGCAGCCGCATCCGGTTTCCTGGGCAAATGAGCTCAGCCCCTACTTGATCTCATGGAGGCCGCCTGACACCCAGGCTGGCCTCAGTTTTCTTACTTCCCCACTCTGCTCTGTTCACATCCCTGTTCTGTGCTCAGAGGCCCCCAGTCACCCCTCTCTCCCCGCTGCTTTCTAAATTTCAGATTTCCCTTAAATAAATTTAGTGTAGGCTTCTGTCTTCAAAACAGATGGCAACCCGCTCAGTATTCTTGCCGGGAAAATCCCACGGACAGAGGAGCCTTGCAGGCTACAGTCCATGGGGTCGCAAAGAGTCAGACACGACTGAACGACTTCACTTTCACTTCACTTTTCTGTCTTCAAGGGCTTCTCAGATAGTAAAGAATCTGCCTGCAAATCCAGGAGACTGGGGTTCAAGCCCTGGGTCAGGAAGATCCCCTGGAGGAGGAAACGGCAACCCACTCCAGTGTTCTTCCCTGGAGAATCCCATGGACAGAGGAGCCTGGTGGGCTACAGTCCATGGGGTCACAAAGAGTTGAACAGATTGAGCGACTCTATCTGTCTTCAAGAAACTTTTCAAAATCTCCTTCTCACGGTGTAAAAAAGTGGCCTGTTGCTATTTAATTTAAATCAGTCTATTTAGAAAGGGTAAGTCAAATTCCTCTTTTGTTTTTAAATGCCTACTACAGTGCCGTACTTTCAGAAGGCACTTAGGAACTGCGCGGTATTGCTGCTGTGGATAATAGTGCGCCTCTTCGACACAGTTGGTCTTTCATGGCACGAGAGGGTGAAAGACTAGGAAATCCAGCATGTCACCAAACACTTGAACGCGGCTCATTGAATGCATTGTTCTCGGGGTCTAATGTGAATGCAAATTCCTCGGGGATCCTATTAAAATGCAGATTCTGGTGCCGGGGTGGTGGTGGTGCCTGAGCCTCTGCATTCCTTGCAGACCCCAGGACATGTGGGCCCAGGAGCACCTTGCTGCAACCTGGGGCCAGGCATCCAGCTACTGGAGCATTAAACCACTCCCTGTCTACTTGGGAACACAGAATTTTCCGTGTGTTTCGTTTGTTTTTCGTTCAGGGTGTGTTTGTTTCTGGCTGTGCTGGGTCTTCGCTGCTGTGGGTGGGCTTCCTCTGGCTGTGGTGAGCAGGGCTTCTCTTCACTGCAGTGTGACGGTTCCCCGTCGTGGTGACTTCTCTTGTTGCGGAGCGCAGGCTCGAGGTGTTCCGGCTTCAGTAGTTGCCGCTCACAGGCTTAGCGACTCCGAGGCGTGTGGGATCTTCCCAGACCAGGGATCGACCCTGCGTCCCCTGCGCTGGCAGGCAGATTCTTAACCACTGGGCCACCAGGGAAGCCCCAGTGGTTTTGTTGTTGTTGTTGTTTTTATTTGAGTCTTAATTTTCAGCTCTTGATATGGAGTGAGGCAACATTTCGTAACTGTTTTTGTTTTTTATTTGTTTTTCAACACATAATACTGATGCTAGTGGAGCACGTTAGTAGAAAATTATTTCCAGTTGATGTTGTTACTAACAATTCAATCACTGACCTGGGTAACAATGATCTTAACCAGAAAGAAGCCTGTGGTTTTCGTGGGAGTAAAAATAGTTGATTATAAACGCCAATGAAAGGACACCATCAGACCACAGGGAACATAAATAGGTGTCTGGCCGGAGCTATGCCTATCTCAGACCTACCTTACACAGAAACCTCATTTGTATCAGGCCAGAGGTTCTCAAAGCCTGTATCGGAACACTGACGGAGAAAGTGGGGGACTTGTGAAAATGCAGGTCTCTGGGTCCCTCTCACCCTCAGCTAGTCCCCTGGTAGGGTGGGGCCCTGGCACTTGCGTTTCTGAAAATCCCCAGAAGGAGCCGACATGCTCACCTGGGACCGGGGAACCACACTTTGAGAACCATTCATTCAGGATGTTACTGTTCGTGGCACTTGGCAGGCGTCCTCTGTAATCTCTTGCCCTCGGCTGTATTTTCAACAGTAAGCATTGTTTGCTGGTTTTTATTGCTAGTTTATTTAAAATACTCCTATTCCCAAGGCATTTCTTGGAAACTCTAAATATTTTTGCTAATGGGCTTCGGGCATCAGATTCCTGTCGAGGAAACCGAGTAATGTCTACTTAAGAGGGCCTCTCCTTGTGCCTCTCCCCGAGAAGGGCGGAGAAGGGCGGCACTGCTCCCCGCCAGCTCTTCCTGCGGCTCTGCCCGAGGCCTCCCTAGTGTGCGGGGTCTATTACTAGAACTTTCTGTAGGTCCATGAGTATGGATGTGTCTGTGTGGTGTGCAGTGTGTAGTGTGTGTATGTGTGTGGTGTGTGTATATGATGTGTGTGTGGTATGAGTGTGGTGTGTGGTATGTGTATGTGTGGTGTATGTGTGTATGTGGTGTGTGTATATGTGTGTGGTATGTATGTTTGTGTGTGTGTGTGTGTGTGTATGGTATATGTATTTGTGTGGTGTGTATGTGTGTGTGGTGTGTGTGTGTAGTGTGTGTGGTGTGTGTGTGTGTGTGTGTATGATATATGTGTGTGTGTGGTGTGTGGTATGTGTGTGTGGGGTGTGGGGTGTGTGTGGGGTGTGTGTGTGTGTGTATGGTATATGTATTTGTGTGGTGTGTGTGTGTGTGGTGTTTGCATGCATATATGTGAGGGCATGAGCGTACATGTGAATACACGCATATGGGACACATGTATATGTATGTGTGTGTGGGCACAGCATGCATGTGAGTGTACATGTCCCTGGACCAGGCTCTGGGTCAGGAATTGCACCTGAGCACGAGTGACTAGAAATGGTGGTTTCTAGGATTTCCACGCTCCCCTGACCAGAACTGGCTCCGTCCAGGGCAGCAGGCGGCCCCCCTCGCTCTGTCTCTTATACACATCTAGATGTGTATAAGAGACAGGTGTGTGTGGGGTGTGGGGTGTGTGTGTGGGGTGTGTGTGTGTGTGTATGGTATATGTATTTGTGTGGTGTGTGGGTGTGTGGTGTGTGTGTGTATGGTATATGTGTGTGTGTGGTGTGTGTGTGTATGGTATATGTGTGTGTGTGGTATGTGTGGTGTGTGTGTGTATGGTATATGTGTGTGTGTGGTATGTGTGTGTATGGTATATGTATGTGTGTGGTGTGTGTGTGTGGTGTGTGGTATGTGTGTGTGTGGTGCGCGTGTGTGTGCCGTGGGTGTGGGGGAAGTCCAGCCTGTGAATCAGAGGCTCTGAGTTCTGACTGTGACTCAGCCACACACCATGTGATGCCCTGGGATGAGCTACAGACTTCTTTGAACTTCAGTTTCCTCAAACATCAGGAGACGCCCCAGAATCACCAGATGAGACCAGAGCCATTTCCAGCTCTAAGAGTCCCATCCTTCTCCCCTCTTGGTTTTGGAGACTTTAGGCCTTTTTGGTTTTTTAATGAACTCCCAGAAAGAAGAGAGAAGGACATGTGTGTGTGCGTTTGTAATAAGTGTGCGGAAAGGTCTAAGCCGGGTTAGAAGCGCCCCTCTGCTGTGCCCGCGCGGGCGGCGCCCCTCAGCCCTGCCCGCGCGCACCCCGGTCCACGGGCGCGCCGCACCGCCTGGCTCCCACGCCTCCGGTGCGTGCCGTCTGGCGGCCTCGGACTTCTCCTGAGAGCCCATCCCTGAACGGTCCTGTGCCCACGGAGGGCGTTCAGCATGCGCAGACACCTGGGGGGTGCTGGTAACAGCTCAGCACAGCCCGCAAACCCCCTGCCAGCAGGCTGCAGCCCCCGCCCCGGCGCTCGGGGCCCTCAGAGTAAAACCATGGCTGCGAAAACAAAAGCTCCTCCAATGCAACGAAGCAGATTTACTACAGGAAACGCCACTTGCTCTGGGGCCCTCGACGGCTTGAGTGAAGCTGGAGGGTGGGTGTCCCCTGGCGTGTGTCTGGCAGGCGGGTCGCTTCCTGCCCTCCCCAGTGATGACCTCCGGGGTTGTGTCGGGTTGTTTGTTTGGCTCAGCGTTATTGATTGAACCTGTGGTGGCCCTTTCCCAAGCTGAGAGGTTGTCGACATAGCAAATTCAAGGGAGGGTGCTTTCCAGGAAGCGGTTAGGAGGTCCCCTTCCTGGTGAGTCCAGAGTGCCGCGGGGATGAATGACGAGGGGCCACGCGGGTGTCTGCACTTGCCACAGCGGCTGCTTTTCTAAAACAGTACTGTTCTGACTCCAGGGTTCTTTCACGTCACCTGGGCACCTTGTCAGCCTGCAGTGCTCACTGGGCGGGTCTGGGTGGGCTCAGATCCTCCCTCCTAATCGAGTTCCAGTTGGTGCTGTGGCTGGTGGTCCATGGACTGCACTTTGAGGAGGAAGGCTTTGGGAGAAACCTGATGATAATTCCTTGTGATTTCTTTTGCATTGTCTTCTGGTGTGTGAACTTGAGCACTCTTTTGGCAAGCATAAACTCCTGAATAAAAATATTCATCCAAAAATACACATTATGCTCTTTTTCCTCAGCCTTATCTTTTCCTGAGTTTTTTTCCCCTTCAGATCCTAGCAAACCAAGTTCAGTTCAGTTCAGTTGTTCAGTCGTGTCCAACTCTTTGCGACCCCATGAATCGCAGCACGCCAGGCCTCCCTGTCCATCACCATCTCCCGGAACAGCATCAGAGTCTTTTCCAATGAGTCAACTCTTCGCATGAGGTGGCCAAAGTACTGGAGTTTCAGCTTTAGCATCATTCCTTCCAAAGAAATCCCAGGGTTGATCTCCTTCAGAATGGACTGGTTGGATCTCCTTACAGTCCAAGGGACTCTCAAGAGTCTTCTCCAACACCACAGTTCAAAAGCATCAATTCTTCGGCACTCAGCCTTCTTCACAGTCCGACTCTCACATCCATACATGACTACTGGAAAAACCATAGCCTTGACTAGACGGACCTTAGTCGGCAAAGTTGGGAGAGAATTAACAAAAAAAATCCTCTCTCTCATGTATTTCCTTGTGAATTAGGAAGTCAAGATTGCCCATGAGTTTATATATTGCACGTAGCGCTTACATAGTGCATGTCATCAGATAATCAATCAGACTATTGGGGAGCCCTTTCGGCTACATTCTGTGCTGGGTGTTCAGGCCCCACCTTTGATGGGCTGCCTTGGTGGGATCACAGTAGGAATCGGATAGTTCTCACTCAGTGTAGGTGTTAAATATTAGGACAGACATATATGCCCGGTTTGCTCCATGCTATAACATCTTACGAGGCAAAAATGAAGATTAATTTGTAATTGTTGATGTTGTGCTCCCAGAACTGGGAGAATGTTTCAAGGTTCCACTCGTCTTTCCACCAGGACCCCCTCGGGAGGAGAGGATGCCCCTCCTCGCTGTCTGACCACACTGCTGACTCTTAAGCACTTACTAATCAGCGCTGGTGGTATGTGGGTGCTTTCTATTAAGCCTGAGGTTTGTGTCTGAGCCTCTGTGGTTCCCCACAGTACCTGTCACAAAGTGATGCTCGGAAAGCCCTGTTGGATGATGCCCACTGCACCCTGGAGCTTGGCGTTGCTCTGCTCTGGACCAGCGTTAGAGGGGACCAGCTGGACCACAGGAAGGGGGAGAAGGCTTGCCTCCTTCCCTTTCTCTGTATTCTCAGACCCAGGGTTGTGTTACTAGAAACACGCTTCCAAACTAAACGCCTCCTAGTGGAGAGGTCTGTGACTTAGGGGGTGTGGCAGACGGGGGACGTGTTGGCTGATTCTCAGGGTGGAAGCCTGTGGGGGCCGCTGGGTGATGTTTGATGTCAATGACTGAGTTGCAACACGGATGTTATTGACATCTGAAAGACGTGCACCATGTTCCTAACCTTAATTGAGAAAAACAAAATATCGATTGCTTTCCGGAAGCTTTTGGCTGTTTCACCACACGCTTGTTGGCACGGGGTCAGCTTCTGCAGTCCCGATTCAGCATGAACATCCACACACTTAAAAGCCTGTTTTCTCTTAGAAGAGAGGAGAGGAAACCAGAGGGAAAACACCCACTGTTAAACTTGAGTGAAGGCCGTTTGGGAGGGAAAGTTTTAAAAGTTTTCTCAAACTTCACAGTGCTTTTATCTCTTCTTTTTCTTCTAGTCGACTTGAGGCTTTTCCCAGGGCCAAATCCATTCATTCCCCTGGAGAAATATCTTAACCAAGGGTTTTGACTTTTGTAAAAATACATTTTGCAAACCTTCTTTTCAGAACTACTACACCCTGCCTGTGATCCCAGGAACCCAAATATCCACAGCTTCTCCAGCCTGTGTCATCAATTTCCTTACTTGGCGAAACAACATAAATGCAGAGCCTTTACGACAGCAGCATTAAAGCGTCCGCCTGCGAGACGCAGGAGACGCAGAAGGAGGAGGAGACGCAGGAGACGCAGGAGACGCAGAAGGCGTGGGTTCCGTCCCTGGGCTGGGAAGATCCTTTGGAAAAGAAAACGGCAGCCCACTCCAGTATTCTTTTTTTCAATTGTTTTACTGACTTGTTTCTGAGCGCGCTGGGTCTTGGTCGCTGCGCGGGCTCTCCTGGGTACGGTGGGTGGGGGCCGCTCTCTGGTTACGGCGTGTGTCGGCGTCTCTGCAGTGGCGTTTCTCGTTGCGGACCGCGGGCGCTGGCTGCGCGGGCTTCAGCCGCCGTGGCTCCCCGGCTCCAGAGCACGTGCTCAACAGCTGTGGCGCACGGGCTTTGTCGCTTCAGGGCAGGTGGGATCCTCCTGGACCAGGGATCGAACCGATGTCCCCTGCACTGGCAGGCAGCGTCTCTACCACCGAGCCACCAGGACGCGCCCACTCCAGCACTCTTGCCTGAAGAGTCCCGTGGACAGGGGAGCCTGGTTGGCCACAGTCCACAGGGTCGCAAAGTCGGACACGATGGAGCAGGCATGTATCCTGTGACGGCAGGAGGGGCGGCCTTTTGCCGGGGTCCCGGCCCTGCATAATCCCGTCCGTTCCCAGGCGGCCACCCCTCTCCAAGGACCTCTCTGGCTGGGGCCTGTCACCTGAGCAGCGCCCGCCGCTGCGGCCCAAGCCACCTGGCTGGTGTCCTAGCACACACGCCCACCCTCCCTTAGTTGGCCCAGGTGCCGGGGCTGAGAGGGACCCAGCGTCTTTCTGGAGGTTGATGGGGAAGCCGCCCGCCTGCCGGCTTCGCCTCCACGTGGGCTCACACGTGCAGGTCCGGCCCGCGGGTCCCTCTGTTGAGATCCTCACGCCTGGCCCCTCATCAGTGACAGTCCCCTCACCAGCGTCCTCCATGCCCCCTGTTGTCCTCCTCTTTAGTAGACCTCCTATAAAAAGAGCTTTATTTGCGTTTTCTCATTGTTTTAAAATTAATTAATTTGACCCCGCCAGGTCAAATTGTGGAATGAGCATCTTTAGTTGTGGCCTGTGGGGCCTAGTCCCCCAACCAGGGACTGAACCCAGCCCCACTGTGTTGGGACCATGGAGGCTTCGCCACTGGACGGCCCGGAAAGTCCCCAAAATAGCTTTGTTTCTTTTTTGCTCATTTTAATTAATTAATTAATTAAATCGATAATGCTGGATCTGAGTTGCGGCATGTGGAATCTTCAGATGCAGCGTGCAGGACCTACTTCCCTGACCCAGGGACCAAACCCATGCTCCCCGCCTGGGGAGTGCAGAGTCTCAGCCACCGAACCACCAGGGAAATTCCCCAAATAGTTTCACTGCCTGTAAATGTATCCCCACTCCCTGATAGGCTGTCCCTTGGGAAGCCCATCTTATTATCCTGTTGGTGGATTAGCTGGGAGTGCGTTCAGCGGCAAGTGTGCGCAGACCACACTCGAGTGATCGAGATCCCGATGGTTTGCTTGTTCATCCCATGGCACGAGGTCTGCGGGCAGATGGTGCGGGATCGGCCCAGGGCTCAGGAACACTGTGGGGGCCCAGCTTTATTCTTTCTGAGCTGCCCCCAGGCTCTCCACCAAAAAGAAAAAGAAACGAAAGCTAAAGAAGATGGCACTCTCGGTGGGTGAGGGGACTGAAACAAGGCCTGATCCCCTGTACAAAGGGTGGGAAGGGCTTGGGGAACCCATCACGGGTGCAGAAGCAGGTGCTCCTACCTCCAGCCTGGTGGGGCGAGGCAGGGGCTCTAAGCCGAACGTGGAGAGCTTTGCAGCAACGACTGGAGGGCCGTTGGGAAGGAGCTGCGGCTTCCAGAAGAGGAACACAGCCAAGGGGGAGCAAGAAGTTACCCTGGCTTTCCTGCCCCCCTCCACTCTCCCAGGGGTGCCTCTCAGCTTCCTCTTTCAATAACCCAACTGAAAGCCAGAGGGTAAGGAAGCTCTGAGCCGTCCAATACAAGCCAGCATCTTAGGGCGCTGAGCTGCGTGGAGGTGAGTGGGCAGTGAGTCTGGAGGAGCAGTGGAGTACATCCAGCCCTCTGCCATCCGTACAGTGTGAGCTTTCCATCTGACACTTGTCCACCACCTCATGGTTTCAAGAGGGCTGCCGAACTCCAGGCATCATGCACATGTATCAGCTGTGATAACTGGGGGAAGGAAGGAGACGGAGGCTTACATGAACTGTGCTTGTCCCTTTGTGAAGATTTCCTGGAAGCCCCACCAGCAGACTTACACTTATATCTCATGGGCCAGAGAGGCATCCATAGTTTTTCCAGGTAAAGCTATAAGTGAGAGGCCATCAGTTCCCAGAGAAGTTCCCTCCCCAGTGTCAGGCCATCCATCAAGGGCCTAAGAACTGGAAGATCCATCAAGCCTGCTTGGAGGAATAACTTATATTTAATAATTTATAAATAAATTATAAATCAGTGAATATACACAAGAAACAGTGTTTGTGTTACTGTATTAGACTCCGCAAAGCTCTGCAAAGTGAAAGCAGAAGCAATTCATGATCTTTACCAGTGGAGGCTGGATGACATTAAGAGGATGTAATACATCACCCTTATTATTCCATATAGTCTGGAGGAAAGACCATCTGCATTCAGAAAGGGCTATTTTAAAACACGTATTCATTTGACTGCACTGGCTCTGAGGCGCTGCCCTCGAGATGTTGGTTGTGCTCTGAGATGTTTTTAGTTACCGCTTGGGGATTTAGCTCCCTGCCCAGGGATGGGACCCAGGCCCCCGACATTGGGAGCTCAGAGTCTTAGCCATCGAACCACCAGGGAAATCACAAGGACCATTTTTAATGCAATATATTTTTTCAAAAGTACCATTTTTTTAAAAGCAGACCTTCAGGTGACCCCACGCGAAGGTCTCACTGTAAAGCAGGACTCGGAGCAGATAGCCGTGCACAGCCTCCAGAGAGGAACCGCCGACTCGGTCGCACCAAACACGACCCACCCACGGAGCCCCCTGCCACCCTCGAGGGGGGAACACCCAGACGTCGCAGGCCTCAGATACGGACTCGCACGTCTCGTCCCTTCCCCGCCGCTCGACACGGACCCCCAGGGACTCGTCCTCAACCCGTTCGTCTCGGCTCTCCCACGCCCGTAACTCCTCCTGAACCCCCACTACCCCCCTGTGGACAGGTAGTAACGCCAAGGAGTCATCCTAGAAGTTGGTAGAGAAGGACCCCCTGGTGTCGGGAGGCCAGTACACCGCCCACACCCCACCGCCCCCACCCCCACCCCGACCACAGAACTCAGGGAAGAGACGGAGGAAATGTGCGTGGCAGAAAGGGGGTCTACTCGATGAAGAGACATGAAACGGCCACCTCGTGCATCTGCAGTGTGTCCTCAGGGCTGGTGTGTAAGCGTGTTCTTGTGTGTCCACACAGAGTGTGTGTTTGCATGTGTGTGCGTGTGCAGTGTACATGTGTGTTGGGTATCTGCGTGTAAGTACACTGTGTTTGTGTAGGTGCCCACATCTGTGCATGTGTGGGTATGGGTGCCCACACGTATGTTCACAAGTATATACAGCATGTGTTTGCGAGTGTACACATGTTCACATATGTGTGCATGTGTGTGTGTATACATGCTCAGAGATGCACACGTACATGCATATGTGTATAGTATGGCCACACATAGATATATGTATACACGCATCTGTGCATTGCACATGCATGCATATATGTGAGGGCATGAGCGTACATGTGAATACACGCATATGGGACACATGTATATGTATGTGTGTGTGGGCACAGCATGCATGTGAGTGTACATGTCCCTGGACCAGGCTCTGGGTCAGGAATTGCACCTGAGCACGAGTGACTAGAAATGGTGGTTTCTAGGATTTCCACGCTCCCCTGACCAGAACTGGCTCCGTCCAGGGCAGCAGGCGGCCCCCCTCGCTCCCCTGCACCCGGCACCACTCCTGTGTTGGAGTCGGCTTCTCTGTCTTCCCGTCCTCGCTGAGGCCCGCCTCTTCCCCTGCTGGACAGTCCTCAGCCCCGGTGGCCAGGTCTCTCGAGGAAGACCAGGCAGTGCCTTTCTTGAGTCACTCAAGTGCACCAAGCACGGGGCTCAGCCCTTTGACTCAGCTTCCCCAAACTCATGCCGACCCTCGGAAAGACGCAGATCAGCTGAAGAGGCAGGTGCAGAAAGGCTGAGCGTCTTACCCAGGGTCACACAGTGGGGCTTGTGTGGAGATACTCTGGCTCCAGGTTCCGCGCTCCCTCCCTTCCAAGCTGCGAGTTCTGCTGACCGCGGTCCTGAGCGCAACGTTGGGAGAGCTTGGCTGCCTCCACGTGTGGCGAGGCAGGCCTGGCTCCATCTGGAGCCCAGCAAACGGAGGGCCGCGGAGGCCAGCTTCTGGCCCGCGGGCCCCTCGTGCTGTGCGGGGGAGCACCCTGAGTGCGGCTGTCGGTCATCCTTGGATAAAAGATAGTGATTTTGATTTGGCTTCTGGTCGAGAGGCCACATCCTTGGGATTCATCTTCTGCAGACACAGGCCTTTGAGACGCAGGATGGAAGGGGAATGGGGGGACGGACAGATGCCTGACGTCTGTCTGGCCCCGCTGTGTGTATGTTGGTTGGGAGAAGCAAACTTGTTGATGAGGAAGGGGCGGGGTGCTTCTGTCTCACACAACAGCTCCCGGGCCATGGTCCAGGCCGGGGGCCGGGGCCTGACCTGCCCAGTTGCCTCCCAGGCACCCGTCTGCCAGCTGAAATGCCAGGGTGCTCCGCGGGGGCCATGCTGGGCCTCAGCGGCACCGCAGTCCCTGATGGGNTCTCACACGACAGCTCCCGGAGCCGTGGTCCAGGCTGGGGGCCGGGGCCTGGCCTGCCCAGTTTCCTCCTAGACACCCGTCTGGCAGCTGAAATGCCAGGGTGCTCCGCGGGGGCCATGCTGGGCCTCAGCGGCACCGCAGTCCCTGATGGGCAGGTCTGAGGTCCTAGGAGTTTGGGGGGACCACCCTCGGCCCTGCTGGCCATGCCCTAAATCAGAGGGGAGCAGCTGCCAGCCCGCAGCACACACGGTGGGCCACCCCCTTCCCCATCCCCACCCGTAAGGCGGGAGCCGCGGTCCACGATGACGCCTGGGTTGGCGAGGGCCTCGCGCTGAGAAGCAGGGACAAGTCCTTACTTCTGCTGCACAAGCGTGGTCCTGATGCACTCGTGAATGGCAGGGGTTTGGGCTGGGAAGGATGAGGGGGAGAATTCAGGGGCCCAGAGTGGGCTGGGCCTTTGGACTGCTGGGTGGCTCCATTCACCCTGAACATATTCAGCGATGCTTCCTCTATATGGTCCGCCAGAGCCAGGGAAATCTCGCGTGGGTGAGACTCCAGTAGAATTGGGGGAGTTGGTTTTGACACAAGGAACCCAAACAAAGAGACAAAGGACAGAAGAGCCGCAGGCCTCACTGCCCATCCCAGCAGTTCCGACGGGCTCCAAGGGGCAAACCTCTTGGCTCCGCGCGCCAAGACTAGCGGCGTGGGAACAGATGCCACGTATCCCTGAGAAAAGATCGTCACCGTACTCCTGAGACCCAGGTCCATATGCATCACCACGTGAGAGCGCTCTCTGTTCTGTGTGTGCGTGTGCGCGTGTGTGCGCGCGCACGTGTGTGTGTGTGCGTGCGCGCGCGCACGCGTGTGTGTGTAGCGCTGCACACCTGCTGCCACCATGTGACCCCTTGGGCAACAGCAGGACATGTGTCCCCAACTGTCCCCACCCGTCCCTTTGTCTCCAGCACAGGTGAGAAGCTGCTTTGCATTGATGTAGGAAAGGAAAATCAAACGGTGACCTGGAAAATTGGAGCTTGGAACAGTTTCCTTATTGCAGTTATGCATGCGTGTGTGCTAAGTTGCTTCAGTCCTGTTTGACTCTTTGCAACCCCAGAGACTGAAGCCCACCAGGCTCTTCTGTCCATGGGATTCTCCAGGCAAGAATCCTGGAGTGGGCTGCCATGCCCTTCTCCAGGGGATCTTCCCAACTCAGGGACTGAACCCAGATCTCCTGCATCGCAAGCGAATTCTTTACTGCTGAACCCTGCTACTGCTGCTAAGTCGCTTCAGTCGTGTCCGACTCTGTGCGACCCCATAGACGCCAGCCCACCAGGCTCCCCCATCCCTGGGATTCTCCAGGCAAGAACACTGGAGTGGGTTGCCATTTCCTTCTCCAATGCATGAAAGTGAAAAGTGAAAGTGAAGTCGCTCAGTTGTGTCTGACTCTTAGCGACCCCATGGACCGCAGCCCACCAGTCTCCTCCATCCGTGGGATTTTCTAGGTGAGAGTACTGGAGTGGGGTGCCATTTCCTTCTCCAACTGAACCCAGGGGAAGCTCTATTGCAATTATACATTTCATAGCTGTATATACCTCTGTCTCTATCTACGTGTGATCTATAAATGTGTGTGTGCATACACAGAGCTAGAAGAATATTGATGTAAACTTAGGCTGTATTTGTGATTTTTTTTCTTGGCTGTGCCACTCAGTATGTGGGATCTTAGAACACTTCCCCCTGCATTGGAAACTCAGAGTCTTAACCACAGGACCACCAAGGAAGTCCCTCTTAGAGGTGAATTTAAACAACACTTCCACAAAAAAGGTTTTGAACAATGCTACTGCATTACTTTTGTAACCAGTGAAAAGTAATTATGGTACAAACAGAAGTTTAAGGTGAAATATTTCATGAAATTGATATGAATATTTCTCAACACGAATTATCCAAAGTCTTTACTCAACTGTACTCTAGGCAGGGCCAGTGTTAAACTGTGGCTTACAAGAACCCAAGGAGCCTCCTCATTCTAAGAGAGACTCTTCCGCTGGGCCGGTTGCCTGTGTGAAACGCACCGCATTAGGGACCACCCTCTGGATTAAAGAGTAGTGTCTCTGAAAGATCCCCATGAGACAGCGTGACTCCTGCCTCTCGGGAAGGACGGCTCCTGAGGGGTCTTTAGGGACACACAGAGTGACGAGGTTGGGCCTGGGGGCGGGTGGAGTGGGAGAGAAGCCTGGAGACAGCCCCGGAAGCCCCCAAAGGCCGTGCGTCCTCAGACAGAGAGAGGACGCCTCCAAAGGAGACTCAGGAAGGAGGGGAGGCGGGGTAGCCGGACACGCTCCCCGTGCTACAGAGGTCGGCCGGTCCCAGGGCGGTGAGCACACGTTGGATGTGCATTGCACATGCATGCATATATGTGAGGGCATGAGCGTACATGTGAATACACGCATATGGGACACATGTATATGTATGTGTGTGTGGGCACAGCATGCATGTGAGTGTACATGTCCCTGGACCAGGCTCTGGGTCAGGAATTGCACCTGAGCACGAGTGACTAGAAATGGTGGTTTCTAGGATTTCCACGCTCCCCTGACCAGAACTGGCTCCGTCCAGGGCAGCAGGCGGCCCCCCTCGCTCCCCTGCACCTGGCACCACTGCTGTGTTGGAGTCGGCTTCTCTGTCTTCCCGTCCTCGCTGAGGCCCGCCTCTTCCCCTGCTGGACAGTCCTCAGCCCCGGTGGCCAGGTCTCTCGAGGAAGACCAGGCAGTGCCTTTCTTGAGTCACTCAAGTGCACCAAGCACGGGGCTCAGCCCTTTGACTCAGCTTCCCCAAACTCACGCCGACCCTCGGAAAGACGCAGATCAGCTGAAGAGGCAGGTGCAGAAAGGCTGAGCGTCTTACCCAGGGTCACACAGTGGGGCTTGTGTGGAGATACTCTGGCTCCAGGTTCCGCGCTCCCTCCCTTCCAAGCTGCGAGTTCTGCTGACCGCGGTCCTGAGCGCAACGTTGGGAGAGCTTGGCTGCCTCCACGTGTGGCGAGGCAGGCCTGGCTCCATCTGGAGCCCAGCAAACGGAGGGCCGCGGAGGCCAGCTTCTGGCCCGCGGGCCCCTCGTGCTGTGCGGGGGAGCACCCTGAGTGCGGCTGTCGGTCATCCTTGGATAAAAGATAGTGATTTTGATTTGGCTTCTGGTCGAGAGGCCACATCCTTGGGATTCATCTTCTGCAGACACAGGCCTTTGAGACGCAGGATGGAAGGGGAATGGGGGGACGGACAGATGCCTGACGTCTGTCTGGCCCCGCTGTGTGTATGTTGGTTGGGAGAAGCAAACTTGTTGATGAGGAAGGGGCGGGGTGCTTCTGTCTCACACAACAGCTCCCGGGCCATGGTCCAGGCCGGGGGCCGGGGCCTGACCTGCCCAGTTGCCTCCCAGGCACCCGTCTGCCAGCTGAAATGCCAGGGTGCTCCGCGGGGGCCATGCTGGGCCTCAGCGGCACCGCAGTCCCTGATGGGCAGGTCTGAGCTCCTAGGAGTTTGGGGGGACCACCCTCGGCCCTGCTGGCCATGCCCTAAATCAGAGGGGAGCAGCTGCCAGCCCGCAGCACACACGGTGGGCCACCCCCTTCCCCATCCCCACCCGTAAGGCGGGAGCCGCGGTCCACGATGACGCCTGGGTTGGCGAGGGCCTCGCGCTGAGAAGCAGGGACAAGTCCTTACTTCTGCCGCACAAGCGTGGTCCTGATGCACTCGTGAATGGCAGGGGTTTGGGCTGGGAAGGATGAGGGGGAGAATTCAGGGGCCCAGAGTGGGCTGGGCCTTTGGACTGCTGGGTGGCTCCATTCACCCTGAACATATTCAGCGATGCTTCCTCTATATGGTCCGCCAGAGCCAGGGAAATCTCGCGTGGGTGAGACTCCAGTAGAATTGGGGGAGTTGGTTTTGACACAAGGAACCCAAACAAAGAGACAAAGGACAGAAGAGCCGCAGGCCTCACTGCCCATCCCAGCAGTTCCGACGGGCTCCAAGGGGCAAACCTCTTGGCTCCGCGCGCCAAGACTAGCGGCGTGGGAACAGATGCCACGTATCCCTGAGAAAAGATCGTCACCGTACTCCTGAGACCCAGGTCCATATGCATCACCACGTGAGAGCGCTCTCTGTTCTGTGTGTGCGTGTGCGCGTGTGTGCGCGCGCACGTGTGTGTGTGTGCGTGCGCGCGCGCACGCGTGTGTGTGTAGCGCTGCACACCTGCTGCCACCATGTGACCCCTTGGGCAACAGCAGGACATGTGTCCCCAACTGTCCCCACCCGTCCCTTTGTCTCCAGCACAGGTGTGAAGCTGCTTTGCATTGATGTAGGAAAGGAAAATCAAACGGTGACCTGGAAAATTGGAGCTTGGAACAGTTTCCTTATTGCAGTTATGCATGCGTGTGTGCTAAGTTGCTTCAGTCCTGTTTGACTTTGCAACCCCAGAGACTGAAGCCCGCCAGGCTCCTCTGTCCATGGGATTCTCCAGGCAAGAATCCTGGAGTGGGCTGCCATGCCCTTCTCCAGGGGATCTTCCCAACTCAGGGACTGAACCCAGATCTCCTGCATCGCAAGCGAATTCTTTACTGCTGAACCCTGCTACTGCTGCTAAGTCGCTTCAGTCGTGTCCGACTCTGTGCGACCCCATAGACGCCAGCCCACCAGGCTCCCCCATCCCTGGGATTCTCCAGGCAAGAACACTGGAGTGGGTTGCCATTTCCTTCTCCAATGCATGAAAGTGAAAAGTGAAAGTGAAGTCGCTCAGTTGTGTCTGACTCTTAGCGACCCCATGGACCGCAGCCCACCAGTCTCCTCCATCCGTGGGATTTTCTAGGTGAGAGTACTGGAGTGGGGTGCCATTTCCTTCTCCAACTGAACCCAGGGGAAGCTCTATTGCAATTATACATTTCATAGCTGTATATACCTCTGTCTCTATCTACGTGTGATCTATAAATGTGTGTGTGCATACACAGAGCTAGAAGAATATTGATGTAAACTTAGGCTGTATTTGTGATTTTTTTTCTTGGCTGTGCCACTCAGTATGTGGGATCTTAGAACACTTCCCCCTGCATTGGAAACTCAGAGTCTTAACCACAGGACCACCAAGGAAGTCCCTCTTAGAGGTGAATTTAAACAACACTTCCACAAAAAAAGTTTTGAACAATGCTACTGCATTACTTTTGTAACCAGTGAAAAGTAATTATGGTACAAACAGAAGTTTAAGGTGAAATATTTCATGAAATTGATATGAATATTTCTCAACACGAATTATCCAAAGTCTTTACTCAACTGTACTCTAGGCAGGGCCAGTGTTAAACTGTGGCTTACAAGAACCCAAGGAGCCTCCTCATTCTAAGAGAGACTCTTCCGCTGGGCCGGTTGCCTGTGTGAAACGCACCGCATTAGGGACCACCCTCTGGATTAAAGAGTAGTGTCTCTGAAAGATCCCCATGAGACAGCGTGACTCCTGCCTCTCGGGAAGGACGGCTCCTGAGGGGTCTTTAGGGACACACAGAGTGACGAGGTTGGGCCTGGGGGCGGGTGGAGTGGGAGAGAAGCCTGGAGACAGCCCCGGAAGCCCCCAAAGGCCGTGCGTCCTCAGACAGAGAGAGGACGCCTCCAAAGGAGACTCAGGAAGGAGGGGAGGCGGGGTAGCCGGACACGCTCCCCGTGCTACAGGGGTCGGCCGGTCCCAGGGCGGTGAGCACACGTTGGGTCACGGAGCCGGACCTCCGGGCCGAGTCTGTGCAGCCGCTGGATCGCTGCTGGATGGACCTTTGGGGGCAGGCGGTCCGTCCTGACCTGCTTTTCTTGAACAGCACTGTTCCATGACCGTGCGGCCTCCGGAGACCTGGACTTTCTCTTCTAGCCTCACCCTGACCCTGTGGCCAGATTGTTCTCCTGTGGTTTAGCCTCTTGGCAGCGGCTCCTGGCCGGCTCTCAGATCAGCAGAGCTGTCCTTGCTTCACAGTTGATCGTTTCTCCAGGAGACCTTTCCCACAGTTCATAATGTTTGTTCTCTTCTAAACTTGCCCTTGTCTCCTCTGTTCAGAGAGGCTTATGCATGCTCCCCCCAAAGACTCAGAGTCAGTTTAGTCTTATCAGGGTATTAGGGGTGAGCCCAGTTGCACGTTTCACTCCAATGCCATAGCCAAGTTCACCATCTCCCGTGCCAGCAGCGAGTGTTAGATATTTCAAATCGTGCTCGGACCAGTCCCAGCGTCCTGTCTTTTTACCTAAGGACTTTCCCTGGCACCGTGACCTTGCCAGTCATTTCTAATCCTCTCGGCTAATCATTTTCTAGCATTTTATGGCTCTGAAGCGTGGGAGTCCCTTGATGAGCCTTAACTTGACCCTTAGGAACCACCGCTGTGATGGCTGATAAATTGAGGCAGCTTTTTTCTTTCCTTTCTTTAACTCTATAGATTTCCCTCTGTACTCTTAAAATTCTGGCCCTGAGGAAGTTTGGGGCTTTTCCGTCACTTAGGTTTGTTAAATTGTTGTTGTCGCTCAGTTGCTCAGTCGTGTCTGACTCTTTGTGACCCCACGAACCACGGCACGCCAGGCCTCCCTGTCCATCACCAACTCTCAGAGTTTACTCAAACTCATGTGCTTTGCGTCAGTGATGCCATCCAACCATCCTGCCCTCTGTTGTCCCCTCCTCCTGCCTTCAATCTTTCCGAGCATCAGGGTCTTTTCCAGAGTTGGCTCTTCACATCAGGTGGCCACTGTATTGGAGTTTCAGCTTCAGCATCAGTCCTTCCAACAAATATTCAGGGTTGATTTCCTTGAGGATGGACTGGTTGGACCTCTTAGGTCTCTTTGGTCACTGAGGTTAGAACTGAGCAATTTAAACACGCTTCCAAGACCTTGCACCTTTATGTTTTTTTTAATTCTTTTATGTCTTATCAGTAGAAAAAGGTAGCACATGAAAACACATGCAACAAACCGATATGTGGACCCAGGCACAACTAGAAACAGCTGGTAGCGGAGCAGTCCCCCCAGTGCAGCCTCGGACACCAGGACGATCTTCGCCTTGGGCGCGGTTCTCGTTTGTGTCGGTAGGTAATCTTTCAGCAGCAAACCCATCTGCCCTTCTAGGTCGTCAGCAGCGAGGAGCAGCAGAAGCAGCGGGTTCCTGTTGCCTGATCCAGACATGATCGCATTTCTGCCTGGATTCCTCAGCTTCCGTTTCCATCTCTCAGTTACTTCTTGTGGCTCTCTCGTCGCTTTTTCCCGGGACATGGACCGTAAAACAAGTCATCCTAGTAAAATGGGGCAATTATTCTGTCTGCCCCCCTGAACGGCGAGCCTCATGAGCTGAGAAGCTGGGACCGGCTCTCTGAGCAGCGGCTTCCGGCGGAGTCTTGGGGGGCGGGCGCGGCTCCCCATCACTGCTGCTGCTTTCTGCGCCTTGGACCGTAAAACAAGTCATCTTAGTAAAATGGGGCAATTATTCTGTCTGCCCCCCTGAACGGCGAGCCTCATGAGCTGAGAAGCTGGGACCGGCTCTCTGAGCAGCGGCTTCCGGCGGAGTCTTGGGGGGCGGGCGCGGCTCCCCATCACTGCTGCTGCTTTCTGCGCCATCCCTCCAGAGAGGGGCCTGCTTGACGGGCCGGTTGCGGGGTTTCGTCCTGTAGCCGCAGCGCCCTGGAACAGCACAGGCTGGCTGGCTTAGGAAACACACGTCTGCTTCTCATGGTTCCGGAGGCTGGGAGCCCGAGACCAGGGTGCCAGCCTGGTTAGGTTCTAGGAGAACTTTCTTCCTGGCCTGCACACAGCCCCCTGCTCACCGGGTCCCTACATGCGAGAGAGGGAGAGGCAGGGAGAGGACTCATGAGCGTCTCTGGCGTCTTTTCCAGTAAGGGAGCCAATCTCATCATGGCGCTCCACCCTCATGACCCGTGCTCAACACAATTGCAGGTCGCGTAAGTTCGAATGTGGGTTTAAACCCTGGAGAAAGGAAATGGCAACCCACTCCAGGATTCTTGCCTGGGAAATCCCAAGGACAGAGGAGCCTGGCAGGCTGTAGTCCATGGGGTCAGAAAGAGTCAGGACTGAGCGACAAATTAACAGGGTTAGGGCTTCGACATGTGAATTGAGGGAGACACAAACATTCGATCCATAACAGCCAATCAAATAGACTAGAGATGCTTGTCTGTTACGGCAGCCACAAGTCACAAGAGGCTTTGGGGCACTTGACATTTAGCTAGTCCAAACTGTGATGGCTGGAGAGTGTAAAATACACCTTGGATTTCAAAAGCTTACATTAAGAAAACAAGTGCCAAATATCCTGTTATTGTCATTGTTCAGTCGCTAAGTTGGGTCTGACTCTTTGCAACCTCATGGACTGCAGCACGCCAGGCCTCCCTGTCCTTCACCATCTCTCAGAGTTTGCTCAAACTCATGTTTATTTAGTCAGTGATGCCACCCAACTAACTCATCCTCTGCTGTCCCCTTCTCCTCTTGCCTTCAATCTTCCCCAGCATCAGGGTCTTTTCCAATGAGTCGGCTCTTCACATCAGGTGGCCAAAGTGTTGGAGCTTCAGAGTACTCTGCACATAATCCAAACATGTAATTTTTTATTGCACGATGAGATAAAAATATTTTGGATGTATTGGGTTAAACAACACATTACACTAAAATGGACTTCATGTCTCTTGGAAACTTTACAGATGTCTACGAGAAAACTGAGTCTCACACGTGTGGCTGGCCTGGGAGGTGGAAGAGGAAGACGGATGCAGAGGAAGGGACCAGGCTGGGAGGTGTGGGCCCGCCCTGTGACCAGCTCCGGGGGCAGCGGTGGGCGCGGCGGGACCGGGAAGGGCCGGTGGGGTGCTGTGGGCCTGCTGCCGCAGCTCAGAAACAAGCACAGTCCTCTTAGGCAGAGCGTTCTCTGTCAGTGAATGGAAGCTTCCTATACACACGGTACAGCGGAAACGCGGGAAAGGAGGTGGAAGCCAGAGTGGCCAGGGTGGCCAGCCCGGGGCTTGTGCTCGTGCTGTGGACTGCCAGACCCACGTCCAGCTGTCTCCGACCCTTCGCTGTGGCTGCCTTGCACACACAGGCTGCAAAAATTCCACCAGGGTCTGGAGCCTGGGGCCGCGGGGAAGGGTCTGGAACCAAACCGTATCTGTCCGCTGAGCCGGTTTTGTTACCTTTGTATCAGAGGGAAGGCAGACAGTTCCAGAGCTCCTTGCTCCGCCCTGCTCCTCCCTCTCCTCCTCCCCCGCCTCCTCCTAGGTGAAAGGTGAAGGTGAATCGCTCTGTCCTGTCCGACTCTTGGCGACCCCATGGACTGTCGCCCACCAGGCTCCTCTGTCCTTGGGATTCTCCAGACAAGAGTATTTCCTTCTCCAGCGGATCTTCCTGAACCAGGGATCAAACCCGGGTGTCCTGCACTGCAGGCAGATGCTTTACCCCCTGAGCCGCCAGGGAGATCAGGAAGGTGAGAAAAGGAATAAAAAGTGGTAGGCAGAGAGAATTCCAAATAGAAATGAGATGGTACAGAAAACATTCTTACAATCCTTACTTCACCGTAAGCGCAGATCCAGTTTAATAAATGAGGCAGGGATAAAAACCATTTGAGGCATTACTTCTCATGGGTTGAACACAACAAAACACGAAACAAAACACATCCTTGGCCAAAGTTTATCACCTGCCTTCGGAGGGGAAGGGGAACCCACAAGGCTGAGGACCTGCTGGGTGCAGTCAGAGCAGGGAGCTCGGGGCCAGGGCTCGGGCCGGGGGATGGCTGCTGTCCTTAGGCCAGGAGAAGGAATGTAGAGTGGGAGGACCTGCAGCTGCACGAGGCCACCCCACTGCTGGGGGAGAGCAAGATTCCTCCCAACTCTGCCCCCTGTCCAGATATCCGCCTCCCCTGTCAGCTGCGGGGAAGCTGCTGTTCTGCTCTTGGGATGAGGCTGCAACATAATTGCAAGTAAACAGAAACGGAGGGGTAAATAAGCCAAGCCCAAGCTGCAGGCCGCCCCCCCCCACCCTGGAGGCCGAGAGAGACCCCCATTCCAGGTGGGTCTGCAGCTGGGACTGGGGTGGGGTGGGGCTCGGGATGGGGCAGCAGATGAGGCGCGGGCAGGAAGCGGCAGGTGTGGCCGGAGTCACGTGGAGGCTGCAGGGGCCAGGGCTGGGCGATCGGGTGGCTTGCAGGACCTGGAGGCGGTGTGTAGGAGGCGGTGGAGAGCCTGCGAGGGTCTGGGGATGGTGATAAACGTGAACAGAGCAGGCGGTTTGGAGATTAAATCAGGATGCAGTGTGTGGACCCCAAGGCTCAGCTGACCGGACCCCCACAAGTCTCCAGCAGAAAAACCCAGAGGTGAAATGGTTGCTCGAGGTCACACGCCAGGAAGGGTTCCAGGCTGCCCCGTTCCTAGAGCCGGATCATCATTTCTGGCCCGGGGGCGTGCGGTGGCCACAGCCACCCGTTAACCACGTGAACTGCAAAGGACAATCCAGCTCCCAAATCACCCTGGCCACACTTCAGCTGCTCGAGCCGCGTGTGGCCCGGGGCTGCAGTGTTGGGCCCTGTAGACCTAGAACATTCCAGAAGTTCCACTGGATGGGCCCCCTCCCCCGTGGCTCCCCCCACCGCCAGGGTGTGGTTCATTGTCTGCACCCAGCACTGGGCTCCTGGCCCGGTGTCCAGCTTGGGGGCCTGTCCAGTGAACGCTCTGGCCAGGCATCGTGGACAGAGGCCCTTCTAGGTCCGAGGCTGTTTCAGGTTCTCCTCGACTCCCTTCCCGTCTGCTCCCTGAGGTCTCCTATGCCCTTAGCAACTGCCCTGCCCCCAGTTCTGGCCAGAAATCACAGAGGCTGGCGGCTGGAGGAGGACTCAGGTCTGAGCTGATGGTGGCACCACTTGGCCTGGAATGTTCCTCCCGGTGGGGGAAGGACAAGGTGCAGACGGAGCCCGGAGCAGGCAGGAGTGGCCTTGTCCGGAATGACTGAAGCTGTCTTGTGCTGACTTGCCAGAGGCTCGGATCTCCGCGGAAGGGTCTGGGACTCTTGTCTCCAGCTTCCTCCTCCGTTGTCCCAACGAGGGTGATGTTGTGAGCGTTTCGGACGCTATCGGGAGGAGAGGCCACGCCTCCGGCTCACTTAGCTGTGTCCTGTCCCTTATTTGTCTGATTATTTTTGCTCAGTGGGTGGCATTTTCATTCAGCCGTCTTTTTGTCGCCTGCGTTTATCAACGGTGACACATTAATCATGAAAATGAGAATATTATTAATGAGAAGCAGTTCATGCCATTCCTGTGTCTGGGTCTACTACAACAGCTTAGTTAGCACCCCGTAGCCTCTGCAGAGTGAAGGACTGCAATGGAGTGGAGGCTGGGGACACGGCAGGGGGCCCTTCCACTGCAGGGCTGGTGTGGACAGAGTGCATTTATGTGAAAGTGCACGCTTTTAGGAGTTGCAAACCCCCGGTACTCCTCCGCCCCGTGTTAACGTGTCACGGGTGGTGGGGGAGGGGGATCGGCCGTCTCTCGCTGTCTCCCGTGGAACTCGAGCAGCACATTCCAGCCCATGGACCTTGTAGGGTCCCTGAGTCCCAGCATCTTGTTTTCTGAACATCGTTTGCAGAGCTGGTGTGGTGACCCCTTCACTCCCTGCAAGTCCCTTCAGCCTCAGGATGCTTAACCCTGCCGGGCAGGTCCAGGTTCTGGCCCAGGGCATTTGCCCTCATGATGCTGGAGTCTCCGGAGAAGCCGAAGTGCCTGGTGCCCATTTCCCCTGCCCCCTGGTGCCCGCCCTGGTTTCCGGCAGTGGCCTGGGTGCCAGGAGCCGTCGGCGTGCCCCTCTCTCCTCCTGGTTGTGCAACCTTCCCTGGCCCAGCCGAGCCAAGTGTGGAAACTGTTCTCGGAAACTTGGCTATTGCCCAGCGCGGCGGGGGTGGAGGTGCCAGTCCAGAGTACTTAGCTAGTCACGCCACCTTGGGTCATGAGACATGGCCAGCTGGGGGCTGGAGACGGTTGGCTCTGCCCTCTCCTCACCCTGCCCCATGATCCTGATTCCATGGTGAGCCCAGACCCAGACCCGGAGCAGGCGTGGCAGGGGAGGGGCCTTCTTGGAGCCCAGGTGTCAGCCGGCAGGGGCTGGCTGCCGGCTGCAGCGCAGGATTGCTGTGCGGGCTTCTCTGCGCCTGCCCCGGGGCGTTCCCGTGGCTCCGCCTCGAGGCCTGCCGCTGCTGACTGCCCCTCTGCTGGCCTCGGAGGCCCGCCGCTGCTGACTGCCCCTCTGCTGGCCTCGGAGGCCCGCCGCTGCTGACTGCCCCTCTGCTGGCCTCGAAGGCCCGCTGCTGCTGACTGCCCCTCTGCTGGCCAGGACCGGCCCTCTCCCCACCTGCACGCCTCATCGCTGCTGTTGCTGTCTTTCCCCCCAAGGTGTCCAGACCCTGGTCTTCACCTGGTGACATCCCACCTGTGTAGATTCTGACGATCCTTTCTGCCCCACCCGCCCAGCCTTCAAACCTGGACCCCAGTGGGGCAGGTGGGGAGGGGGCGAGATTTCTCCAGCCTCTTTGATCTAATCACAAATGAGACCCCTGACCCCAGACCTGGGAAGCTTGACAAGGGAGCTGCACGGGTTGCTAGGGCCACTGAAACAGGAAGTTCCGTGAAGGCGTGGCTTAAACCCCTGAGCATGCTGACCTCCCGGCCCTGGGGCTCGGGCCTGTCTCTTATACACA
>SJYT01052270.1:0-41287 GCA_006410635.1 Cephalophus harveyi | reverse complement strand
GGGGAACCTCTCCAGGGCCTCCCTTCCGGCTCCTGGCGGCCTCAGGACACCATGGGGGTGCGTGGCTGGTGGGGGCCAGTTCCCTGCATCCCCCTGTTGTCTTTCCTCTGTGCGCAGCCCCCTCTTCACAGGACAGTCTTTCTACAAGTGATGATCACAGTGGGCTAGGAGCCATCCTCCTCCAGTATAACCTTGTCTTGACTAATCACTTCTTCAGTGACTCTATTTCTGAGGTTCTGGGAGTTTGGACTTCACCATATGAATGTTGCAGAGGGGGACAGAATTCAACCCATAATTGGAGCAAAAACCACACTTGAGTGAGAAAAGCCTGCTGCTGGGAGCTCAGAATCTAACCATGGCTGCCCATGACCTAGCCCATAGCAGACAGCCTGGACGCTGTGTAACAGCTTAGCTCAGAAGGCCTGAAGACCCTTAGTCCACCTCTGGCCACGGCTGGTTGGCTAAGTTCCAGCTGGCCAGTTGGGAGAACCTCAAGTCAAGTCTAACCCCAACCCCTGGATCCCATGCTTCTTAAGACAACCCCGTTCCTGCTGGAAGACCTCATGGTCATCAGGGTCCCGGGAGACCTTGCAGGTCTCTGCCCTTCTGCACCTTGGCTGACCTGGGCCAGGGGTGCTTCAAGGAATGCCAGAGACCCCGAAGGAAGCGGTGGGGTGTCTCACCATGATGAAGAGTCACGCCACAGTCATTTTACTTACGGCTGGGCCTGGGAGCCCTCCTTTGGCGTGAATAAAAGAAAAGTCAACGCAAATAATGTTGCCAGGAGGGGCAATTCCGTGGAACAGTCGTGTGACTCTGGGAGACGGAGGGGGACGGCCGTCTTCCGGGGCCGCGAGAGCTCTCCCCTCGCCCATGTCTCTGCCCCCGTCTTTGTGTCGCCCTATCTGGGCCGGGTTTCCCAGCTGCCTTCTCTACAGGGAGGGGACAGGGCCACTTCCCGCCCCTGCGTCGCCACGGAGGGGCCCGGACTGACTCTCAGAGTTCTGAGACTTGGGGCGGGGGCCCATCTTTGGTCCAGCTGTGTCCTGCCAACCCTGGACCAGTGACCTGTTCCCGGTGGTGAGGTTCTACAGCTGGCCAACTGGACCTGAGAAGACACCCAGCCTGGGCCAAGCAGCTTGGCTAGAGGTGGACTGGGCGTCCTCGAGGTCTTCTGAGCCAAAAGCCGAGGCTGTGCTTCGGGAGAGGGGCCGGCACCCGCCGCTGTGTGCCCCCAGAGGAACAGGATGCTCCCAGCTTCCCTTTTGTCTTGTCCTTAACGCCTTTCAAGGCACTGAACCCGGAGAGCCAGGAGCATGCCACTGAGTGGGTTTGGGGTTTCTGCCAGGATGTGGTCTGTGGGTGCCGTGGGCTTGGCGGGGAGATGTGTCTTTGGGTCTCCTGGATTGGTTTCTTGTGGCCGTGGGAATTGGGGCACGGGAGAATTCGACCCCAAGGTTTCAAGGCAGATTAAAATGATATAACACCTGTTGTGGGCGGAGTTGTTTCCACCCCTCTACTCACAGGGCTTCTTGGGTGGCTCAGCCGGTAAAGAATCCGCCTGCAATGTGGGAGGCCTGGGTTTGATCCCTGGGTCGGGAAGATCCCCCGGAGCAGGGAATGGCAACCCACTCCAGTCTTCTTGTACTTCTCTGTAGCTCAGCTGATAAAGAATCTGCCTGCAATGCGGGAGACCTGGGTTGGGAAGATCCCTTGGAGAAGGGAAAGGCCACTCACTCCAGTATTCTGGCCTGGAGCATTCCATGGACTGTATGGTCCACGGGTCGCAAAGAGTCAGACACAACTGAGTGACTTTCACTTTCACATCCCTACTCACAGTCACAGGCTGGAGTCCTAACCCCTAGGACCTCAGAATGGGACTGCATTTGGAGATGGGGGTTCTTAAGGAGGCGATTATGGTTAAACGAAGCCATAGGGGTGGGCCCTGATGCATTCGGACTGGTGTCCTGAAAGGAACAGGGGATACGGATATATAGAGAAAAGACCGGGAGAGGACATAGGGGGAGAATGCCGTCTGGGGCCAGGGAGAGAGGCCCCCGGGGGAATCAGCCCCCCAGCCCCTGGGTCTGGGACTCCCCGCCCCCAGGAAGGAGAGAGAGGCGTCTGGGGCTCAAGGGGGCCGCCCTGGCGCCGGCGCAGAGCAGGAGTTCAGTGTGGGGCGGACCTGGGACTTGAACCTGGGCCTCAGCCAGCGCCTGCAGGTGGGCCGCCCACCCGCTCCTGCCCCGCCTCAGGGAGCGCATGTTCACACACGCAGCTCTCAGCGTTTCCTGCTGTGCGTGTCTGTGTGCCGCCACCTCTGACTTCTTTGAGTCAACACACAGGACCAGAGACTTTGAATGGCAGAGCGACAGGTCAGCCGTTTCCCTGGGTCAGTTAAGAAACTGAAGGGGTGCCTCGGTGGCCCCCGCTGAGCCAGGGCCGATCGCGAGCACAGCCTCAGCCCTTCACCGCTGGGCCTCCCCAGCCGCCCCCCGCCCCTCTATCCCAGTCCCGCTGAACCTCCCTGAGGGCGCTTTGCAGTCCTCCTGGCTCCGCCTGCGGTCAGTCTTCCGCTGCCTGGCGCACCTCGTCTCTCCTCCGCTGGTTAAAAACCTTAAGTGTGATTTTTGACCGGATCCAAACCCTGCTTCTGTGCGTTTCCAGCCACCAGGGCCCCCTCTTCCGCCCCTCGGCGCTGGCCCGCCGTGATGACCCCAGGCCCTCTTGCGAGGCTGTCCCCGCACCTCCCCGTCCTCTCCTCCTTGACTACCCGGCCAGTGGCTGGGCGCCCCTTGCTGGAGCCCAGGGGGCTTCTGCCGCTTCTCACGGGCCAGGCGCAGTCCTGATCCCCCGGATCTGCGCCTTCCCTCAGTTTGCACGTCCCTCTCAGCGCCTCTGGAGCCCAGTTCGGCGCCCTGCTCCCAGGGTGAGCTTTCCAAGCATGGGTCGGATCCTGACACTGGCCCTCCCTGAGCCCCTTGGCGTTCTGGATACAGGACGAGTCTAGAGCCCCGCAGACACCGCCTGGGGGGACCTGGGTGCAGCTTCCTTCCTCCCCCCGGCAGCAACGACCCGGGTGCTGTTTAAGCAGCAGCTCCGTACCCGGTCTCCCTCCCGCCTCTGGACCCGTTTCTTCCTGTTACTCCATCCTGGCTCAGACGGCTCTTCCTCCGAGAGGCTCCTCCCCAATCTACTCACTCATCTGGCTTTTTTTTTTTTTTTTAAGTTGATTTGTATGTATTTATTTATTCGGCTGTGCCCAGTCTTAGTTGCGGCGTTTCGTTGCAGGATTTTTAGTTGCAGCATGCGAACTCTTAGTTGTGGCATTTAGAAGCTAGTTCCCTGACCAGGATGGAACCTGGGTCCCCTCTGTTGGGAGCTAGGTGTCTTAACCACTGGAACACCAGGGAAGCCGCCCTCACCGGGCTTTATCTTCCTTTCACGTCCCTGGTTACCACCTGCAACTGTCCTGTGTGATTAACTGCCCTCAGGTAACTGTCTCCCTTCCTCCGTGAATACAAACTCTGGGAGAACAAGGGCACTGTCTCCACCGCCGTGTTTGCCCCGGTTCCTACAAGGATGCGGGATGCGGATGCGCGGGATGCGGATGCCCGCGCCAGACGGTTGCGCAAGGAACGAGGGCCGTCTCCCTCCGCGGGGGCGCCAGCAGCCCCCCGAGTCAGGAGGCTGCCCTCCGCGTTCTCAGCCCCGAGCGCTGACTGCGGGCGAGGCAAGCGCTCGCTACCTGCAGCGAACACGTCAGTAACATCTTTCACGTCTACAGTTTCTCAAAAGAGCGCCGCCCAGAGATCTTTTAAGTTAGATTCTTCCCGTCCCAGCCGCCACTTTTGGCTTTGTAAATGAAGGTGCTTCCTCAACGCTCATGACCAGGATTGCTTTTAAGTTTGAAGAGCACCCTGGGTCCCTGGAGCGAATAAATGTCTTTGGAGTCATCTGAGAAAGATCCATACTCCTGAGGAAGCGCCGCATGGCCCCGCTCGGCCCCGAGGTTTGCCACGCCGGTCTGGAGCTCCCCGAGCAGGAGGACGGGAAGGCTGGAGAGTGGCTGCCGGCACGTCTGCACCCCCTCAGCGCTTTAACCGGTGGCTGTTGGGGCCACTGCGTCCTTTCCAGGCGGTAGGAAGGTGACCGAGGAAGCCAGGACCTGGGCCAGACTGGCCTACTCACCTCGAGGAGGATGGCGGGGAGCTCCGGGGGTGCTTTGGGGACCGATGCTGAGCAGGGGCTGGATGCAGGAGTGTGGGCACCGAGATGCCCTCGGGGTGCAGACAGCGGCGAGTGGGCACAGAAGCAGGAGGGCTGGAAGCAGGAAATCACAGACGACTGTGCGGCAAACGGACCCAGGGCAGCCGCTCCGGAGAGCGGCTCGGAGGCTCCGAGTGGTCTGGGTCGGGGAGACGCAGACCGCCTCGTAGGCGGAGGGTGCGGCACCCGGGACCGGCTGGGTGTGGGTGAGGCTTGCATCCCTAACCGCTGGCTCGGGCAAGCAGGAGCGCAGTGGTGCCGTCCAGTGGGTCAGAAAGGTAGGCAGGGAGCAAGGCTGGGGGAAGAGAGGAGCTTAGGGTTTTGTTTTCAGTGGTGAGAGGGTGCACTCACACCGCGTCTAGCAGCCCAGCCGCTCTCAGGCGCCGGGCTCTGCGGTTTCACGTGCAGCCGCTCTGTCGTGCGAGTCTCACCACCGCTCGTCCCCAGACTTTGTCATTTTCCTCTCCTGAAGCTGTCCCCGTGCCACTCTATCTCCCCCTCCCCCAGGCCTCGGCCCCCAGCATCTTTTCCTGTCTCTGTGAATCTGACGATGCTGGGGGCCTCACATAAGTGAAAGCACACAGTGTTAGTCCTTTCATGACTGGCTTGTTTCACGAAGCATCCTGTCCCTTAGGCTCATCCATGCTGTTCGTGTGCGTGCGTGCTAAGTCGCTTCAGTCGTGTCTGACTTTGCAATTCTGTGGGCTGTAGCCCGCCAGGCTCCTCTCTCCATGGGATTCTCCGGGCAAGAATAGTGGAGTGGTTTGCCTTGCCCTCCTCCAGGGGATATTTTCAACCCAGGGATCGAACCCAGATCTCTTACATTTTCCTTCCCGGCAGGCGGTAGCAGGTGTCAGAATGTCCTTCCCTTTAAAGACTGCATGGATATTCCACTGTCTGTATGGGCCCCATTTCGCTTATCCATTCATTCATCCGTGGACACTGGTTGATTCCCCCTCTTGGCTGTTGTGAATAAAGAGTACGACTCGCAGGTATCTCCTTGAGACCCTGCTTTCAGTTCCTTTAGGAGTAAAGCCAGACATGGGATGCTGGACCATAATTTTTTGAGGAATGCTATGCAGTGAGATATCGGGGTGGAGGGGACTGAGCTGGGAGTTGGGATGGGGGCCACTGGGACGCGGGGCCGCAGGACCGCTGGGAGCCTGTGAACAGAGAGGTTGCTCTGCGGAAGCGGAAGTCAGAATTGATGACCTCAGGGGAGGGGGGGTTCGTGGCGATGACCGGCCTAGGTGGACCACAGAAGCCAGGCCTGTCACAGACCCGGCCGCAGTCTTGCATCGCTGGAGCGGGCAGAAGTAGATGCTGGAGACTGTTCGCTTCGCTGGTGAGGCCTTTCACGCTGCCCGCAGTGGTGGGGTGACGCAGAAGCTGGGGAGCCCCGCGAGGAGCGCAGGCCGCTTTCTGGGTGCTCTGTTCCTTCCCCATCGCGGGTTCAAAGCCACAGCCGCGCCCCCCGCACAGAGCCACTGGGAGACTCGGATGGGACATCTTTGAAAAAGCTTTATGTTCGTTGAGTGCTTTCGTCTCAAGTTATCACACTTACGTTAAAGAAACCTAGTAAGTGTTGAATCGAGTCAAAAGGAAAAACAGAAGGGATTCTGTGCAGATCGTCCCCCCTCACCACCCCTGTATATTGCGGTATCCTCAGCATTACAGAACCTCCATTTTCACGAATCTGCCTGCAATTCAGGGGCCTCAGGAGACATGGGTTCAATCCCTGGGTCAGAAAGACCCCATGGAGGAGGAAATAGCAACCCACTCCTGTATTCTTCCCTGGAGAATCCCATGGACAGAGGAGGCTGGCGGGCTACAGTCCATGGGGTCACAAGACTGAAGCGACTTAGCACACCCCAACATTGACTGAGACAGGAGGAAAAAGGCAAAATTCTAAATTTGTTACAATTACCTATGCAGTCAAGTAAAGGAGAACTCCAACTAATAACAGCATGAAAAAGATAGATGATTCTCTCATAGTCAAGAAGCTGGAAACATGGTGTCCACAGCTAGAAGAGTGTCTCTCAGTTCAAGGAACTCCATTCCTTCTAAGCCTACTATTCCAGTCCCAAGTTTACTTTATGGCCCAAGAGAACTGCCAGAGTACCAGCTATTAGGTTCATGTTCCAGTCAGAAGGAAGAGAGGGCGAGGAAGATGTTACCTTTAAGTACATTTCCTGGAAGATCTGCAGGGCAAGTCTATCTCCATCTCACTGACCTGACCTTGGACACGGACACAATTCATGCTTGAGAACCCAAGAGATGGACTCTTTCTTCTAGGTGGCCCCAGAGAGGGCCAAGAATCGGGTGTTCCCTTACGGAGGCAGACAGACAGAATGCATACTATGGCCCATCAGAACTGGAAACATGGTGTCTTAGGATGAGAAGAGAAGGCTAAGGTTTGCTGTTGCTTGAAATGCTTTTTGGAAGCAGAGTGGGTGATGATAATAATAATAATAATAATAATAATAATAATAATATGATGCTGATGAACCTTGACCCTTGAAAGGCTGAGTCTATCTGAGCCAGCACTGGAAAATAATTCCCAGGCGTGGGAAAGAAGGACGGCGTTCCGATGTCCAGTCTGTGTCTCAGTCCACGGCCGCCCATAAACCCTGTTCTGATGTTTATGACGGGCATGAGTCAGAATCCTGACGGGGTGGCCAGTGCCGTTCCTCCAGTGACGCTCCGGAGAAAGCGTCCCTGAGTGTGGGCCGCCTCCATGTGACCTCGCACCCCGCTGGCTCACCCCAGTCCCCGCATAAGCTGCTCTCCCAGCGTGGTTACTAAGCACGTCACTTTTGCTCTCCAGGAAGTGCTGGTGTGGACAGTGACCACCTGCACCAGCAGCGTCTGCGAGTCTTACAGGAAATGAAGGTTTCTGGGTTCCAGCTCAGATCTGGGCTTCCCCGGTGGCTCAGCTGGTAAAGAATCTGCCTGCAGTGCAGGAGACCCGGGTTCAATCCCTGGGTGAGGAAGATCCCCTGCAGGAGGGAATGGCAACCCACTCCAGTATTCTTGCTTGGAGAATCCCATGGACAGAGGAGCCTGGTGGGCCATAGTCCATGGGGTCGCAGAGAGTTGAACACAACTGAGCAACTACACAAAAAGACCAGCGGTGACTATAGCTCAGACCCAGCCAGCAGAACCTCTGGGTGCAGGGTCTGGAATGTCGTATTTGAAACAAGCAGGCAGTAAAGTCTGAGAAAGAACCGTGTCCCACAGCCATATCTGCTGCAGACAGACAGGGACATGACGACCGGAAGTGGAGTCCAGCGGTTGAGACTGAACTGACGCTCCCCGCCAGTTTCTCAAGGTTTCCTCCTTAGACTTAGGCTGCTGGAAAGGTGCAGGGTTGAGCCCAGGTCCCTGGCCCACAGGTGCTTTCAGGTGGAACGGGGGTGTCCACGCCACAGTGACCTCGGGGTCACTGCAGAAGTCAGACGAGGCGCCGGATGCCCACGCCCATGCTTTGCTAAGACGCAGTGCAGGTGAGGGCTCATTTTCCATGGTTATCATTTCAGTGTTTTTGAGTGGGGCTGTGCTTCCTCGTGTCTGCATTTTCTTGGATGATCTCCTTTGCGACAAGGAGGTAGCAAGGTGCCCTGGTGGGAGCGTGGAGGCGCTGCGTTGGGCTGAAGGTGCAATTCTCTAATGAGTAAGAGGTTGAGCATCTGACCCAGGCTGAGGCCTGGCACTCCAAGTAAGCAACGGGCGGAGAGGTCACCGAGGCCGAGAAACCAGTTCCTCCACACCTGGCCTTCCTGGCCTCGTTCCTGGGAGGGTAGTTCCCTCCAACTCCCTGTGACCCGGCATGGCCCACATTCCTCAAGGAAGCCCAGCCCACACCGACAGGGCCTGCTGTTTGCTAAACTTAAGCTGGGTTCTGCCCGTAGGCCCTGCCTTCCTTGCCTGACCCACGACGCTGGCTGACATCTCTATTTTCTTGGTCCTTGGTAAGAGCATATAAATACCATCAGCAGGTAAGTTGCTGGATGGCAATACCAGTGACAGGCCCCAGCAGAAGCCAACAAGCTCAGGTCTGACCAATGTCAAGTCCAAAGTTACCTGAAGAAAGCTTTTTTTATTTTTGCAACTGGTGAAACATCAGACAAGTGTTTGCTGAACAGGCTAAAACATTCTAGTAGGAAAGTACTTGCATTCAATTGCTGCAAAGCCCTTCAGGCCAGAACTTCCCAGACAATCTTCTGGAAACACGGCTGGAATGAGCTTTATTACACTGGAGCAGGTTCAGAATTTGTGATAATTCAGATACCAATACCTCTGGCTTCCCAGGTGGCACTAGTGGTAAAGAATCTACCTGCCAAGCGGAGGACGCTGGAGACATGGGTTCAATTCCTGGGTTGGGAAGATTCCCTTGGAGAAGAAAATGGCAACCCACTCCAGTATTCTTGCCTGGAAAATTCCATGGACAGAACAGCCTGGGGACTACTGTCCATGGGGTTGCAAAGAGTCAGACAGGACGGAAGTGACATAGGACGAGATACCAGTTGGTCTGCAGATGACTTCATCACTGTCGATGGTCTAAGATTTGCCAGCAAATATCTGAATTATTTGGCAATGTATTTTCAAGTCCTTTACAAGCAGTTTTTCGATGTCTGACCTGAAATGCTAGTTGATTAGAGGCCCAAGGCCATGGCTAAGGCACGAGCGAATGTGAGAATTGAGTCCGGGAGTTGTCTCTCGCTGGGCCTCTGGCCTTGATCCCTCCGAGCTGTTGACTCACCTGTCAGATGGGAGGGTAGCTACTTCAAAGGCATTCTCAGCCCTGAACAGCATAAAGGCTCCGTAATAAACTTTTCAAGCTACTGCCTCTGCTTCTACTCCACCACCCAGAACTCTGTTTGTCTGCTTTGGGCAAACAGGCAAAGGGCATTGCCAATTTCTGCTGTCAGTGTTATTAATGGTGTTATTGGGCTGTGTTGATATAAAGCCAGCAAGAAACACATAGATGGCCAAGCGTAGGGATGAACAGAAAACAGCCCAGCGTTAGGCAGGAAAGCGGGTCGGACCCACCGGGTACAGCTTCCCGCCCCTTCCATCACTTCTGCCCCCTTAGTAACACGGTCCTGGCGCGAACAAGAGGGCTCTGTGAGTCTTGCTGCCTTAACAAATTGTCACAAATCCCACGGCTTCAAACAACATAAACGAATTATCTCACAGTTCTTTCATTCACAAGTCCAGCGCGGTCCCCGTTGGCCTAAAAGGAAGGCGTTGGAGAGCTGGGTGCTGGTGGAAACTTTACAGGAGAACTGCCTCCCGGCTTTCTTCAGCTCCTAGGGCCCGCCGCCCACGTTCCTTGCCTCGTGGTCCCTTCCATGTTCAGAGCAGCAGCAGCTCCTGCCCGGCTCCTGCCCAGGGTCCCTCTCTGACCTTCCTTCTGCTTCCCTTTTCCCCTCCTCAGCGCCCTGCAGACTCTCCCTACTTAAGATCATTTGACTGGCACCGTGAATTCATCTGCATCATTAGTTTGCTTTCCCCATGCAACCTCAGATACAGGTTCTGGGGAGCAGGATGTGAACCCTTTGTGGGTCGTTATTCAGCCAACCACGGTTGGACCAAATGGGTGAGTGATACCATTTGGGTTTCTTCTGGTTAAGATGCAAAGACCACGTGGCTTTACCAAAGCAGCCGCGGTGGCCAGCCAGGAACGGCCGTGTCCGCCCCTCACTTCGGGGCCCTGGTCAAGCAGTTAATTCCTCACTCGGCACTCGTCCGCATGACTTGCTGTGTGCTGTGCGCAGTTGCTCAGAGATGTCTGGCTCTTTGATCCTACAGACTGTAGCCAGCCAGGCTCCTCTGTCCATGGAATTTTCCAGGCCAGAATATTGGAGCTGGTTGTCATTTTCTACTCCAGGGGGATCTTCGCGACCCAGGGATCCAACCTGAGGCTCCTGCATCTCCTGCGCTGGTGGGGGGACTCTTTACCACTGCGCCACCTGGTAAAAGCGGTCCCCATGGCTTGCGTCTTGTTAAATCTTGAGGAATCCCGTGCTTTGCAGTGGCTGAGGCCCGTTCATCTTCACTCCGGTCCTCATCGGAGCCAATGCCCTCAGTTTCCGTGGCAGAGACCCAGAGCCAGGGTGTTGTTCCTCCAGAAGACAGATTCCGGGTGCAAAAACACACGCAGCCGGAGCGGCATCCAGACTGCAGCCGGGGGCCTCCTGCTAAATCTCCTGCAGTGCCCTGGGGTGTGCGCAGGCCCCAGTGTCGGAACAGGGGGGTGCTAGGTTAATAGGCAGAGCCCTGCCCCCTACCCGCCCCCCAGCCCTGCAGAGTCAGGGCCTGTGCTCCGTGGGGCTGGGAAGATGCAATCTGCCACCTTTCTGTGTGATTCTTATGCACAAGGGGGTTTAGGAGCCTCAGCATATGGACAGAGCGCCCCGGCAAGGTAGCCAGGCGAACGGCAGTCGAACTTGAGCAGAGGAAGCCCAGGAGGCTGTACTGGGCCATGTCCTTCCAAACATGCTGTTTCATCCACTTCTGCTGCATAACAGGGGTCAAGGTGAGGGGTTTTGTCGTGCAGTTGCTAAGTCCTGTCTGACTCTTTGTGACCCCCATGGACTGCAGCACACCAGGCCTCCCTGTCCTTCACCATCTCTTGGAATTTGTTCAAACCCATGTCCATCAAATTGGTGATGCCATCCAGCCATCTCATCCTCTGCCATCCCCTTCCTCTCCTGCCCTCAATCTTTCCCAGCATCAGGGTCTTTTCCAATGAGTTAGCTCTTCGCGTCAAGTGGCCAAAGGGTTGTAGCTTCGGCTTCAACATCAGTCCTTCCAATGAATATTCAGTGTGGATTTCCTTTGGAATGGACTGGTTGGATCCTTGCTGTCCAAGGGACTCTCAAGAGTCTTCTCTAGCACCACAGTTCGAAAGTATCAATTCTTCAGCGCTCAGCTTTCTTTATGGTCCAACTCTCACATCCATACATGACCACTGGAGAAACCATAGCTTTGACTAGACGGGCCTTTGTCAGGAAAGAGTGAGGGTGATCCCTCACGAATTCCTGAGCCTTGGACTGAGGTTAATCTGGAGCCAGTTTAAGAAGCAAGGGTGTGTGGTGATCCATGGTGTGCTGCAGAAAACGGACCGTCCATGCGGTTTTATCGTGAGGGTTTGGGGTGGAATGAGTCATTTGGAGTCATGAAGGAACTGGCCACACGCAAGAACTTCCTCCAACCCGAATATATTTGTGGCATCAATGTGTTCCTTTCTTTTGTTTGTAGAGACGATTTTTTTCTAATCTTTTTCACATTAAGATTCATGGGCATTGCCAGCGCCAATACAAACCCGCCCCGAACATAATTCAGGAGGAGTGCAGACTGCGCCACTGCGTGCAAGAGGCGTCGCTGGCCTAAGCATCCCTTTTGTTGGGTCTTTAGTTGAGCGACATATTCTTCTGACCAAGGCTTTTGTTGGCACACGCGGATGTGGCCGTCGGTGGTGGATCTTGCGGGGTTGCCTAACAGGGAGTCCGTTCCCTTTGTCTATACTGGTGTTTAAGGTGTGTCACATAGAATTGCCAAGATAACCAGAATTTAGACGTTTTCATGAACATCAATCACGTTGACCCCACAAAGAATGCCTCTGTGGGTACAGGATCGGGCAGTTCATTGGCCGGACGTCCCCCACCCCAGCCAGTCACCACGCGGTGTGCTGGAGAAGTTGGTGAGTGGACAGAGCGTCAGCTCTGGGGAGATGGCATTCCGGAGTCTGAAGCTGCGCGGCAAGAGGTGGAGCGGGGGGACCAGACGGCCAGTACTTCAGGCTTTTCTCTGCTTTTTCATCTGACCGAGATCAGAGCTCAGAGCTGGCTGGCACCTTGAGGTTCAGCCCCGGGGCACTTCCCCAGGAGATCAGTGTTTGAGTGTGTGATGCTCACTGTTCCTCTCCTTCTTCTTTAAACTAAAAAAATTTCAGTTTGAGATACAGCCGGCATACGATGTTGGGTCCATCTCCAGTGTACAGGGTGGGTTGAGCTGAGCTTTGTCTGTATTGTGAAATGATCACCATGGCGAGTCTAGTTGACACCGTCTCCTCACACATACAGACTCTGTTTTCCTTGTGATGAGGCCTTTAAGACCTACACTCTTCAGTTCAGTCACTCAGTCGTGTCCGACTCTTTGCAACCCCACGAACCGCAGCACGCCAGGCCTCCCTGTCCATCATCAACTCCTGGAGTCCACCCAAACCCATGTCCATTAAATTGGTGCTGCCATCCAACAATCTCATCCTCTGTCGTCCCCTTCTCCTCCCTCCTTCAATCTTTCCCAGCATCAGGGTCTTTTCTAATGAATCAGTTCTTCGCATCAGGTGGCCAAAGTATTAGAATTTCAGCTTTAGCATCAGTCCTTCCAATGAATATTCAGAACTGATCTCCTTCAGAATGGACTGGTTGGATCTCCTTGCAGTCCAAGGGACTCTCAAGAGTCTTCTCCAGCACCACAGTTCAAAAGCATCAATTTTTCTGCACTCAGCTTTCTTTATAGTCCAACTCTCACATCCGTACATGACTACTGGTAAAACCATAGCCTTGACTAGACAGACCTTTGCTGGTAAAGTAATGGCTCTGCTTTTTAACATGCTGTCTAGGTTGTCCTACTCTCTTAGCAGCTTCTGAATATGCAGCTCCGTGTCTGCACTGTGGTCACCACGCTGCACACACACCTCAGGGCGTGTGCACCTTAAAACCGGCCCCTAGACCTCTCCTCAGCCGTGTCCCTGCTGCTCTCGGTCGCCGCGTGCCTGGAGCGGGGCCAGAGGCTCCTGGGGCCGAGGTGAGAGAGACACACACCCTAGCTCCCACTCGAGTGTCCCCCCTTCCCGGGGTCTTATCCCCCACCCCCCTCCTGTTGAGCGGTCTCTTATACACATCTAGATGTGTATAAGAGACAGCCGTGGCCGTGACCCCGTCCTGTGCCCACCTGCCCGTACCCAGAACGGGCCCCCTTCATCTCCACGTGAACGGTTTCTTCAGTTTGACCTTTCACCTTGAACCGGGACCTTTGGCTAAGATGAAGCCATTCCCTTCCCAAGAGCTTGGGTGACTCCATGCCAGGGAAAGGGCCTCAGGGACGGGGGAGGTAGGCATCACCGTGCCCGGGGGCCTGGGAACCACAGAGGCCAGAGCAGCCCCCGCGCCCCGCCTTCCCCCAGTACCCACGCCTCCCCTCCTCCTCTGCCTGCCTCAGGCCCTCCTCGCCTCCGTCTCTCTCTCTGTCTCTCTCTCTCTCTGTCTCTCTCTGTCTCTCTGTCTCTGCTTTCCTCTGCTTCGCTGACTCCTTGGGCGCTCTGCATGCCTGCTTCCTCTGGTCATGGCCCCCTGCCGCCTGGGGGCTTCCGCATGGGGTCTTCACAGCCTGAACCTGCCCTGCCCTTCCCCCCACGGCCCCTAGCTGGTCTCCAGGAGGTCCCTGGCCTGCCCAGGTGTCCGCCCCGGGCTGCTCAGTGGCCTGGCTGGTGTGGCTCCTGGCACCCACTCAGCAGACTGCTGAGGCCACCCTCTGCGGCCCTTGGCGACGGTCAGAGCCCTCCCCTGCTTCCCTTTCCTCTCCCTCCCCGGGTCTGGCTGCTCGCCAGGGCTTAGTGGCTCATGCATTAAAAGGCGTGGAGATTTTTCAACCCTGTTCGCTTGCTCAGCGCTCACGCTCTCCTTTGCAGATAAGACTGGGGGTCTTTGTAGCCCACCAGGCTCTGGTGTGTGGAATTTTCCAGGCAAGAATACTGGAGTGGGTTCCCATTTCCTCCTCCAGGGGGATTTTCCTGACTCAGGGATCGAATCTGTGTCTCTTGCGTCTCTGGTATTAGCTGGCAGACTTTTTATCGCCACCTGGGAAGCCCCTAATGTATATAAAACCGCAACTAAATACAGGGTGGGCCTCAGAGGCTCCTCTGCTGGTGCCTTCAGTTTATCGCTGCAGAAAAGCAGAAAGTAGCGCCTCTCACTGGATTCGGACAGCAGACCAGGTGTGTCGCTGGCTTTCAAGCGTTCACTTCTCCCCAGGCAGCGTGTGCCCCACGACTGGGGCAAGGCACCACCAAGCAAGCAGGGGCGTCCGCGTCCCTCCGGCCGGCCCTGCCCTCCCCGAGGCACCTCTGCTTCTGCTTTCCTGAGCATTCTTCCAGAGGTGGAATGAGGGCGTCCAGACCCTCTCAGGTGATGTTTATTCAGGGCACGCTCGATTCCCCCCCGGGCTCATCTCTGCAAACCTTTCCAGGGTTGTTACAGAGCATCTAAAAGACTGTGGCCCTCAGCTTTGATCTGACTGCTTAATTGCCTTTACTAATCACACTGACATCAAGTAGATAAAAATAGCCTCCGGGGTCGGGGGTGAGCGAGTCCCGCTCACGTGGGGTTGGGGGTCAGCCGGGCTGAGATCTCACATTCTCCTGGTGGCCAGCCGCCTGAAATCATGGCTCTGACTAAGTAAGCAGCCGTGACTGCTAGAGCTGTACTAACATCCTGACCTCAGGTTTTGAAGTATTTACTTACGGAGAAGCAGAGCAAAAGTGGGGAGGTGCTTCCTAGAAAAGATTTCTAGTTTATTTTCTTGGACTCCAAAATCACTGCAGATGGTTACTGCAGCCATGAAATTAAAAGACGCATGCTCCTTGGAAGAAAAGTTATGACCAAACTAGAGAGCATATTAAAAAGCAAGCAGAGACATTACTTTGCCAACAAAGGTCCATCTAGTCAAAGCTGTGGTTTTTCCAGTAGTCGTGTATGGTTGTGAGAGTTGGACTATGAAGAAGGCTGAGCGCCAAAGAATTAGTGCTTTTGAACTGTGTCGAGAAGGGTCAAGAAGGTTAGGCTAAAGTCTATTTATTTCCTAAGTCTTTTCTGGTGTTGCTAGTAACATGGTTCCATCACTTCATGGCAAAAAGATGGGGAAACAATGGAAACAGTGACAGACTTTATTTTCTTGTGCTCCAAAATCATTGCAGATGGTGACTGCAGTCGTGAAATTAAAAGACACTTGCTCCTTGGAAGAAAAGTTATGACCAACCTAGACAGAGTATTAAAAAGCCGAGATACTACCTTGCCAACAAAGGTCCGTCTAGTCAAAGCTATGTTTTTCTCAGTAGTCATGTATGGATGTGAGAGTTAGACCATAAAGAAAGCTGAGAGCTGAAGAATTGATGCTTTTGAGCTGTGGTGTTGGAGAAGACTCTTAAGAGTCCCTTGGACTGCAAGGAGATCCAACCAATCCATCCTAAAGGAAATCAGTCCTGAATATTCATTGGAAGGACTGATGCTGAAGCTCTGATTACTTGTCCACCTGATGTGAAGAACTGACTCAGTGGAAAAGACCCTGATGCTGGGAAAGATTGAAGGTGGGAAGAGAAGGGGGTGATAGAGAATGAGATGGTTGGATGGTATCGCTAACTCAATGGACATGAGTTTGAGCAAACTCTGGGAGTTGGTGATGGACAGGGAGGCCTGGCGTGCTGCAGTCCAAGGGGTCGCAGAATCAGACACGACTGAGCAACTGAACTGAACTGAACTTACTTTATGGAGAAGCAGAGCGAAAGCCTGGAGTTGCTTCCTGGGAAAGATTTCTAGCTGTTTCCCTACGTGCTTCCTTCCCAAAGTGGAAAGGCCCCGCCCCCNAGTTTGAGCAAACTCTGGGAGTTGGTGATGGACAGGGAGGCCTGGCGTGCTGCAGTCCAAGGGGTCGCAGAATCAGACACGACTGAGCAACTGAACTGAACTGAACTTACTTTATGGAGAAGCAGAGCGAAAGCCTGGAGTTGCTTCCTGGGAAAGATTTCTAGCTGTTTCCCTACGTGCTTCCTTCCCAAAGTGGAAAGGCCCCGCCCCCTGCCTCTCCCATCTCTGTCTTGTCTCTTTCTCTCCCACCTCCCCTTTCCCAGGGTTTTCTCAGAGTTTTCTCTTAAAGCAAAACTGCTGACTCACGGGCTTCTGGTTTTGAGCCCGGTCAGTGCTGCTTCTCACCTGGGGGTGTTCACCCCGCCTCCTCATCTGAGCAGCGGCCCCTGCCTATGGCTCTAACCAGCTAACCCAGAAAGTCTGCTGGCCACTTACACAGATGACCCTGCAGAGGGAGAGATGCTGGACCAAGAAAGAGAGGCAAGTGTCTGGAGGCCAGCTGCTTCCCCAGGAGGCGAAGAAGGGCTCAGCCCACAAGGACAAGCATCTGACAAGCATCTGAGGTTTTGAATAAGGTGAGAATTTCACAGTCAAGTATCAAGTGCCTCGGGATGTGGCTTCAAGAGGTGATTAAGGTAAATGAGGTCTTATGGGTGGGCCCTGATCCGATCTCACCCGTGTCCTGATAAGAAGAGGAGACGGCGTCTTACAGAGAGAGACGGCGTCTACCAGCAAGGAGAGACGCCTTGGGAGGAATCAGCCCTGCCCACACCTTGTTCTTGGACTTGTAACCTCTAGAAATGTGAGAAAACACATTTCTGTGAGTAAGCCAGTCAGTCACGGTGTGTTACAGAGCCCTAGCAAACTCACACTCACATACACACAGACACAGACACACATACACACAACCCCCCCATACACAACCGCCACACTCACACACATACACATTCACATACACACACAACCCCCTCCCACACACACACTCTCTCACACACACACACACACACACACACTCACACACAAACAACTGACGGACACACACACAAACTCCCCCCCACACACACACTCACAGACACACACACTCACACATACATACACACATACAGACACACTCCCTCACACATACACAGACACTCACACATACACATACTCACACATACACTCACACACATACACATTACCCACACACACTCACATACACAATCACTCACACACACATACACACACACATACACACCCACATACACACACTCACACACACATACACACATAGTCACTCACAGACACATACATACTCACACATATACACTCATACATACACTCACACACCCACATATAACCCCCCACACACATAAACACACACTCACACACACACACTCACACATATACACACGCTCACACACACACACACACACACACACACACTCACACACAAACAACTGACGGACACACACACAAACTCCCCCCCCCACACACACTCACAGACACACACACTCACACATACATACACACATACAGACACACTCCCTCACACATACACATAGACACTCACACATACACATACTCACACATACACTCACACACATACACATTACCCACACACACTCACATACACAAGCACTCACACACACATACACACACACACACACACCCACATACACACACTCACACACACATACACACATAGTCACTCACAGACACATACATACTCACACATATACACTCACACATACATACACTCACACACCCACATATAACCCCCCACACACATAAACACACACTCACACACACACACTCACACATATACACACGCTCACACATACATACACACACATACTTATTCACATACACACACACAGTCACATACACACAGACACACACTCACTCACACATGCCCACTCACACACACACACACATGCGCGCCAGGCCTCTATAAGCCTCGAGGACAGTAACGTCTGTGAGCGGAAGCCACTGGGCCAGGGCATCGCAGACTGTTCTTAACGGGCACGCGTGGCTCAGAGCAGATGAGGCCGGGAGGTCGCAGCGGGCACTCTGGCCCTTCGGCTGTGCGGGATCACAGCCCGCAGGCTGAGCCTGGACTCTGCAGCCCACCTGCCGGGATGGGACCCTGACCCGGTCCCTTGGCAGCTGCGTGTCGAGCAGCAAGTGTCCTGAACTCTGTAAGCAGGGCTGATAATGCTGGCCTCTTGGCATTATAAAAAGGCAGTTAATATTTGCAGAGGACTTAGAAGAGCTCCTGGAGAGCAGGAAGCGGGGGGTGCGCTGCCTCGCCCCGCCTGAGAGGCGCCGGCGCAGGGACACGGGATGCCGGTTTGCTGGGGGCAGGTGCGGAGCAGGGTCCTCAGCCCGGGCCTCACGCGCTTGGTCTCGGGACCTCTTCACTCTCAGAAGTGCCTGAGGGCCCCAGAGGGCATCCGTGTGTGTGAGTGGTATCCCGTGACATTTATCATATTGGAAACTACCAATCAGAGTTTCACCATATTTCAAAATTAAACTGAGAACATTTTAAACACTTCTTCATTTATTAAAAAAAAACAATCATAAACCTTTTATATTTTAACATAAATATTTTATGACAAACAGCGGTAGTTACAGTTTTGCAAGTGTCTTTCCCTTCCGGCTTAATAGAAGACTCTGGCTTCTTTCCCGCCTGCTTCTGCAGTCCGGCCGCCCTGACGTGTTGCTTTGGTTGGAGAAGGTGCAGATTTTGGCTGCGGACATCCACCAGACTCAGGAAGGGCTGCGGGCCCCCTGCAGGCTGCTGGGCCCCCGGGGTCGAGGTTCCAAGGTGCTCCGCAGAGCCTGAGGAGGTGGAGGCAGGGTGGGGGGGGGTGGGGGGGGGTGTGGCGGGAGGCCGGGCGCCCCCTCCCGGTAGGTGGCCCCACACCGGGCTCCCAGCTGTCCACAGCAAACAGCGATTCGGCCTGGTGACCTGACCCCACCCCTGGCTCCCCCCGGGCACCTACCCCTTAGGCAAGTCCTTTAGTACCCTGGCGGCAGCAGCAGCAGCGTGCTGAGACCCCACCGGCCTGTGTGAGCAGGACCGCAGGCGGGGCTGGCCTTCCTGGCCGCTTCCAGGCCGGGGGCTCTGTCCGTGCTGAGGCCGAGACCCCTCGTGTCAAGCCTGCTGTCCATGTGGGCTCCCCGGAGATGGCCAGCGTCCCGGGGCCCCGGCCCACGCTGACCGGCCCCTTCGGTGGCCAGGCGGTCATTGTCACATCCTTGCCGGGCAGGGTCAGGAGGCCGTGGAAGCTGCTAGCTTCAGAGCGATGAGCCCAGCGGGGAGCCGGATTCTCCCTAGAGGACCAGTAGCAGAGATCAGCGTGCGGGTTTATGCCTTCACAGTAAAGAACTGGCTCCCGTGACTGCAGAGGCTGTGGGGTCCCCCGATCAGCCGCCTGGGAGGGGCACGCGGGTGTGAAACGTAGTCTGCGTGCAGAGGGGAACCCAGGTCCCTGCTGCAAATAGACGCAGGGGTTTCTGCTAAATTGGCCGGTTTATAGGTGGGGGGTCAAGAACGTGACCCCAGGAGCTTTGTTGAGTAGAGTCTAGAAGGGTTCTGCCCCCACACAGAGAACTCAACATTTGTCCCTGCACATCTCCACCTTCGGAGTCTCCACCTAGTTGAGGCTTCTCTCCAAGCTTTGTTCAACTTGACAGTTTCATTAACTTTGCTACCGAATCTTTGTCCAGCTTACAGATGAGATTCTGGCCATGTCAGGGCCCTGGACAGAGTTCCGAGTGACAGGGCCTTCCATCTGGCCTGACAGCCATCGCTCACCTGAGCTGGTTATCCTACCCCTCCTGGGCTGCAAGGATCCCATCGCGAGCGGCCTGGTCGACTCTGGTGCCGTCTGCACCGACCTGCTGGCCGGTCTTGCCGGTTGACTTCCACTAATGAGACGCTCTCTACACGTGCGGCCCAGAGGTTGATTAAGGTCTGACTATGCTGTCTGCTCCCAGGGGTGTGTGTGTGATCAGCTATGTTAATAGCAGGGTAGCGCCCTGCAGCCGGCTTTCTCAGAGGACGCGCCTCCCCACCTGTCTTGTCGCTGAGCCCAGATCCTCAGTCATCTGGGGCTGCACCTGCATCTAACTTGCTCTGATGGCGGATCGGGGCCTCAGACTCTGTGACATGACTTGTTAAGTTGTGGATTTTTTAAATCAGTAGAGATGCAAATGATATCGATCTACCTATCTGTCTATCTAGAGAGAAAGAGATGGAGAGAGAGACAGTCAACCAGAAAGTGCTGCAGCTGGAGGCAGCTGGCCTTGGCTCCTGGTTTCCTGGATGTCCGGGTGATATGATGGTGAATTCCGTGTGTCAGCTTGGCGCGGCCACAGTGCCAGATAATTGGTGAAACACCAGTTCAGATGTTGCTGTGAGAGTGTATTTTAGATGTGGTTGTTGTTCAGTCTCTGAGTCATGTCTGACTCTTTTGAGATCCTGTGGACTATAGCCCACCAGGCTCCTGTCTCCAAGGGGTTCTCCAGGTAAGAATAATGGAGTGGGTTGCCATTTTCTTCTCTAGGGGATCTTCCCAGCCCAAGGATCAAATCCACCCCTTCTGCACTGGCAGGTGGATTCTTTACCACTGAGCCACCTGGGAAGCCCATTTTAGATGAGGTTAACATTTAAATCAGTAGATTTTTCAGTAAAGCAGCTTGCCCTCCATAATGTGGACAGGCCTCATCCAATCAGCTGAAGGTCTTAAAAGGAAAAGAGTGAGGTTCCCTAAGAGGGGGAAGTTCTGCCTCCAGACAGCCTTCAGACTCGAGCTGCAGTATCAGCTCTTTCCTGGGTTTCCAGCCTCCAGATTTCAGAATTGCCAGCTCCACAATCGTGTGAGCCAATTCCTTAAGACAAATCTCTCTGCCTCTCTCTCTTTCCATCTCTCTTTGTATATATATACACACATGTACATATACATGTGTGTATATATATATAATCTATAGATACTTAGAGACAGGGTTGGGCAAAAAGTTCATTTGGGTTTTTCTATAACATCTTACAGAATATATGATTTCCCAGACAGGGCTTATCACCCCAAGTTGAGTCTCCACCTGGAGATTGGGCCTTTGCTGCCACCCACAGCCCGCTCCCCAGGCTCCCGGGCACCCCCAGGTCTGGCTACCACAGAAATGCACTGTGGGCTGCACATATAATTTGAATGAACTGGTAACCGTACGGAAGGAATCACAAGAAACAGGGGAAATAACCAACATTTTATGTAAGCCAGGTCTTCCCTGGAGGTTCAGTGGGTAAAGAATCTGCCTGCAATGCAGGCCATCTGGGTTCGATCCCTGGATTGGGAAGATCCCCGGAGGGGGAAATGGCAACCCAGTCCAGTACTGGTGCTTAGAGGATTCTATGGCCAGAGTGACTGGTGGGCTCCTCTGTTCATAGGGTGGTGAAGAGTCGTACACGACCGAGCAACTAACACTTTCACTGTCTTTCACTATGTAATCCAGTGTAACCAAATATCCTTCAGTCAATATAAAAATGAACCAACGCTAGTTCACATATTTTGGGTGTGAAGTCTTCGTAACTGGTATGTGTTTTACAACTACAGCGCATCTCAATTCCGATACTAAATTTTCAACCATTAAAGAGAAATGCAGTCCTACCAGAACAATAGAGATGCATTAAATGAAAAACAACTCGTGCTGTTTCCATCTTTCAAGCTGAATTGATGAAAAGGAAGAATTGGCTTCCGCCTTGCTGGCCTCGGTCCAGGCTGGCTCTCAGAGCCGCGAGCCGCGTGTGGGGTGCCCCCCAGTGGCCACGCCTGGGATTGGACACCATCCTGAGAGCCGGCTGTGATTTTGCGGCTTGAATTTCTACACACACTTCAGATGTGTATAAGAGACAGGCTAGCTTCAGAGCGATGAGCCCAGCGGGGAGCCAGATTCTCCCTAGAGGACCAGTAGCAGAGATCAGCGCGCGGGTTTATGCCTTCACAGTAAAGAACTGGCTCCCGTGACTGCAGAGGCTGTGGGGTCCCCCGATCAGCCGCCTGGGAGGGGCACGCGGGTGTGAAACGTAGTCTGCGTGCAGAGGGGAACCCAGGTCCCTGCTGCAAATAGACGCAGGGGGGGGGTCTCCCTCACCCTGCTTTCGCTCTGTCCCAGCCTCCAGCAGGTTGGATGAGGCCCCACCCCCCATGTGGGGAGGACTGTCTGCTGCAGTCAGGCTGTAGATTGAAGTGTTCACCCGGGAACACCCTCACCGACACACCCAGCATACTGTCCAAGTGTCTGGGGGCCCGTGGTCCAGTTGAGCTCAAGTGTAAAATCAACCACCTCCCTCGGTGGAGGCGGCCCTGTCTCAGTGAGCAGCAGGGCCTGGGCCAGCCCACCTGCCCGCCCGCTTCCCGACCCCCGGAGCAGGACGGCATCACCCTGACCACTGGCCCCTTCCGGCCGAGAGGCCAGCCCTCGCGCTCTGTCGGTACCGCCTGTGGCAACCAGAGTCCTCCCGTCCGCATTCCCAGTTCCCAGGCCATCTGCTTCTTTTGGTAACTTCCCCCAGAAATTTGCTTCCAAGAAGCCCCAGCTGAAATCAGTGCAGACATCTCTATAGTCCATCCAAACGGAGAACCGGGCTTCCGTTCCCAGGCTTTGCCACTCACCTGGGAAACAGCCTACTAACTGCAATGAGGCGCCTACATGCCAGGGGAAGGGCCCCCCCAAGCCACCAGGGCCCAGAGAAGTGAAGGCAGAGGCCTGGGTCCTTCCGTCCAAGCCGCTCCCCCATCCCCCCTGGCTGCTTGATGAAAGGTCCGGAAGCAGAACAAACTCTCCGCAGATTTCATCATCAATTGAGATAAGCATCAAGTTTATTGACCTAAGAGGTAGATATCGACGGCGCTTAAATACCACATCAGTCTTCACCTCTAGGGGCAGCCCAGCCTGAAAGTGCAGCTGGGCTTCGTGTGCTTAAACCCACCCACAAAGCCCGCCTGTCCACAGCAGGCCTGCGGGCCATCCCAGCAGCCCCAGAAAACCCGAAGACGTGGTGCCGGTCCCTTTCTGGAGGCAGCAGACCTCAGTGCCTGCGGGAGCCCTAAGTCACGAGGGGGCACTGGCCGCTGATCCCACGGGGCTGGGGTCCAGGGCGGCACACCCAGAGCAAAGCAGAGGCCGACTGGCACGTTTCGGGGGAGGTTCACCCAAGAGGAGATGACGGTTCCCGCCAGAAACGCACCAAGGGCCCGTCCGCCAGCCTGGCCTTGTGGCCGGCACCCACGTGGCACGTCATCGCTGGGCGTCCCCCCCTCCCAGCTTCTCAGCTCCGGGGGTGCACCCTCCGCTCCGGACGGGAGTGGTGTGGACTGTTGGCTTCGAAAGAGAAGCCGCGGCAGGTGTAGATGAGTATGAAAAGATCATCCAGCGAAAGAAGCCAAGCTTTCAGGTTAGGTGACTCTACCTGTTAACGACCCCGCCCCCAGCTGTGGTTTGGGGGAAAGGTTGACATTGGTCCATTTTGAAGGGGGTGGTCCTGAGCCCGCCTGTCCACGCCGCCCGCCCTGGAAGTGTGTCTGCCTACCCAGCTCCATCCCCCTGCCCTTCACCAGAGAACCATCCAGAGGGCCAGAAGGTCCCCTGTCTTCAAGGTCACAGTTTCCTGCTCCAAGCCTGGCGGGTTTTCACCCAGAGCCGCCACCCCCAGGCTACACGTCCACTGCTGACCGCTTGCCACCAAGGCCCTCGTCCCAGGAGGGGCCCTGGCCCCCGAGATCTTGCCCCTCCTGAGGGCAGCCCGGTGCCGCTTGCCCCCTGGAGTCCCTGGCTGGGTCCTTTTCCTTCCCGGGGCCCCCCAGCATCTGTCTGAGCCCAGGTTTCCTCATTGGTGAGTGAGTTCTGGCACATTCTGCCTTCAGGAGTTCATCATAAAGAGGCAGAAAGTGCACGTGAAGTCGCTCAGTCGTGTCCGACTCTGTGCAACCCCAGGGACTGTAGCCCACCACGTTCCTCTGTCCCTGGGATTCTCCAGGCAAGAGTACTGGAGTGGGTTACCATGCCCTCCTCCAGGGGACCGTCCTGACACAGGGATCGAACCCGGGTCTCCGGCACTGTAGGCGGACGCTTTTACTTTCTGAGCCACCAGGGAAGTCAAAAGAGGTAGAAGACACTGTATCAATAACCGAGGCGCGAGGCTTGTTCAGAGCAGCTGCCGCGTAGACGAGTGGTGGAAGGACGTGCTCACTACGGCCATCCCAGCACGTCGGAGGCCTCCCCCAGGACCGGCTCGCGTCCCCAGGCCCCAGCCGTGCCCGCACCTCGGGCGTGACCACACAGCGGAGGCCCTTGGAGCTGCTGCGTCCAGGCGCTAGGCCCCTGCCCGCTGAGCCCGCGTCTCCAGCTGCAGCTCGGCTTCTGATCCACCCGTGAGCGCTGACTGTCAGCGCCTCAGGCGGGAGGCCCCCCAGCTCCCGGTGGCCGACCCCACGACCCCAGGCTCCCTTCCGCTCTGTAAGGCCTCCCCACCTCCCCTTGAGGCTCCTTCTGCTGACCAGCCCAGCCTCTCCAGGCTGCTTCTTCCCCTCCATCCGCTAATTTAAAAAGTCTGTGTAGTAAATGACCAAATCTCACTGTACAAAAATTCATAGAATACATGCAAGAAAAAATAAAAGCCCTTCTTCCATGCCTTCCATCTGCTCTCCTCCCCAGCGTGGCCACCACGAACTGTGGCCAGTTTTACCAGCAGAGATTTTGCCGTGAAGATACCTGCCTATATCATTACAGCTAAACAAATCATGATTATGGTTTCTCTGATTTCATATAAATGGTGTCAGGCCATAGACAGGGGTCTATAGTTCAGCTGAATTCAGTCCCTCAGTCGTGTCTGGCTCTTTGCAACCCCATGGACTGTAGCCAGGCTTCCCTGTCCATCACCAACTCCAGAGCTTGGCTCAAACTCATGTCCATCATGTCAGTGATGCCATCCAACCATCTCATCCTCTGTCGTCCCCTTCTCCTCCTGCCTTCAATCTTTCCCAGCATCAGGATCTTTTCCAATGAGTCAGTTCTTCGCATCAGGTGGCCAAAGTATTGGAGTTTCAGCTTCAGCATCAGTCCTTCCAGTGAATATTCAGAACTGATTTTCTTTAGGATGGGCTGGTTGGATCTCCTTGCTGTCCAAGGGACTCTCAAGAGTCTCCTCCAACACCATAGTTCAAAAGTATCAGTTTTTCGGTGCTCAGCTTTCGTTATAGTCCAACTCTCACATCCATACACGACCACTGGAAAAACCATAGCCTTGACTAGGGGTCTGCAATCTCATCTCACGTAATGGGATGCCACGAGAGCTTTCAGATTAATGAAGCAGAGCAATCTACCCAATCCCGTCGTTGCTGAAGATTCCGTGGCAGCCCTTCTCAAACTTTTAGTCTCAGGACCTCGGCTCACTCTTAAGCACCACTGAGGGCCCCAGAAAGATACAGCTGACATGGACGACACTGCGGTTATTTGTCATAATGGAAGCTAAAACTGGGAAACTAAAATACACTCATCCACTTAAAAATAAAATCAGACACGTGACACACTCATGTGAATAGCACATTTGTAGGAAAACGAACTGTATTCCAAAACAAACTCAGCGAGGCAGATGGTATTGTTTTATATGGTTGCAAATCACCCTCGTGTCCGTGCTCTCCTCTCTGTCCTGCGTTCCATCTGCCGGGACTTTGCACACTGGGGCGGTGCCGGGAAGCTCCACTGCACGCTCAAGAGCAAACGAGGACGGAGAGGACACGTAACATCTTTGTCTCACGACAGTGGCTCTGACCTCACTGATCCCGAGGAGACCTGGAAGCCCCTGGGCCCCGAACGCACAGTAAGGATGTCCCAGGCATCGAGTGGGAATTCTCTTTATCAATTCCGTGTCACTTGGCTCATAAGGAACCTACCTGACCTGCAATTTTGAGCTCCAACTTCATCCCTGGCATCAGGGCCCAGGGCTGACAGCAGTGTCCACCCAGAGCTTTCCTCTGGGAGTGGGTGACGAAGCGGACCTGCAGTGTGACTTCAGGAGGGGACAGAGCCGGGAGAGGAGAACACACAGCGACAGGAGACAGGTTTCCATCAGCGGTGAGGAGGGGCTGTAGGGATGTCGGGAGGTCAGCGGCGGGAAGAGGCTGTGGGCAGCGGGGGGAGCAGGGAGCAGGAATGAGCTGGCCGGCGTGAGGACCACCAGGACCCTCCTGGAAGACAGGATGGTGGTGTGACGGGAGCTGGGGAGGCGACTGCGGAACAGCCTGCAGATTCGCTCCGGGTGAGATGGACGCTGTCTCAGCTAAGGCCATGGCGCAAAATGCCCCAGACCGGTGGTTTGAGGGCTTCCCCAGCGGTTTGGTGGATAAGGAATCCGTCTGCAGTGCAGGAGATCCAGGTTCGAGCCCTGGGTCAGGAAGATCCCCTGGAGAAGGGAATGGCAACCCACTCCAGTATTCTTGACTAGAGAATCCCATGGACAGAGGAGCCTGGCGGGCTACAGTCCATGGGGTAACGAAGAATCCAACACGCCGGAAGCGACTGAGCATGCCTGCACGGGCTGTTTGAACAGTAGAAATTTATCTTCTTCCAGTGCTGGAGTCTGGAGTTCAAGATGGGGGTCCTGGCTGGCTCGGTTTCTGGTGAGGACCGTCTCCTTGGCTTGCAGATTGGTGCCTTCTCGCGTTTCCCATCTGCGGGCTCTGAGAGGTGGTCTGGAGCCTCTGCTGTGGAGTAGCGCACCGGGCTGGTGACTCCAAGTTTAGAAGGGGCGACTGAGCAGCATCACCTGCAACGGTGCGGGCTGCCTGCGGCGCGGCCTCCAGAACCCCAGCTCTCGCCTGCAGCCTGCGGCCTGCTGGCCTCCGGGGACCCCAGGGTCCCAGCCGAGCAGGGGAGGTTACGCCTAAATGCCTGAGCTGTTTCCTCCTGTTGCATTTTCGTGTCTTTGGGGATGGGGTGAGCTGAGCCATGTGAGTAACTGAGGCTCACACACCTGGATGCCAATCTGAAAGCATAAGCACCATGGAGACGCCCTAAGCCTGCAGCCGGCCTGGAGGATGGGAAGCCTCCCTGGGCAGTACAGACAGAGGTGGTCATCGGTTGCCAGAGCTCTGCGTAATCACCCCTGAAGAGCGGGGGGACGATCTGGAGGCCGCCCTTGGGGACCACCCCACCAGATCCGGAGATGCAGGTCTCTCCAGGCTCCAGGGAGACCTGGGCGCGGCGCCCTGGAGGTGCTTGGCTCAGGGCGGGTTTCTGCAACCTCAGCCCTCCCAGCAGGCCTGTGGGGTCAGCGTTCTCATCTGATCCTGTTGCAGACACCAGTCCTCGAGAAACCAAGCACCGCCCTCGGAGAGTTGGAGCGCTCAGGCCTTTTACGCCGGCGGGCCCAGAGGAGTTAACCCGCCAGCTCTGAGCCCCGAACAAAGGGGTTACAGAGTTTTTATTACAGACAGGCATGATAAGCAGGTTTGCAGGTTTGCAGGGGCTGGGCGATTGCAAGGAGCAGGACAAGGGTGAATGAGACACGCTCCAGTTCTAGTATTGTGAGTCCCAGCCTTCTGAGCCCACTGGGATGCAGGCTTGACAAGGAGCAGGCTGAGTTGCAGAGGCTGAAGGAGCAGGAGGAGATGTAAAATTTTAGCTTTTCCTCTCCAATACTTGGTGGATGGGAAAACCAACACAGCTCTTCCCTTGAATGTTTGTTCATCCGTGCGAGCCCCCCGGAGCCCGGGAATCTGAGCGTGTGGGCCTGGTAGGTGGACGCATAGCCCCAGCCTCAGCACAGTTGCAAATCCGCACCGGGTGGGTCTGTCCTGGGCCCCCCTGTGCACAGCTGGATGTGAACAGCTGGCCTCTTCCCGCTGTCGGTAGCAAACTGCCCTCCAGCAGTCACAACGAAAACATCCCCAGAATTGTGGAATGTCCCTGGGGGCACATTCACCCCAGGTCAAGAAGTCTCCTCCTGGGACCAGAGCAAGGCGTAAGGGCCAGGCAGCCCCCTGTAATTCCCCCGCCCCACACTGCCCTACCTGGACACCCAGCCACGGCCGGGCTGAGGTCAAAGCCATTCCCGGTCCTGTAACAGCTGTTGGGGAAGGCGGGGCGGGGGTGGGGGGAAATCCCCAGGCTCCCCAGGCCGCGCTGGGGAAGGACTTGGGTGGGGGTGGGCTTTGGGAAGAGAGGTGACTTCAGCTCTCGTCCACTGCCCTGCTCTGGGAACACACCACCTTCCCACACTCGCCAGAGGAGGTAAACAGGTAGCTGGCACGTTCCGGGCCGCCTTATCTGACAGTTACCGGGTTCAGCCTGGAAAGACAACTTGGAAATAGCGACCTGAAGAAAAACTCTGGGCAGAGAACCGCTGCCCAGCTACCTGGCGTGTCCTGGTGTGGGCGAGGGGCCTCCACGGCCTCTTCTGCAAAGTGGCTGATGGAGGCCCGCCTCTCTGTGTCTGCTGTCTTCCTGAAGTCTTCCCGCCGTCTTCCCCGGGGAGGGATGTGGGCCTGGAGCCGCGGCGAGCTCTGAGTTAGAATCACCGTTGGCACTGAAGGGACTCGGAGGGGCCGGAAGGGCTGTCAGGCTGACCCCCTGCCACAGTCTCATCGGGTGACTGGCAACAAAGATCAAACGGCATTCGTGTATTCGTTTTTTGTTTCCTAACCCAGTTTCCTCTTCTCTAGCTCAGTCCAGTAAGAGAAAAATGGAATATTGGGTATAATGTACTCCTTTCCAGCTTCCTTCTTGCAAACCACTTTTCTGCCTAAGAAAGAGGCAGGTGTTTGGGACCTTGAAAGATCAGTACCTGTCTCGCTCCTGACGCTGTGAGCCCTCTCAGGGAAAAGTGGTCCGGTCCCAGAGAGAGAATTGCCGCGGTGACCTCACGGAGAGGCGGGGCCAACGCCAGAAAGGTCCGCGTCCGCCCTTACACCCAACCTGTTGGCAGCATCAGGACCAGAGCGGCATCGCGGCGCCAGCGCGGGCGGGGTTCCGGCCCCACCCAGGGCGTCACGGGCCTCTAGGGCCTCAGGGTCTCCCCCGAGAGTGGGATAAATACAATAATAGCGATGCCAACAGCCGCTGTGGCGGGACTGCTGTGAGTCCGTGCCATAGCGGGTGGCGAGCACCCAGCTCAGGGCCTGCGGGTCGTCCGACCTGCGTCCCTCTGGGCCTACATTTACTCCTTTTCTCTTTGATTAGAAACTAACCAGCTTTTTACATTTATTCATAAATTCATCTGTTATTCTATGACTCATTTTTTTTCTGTTATCCTGAGTCTTTTTCTGCTTTGCTTCGGTGTATTTTATTCTTCTTCCAACTTCCTAAGTGAGATGATGGATTTTTTTAAAAAAGAAAGAGTACTTTCTTTTTACTGATGTGAATATTCAAGTCTACGCATATGATCTATTTATGGTCCATACATTCCATCTAGTATTTTCATTGTTGTTTCCCAGAAATTCTGCAATTTCACTTTGCATTTCCCTCTGACACAAACATTGATTAATAGGGATTTTTAAAATTTCTGGGTGAAGGCCTGTTTTGGTTTTGTGATTTTTGTCAACCTCTAGTTTTATTTCACTATACTTAAAAACATTTTCTGTATTATTTCTCCCTTTTGAAATTAATTAAAATTATATTGTGGTTTACAACTTTCCCAATTTTGTGAATAATAGAACCTGGGACACCATGATAGGCTCGTTCCCGCCTCTTAAATTGTTTACAATGTGTGTGACTGTTGAAGGCAAGATTATGACATCTTCCGGGTTTGTTAACTCGAGCCGGGATACACATGACAACGGAAACGTCGCGGGGGAGGGGAAAGGAAAGCTATGGTTGGGAGGCTTCTGCGCTTAACTGGAGGCGATAAACATTACCTGAAAGCAGGTGTGAGATGTTAGGTAAGCGTATTGTAATCCCGGAGCAACTGCTGATAGAATAACGCAAAAAGAGCTAAGAAGACGTTACAGCACTTAAAAGGAAACCCTAAAAAAAATTCGGAGAACTCAGAGGAAGCAGGCAAAGGGGAGCACAGCCAGGAGAGACAGGCAAAAGCTTCTGCAAATCTATTTTTGCCTATTTTCCTTGTGTCTTCAGCAATGGCTGCTCTTTGAAAGCTTTATAGCATCTAGGGTAAGAATATTCACAACTGCTACATTATATAATAATTATAATTATGCTCACGGGCTCCAAGCGCCTTTGCTTGACCTCACTGCTCGTGTTTTGGCTGAAAAACTACCTTGTCCCGTATTGAGACTGAGGCTGCAGCCTTTTGGGTGGAGGCGGGGTATGCCTTTCCCTAAAGACCTGGGTGCACTTTGGGTGAATCTCTCGATGGCAGCTGCAGAGGCAGGCCTGCTTCCTGACCCTCCTGCACGGCCAGCCTCCGCCAGGGCTCCTGATCCCCTCGCCCGGCGGCTTCCTCCCTTGTGGGATCCCTTCCTGCATCGGCCAGAGCTGCCCTGTGACCAGCAGATGGTGGTGGGGAGCGTGTGTGCAAACGGGGACGTGCACTGAAGTGAGGAAGCCTGGCTTTCCTTCCCTTGTCTTCTGTCCGGATGTCTACAGCACTTTCCCTTGGCATGAAACTCCACAGGGCACATTATCCTCGCGGGCGCCAGCCTGGCCAGGGGGCAGCTCCTTCTAACCCCCAGCTGGGTGAGTCCTGTTCCTCCTGGGACTCCAGCCAAAGCAAGACTTCCCTTGTCTTCTGTCCGGATGTCTACAGCACTTTCCCTTGGCATGAAACTCCACAGGGCACATTATCCTCGCGGGCGCCAGCCTGGCCAGGGGGCAGCTCCTTCTAACCCCCAGCTGGGTGAGTCCTGTTCCTCCTGGGACTCCAGCCAAAGCAAGAGGAATTTGGGATTCTGGGGTTCCAACCCCAGCGCTGCTGGTACTGGGCGGTCAGGCAGCCTCCCCGAGCTGCATCTGTAGAGTGCGTTCAATAACATCTCTGCCCGCCTGGTCCACTGGTTTTAGGCTTGATCAGACCGGCCGGTGCAGGTGACACGTGGGGTAAAGCCCACACCGTGTCAGAGAGCGTGGGTGCATTGCACAGCCGTGTCTGCAGCCCCGGCTTGGCTTTCTGCTAAATTGGCCGGTTTATAGGTGGGGGGTCAAGAACGTGACCCCAGGAGCTTTGTTGAGTAGAGTCTAGAAGGGTTCTGCCCCCACACAGAGAACTCAACATTTGTCCCTGCACATCTCCACCTTCGGAGTCTCCACCTAGTTGAGGCTTCTCTCCAAGCTTTGTTCAACTTGACAGTTTCATTAACTTTGCTACCGAATCTTTGTCCAGCTTACAGATGAGATTCTGGCCATGTCAGGGCCCTGGACAGAGTTCCGAGTGACAGGGCCTTCCATCTGGCCTGACAGCCATCGCTCACCTGAGCTGGTTATCCTACCCCTCCTGGGCTGCAAGGATCCCATCGCGAGCGGCCTGGTCGACTCTGGTGCCGTCTGCACCGACCTGCTGGCCGGTCTTGCCGGTTGACTTCCACTAATGAGACGCTCTCTACACGTGCGGCCCAGAGGTTGATTAAGGTCTGACTATGCTGTCTGCTCCCAGGGGTGTGTGTGTGATCAGCTATGTTAATAGCAGGGTAGCGCCCTGCAGCCGGCTTTCTCAGAGGACGCGCCTCCCCACCTGTCTTGTCGCTGAGCCCAGATCCTCAGTCATCTGGGGCTGCACCTGCATCTAACTTGCTCTGATGGCGGATCGGGGCCTCAGACTCTGTGACATGACTTGTTAAGTTGTGGATTTTTTAAATCAGTAGAGATGCAAATGATATCGATCTACCTATCTGTCTATCTAGAGAGAAAGAGATGGAGAGAGAGACAGTCAACCAGAAAGTGCTGCAGCTGGAGGCAGCTGGCCTTGGCTCCTGGTTTCCTGGATGTCCGGGTGATATGATGGTGAATTCCGTGTGTCAGCTTGGCGCGGCCACAGTGCCAGATAATTGGTGAAACACCAGTTCAGATGTTGCTGTGAGAGTGTATTTTAGATGTGGTTGTTGTTCAGTCTCTGAGTCATGTCTGACTCTTTTGAGATCCTGTGGACTATAGCCCACCAGGCTCCTGTCTCCAAGGGGTTCTCCAGGTAAGAATAATGGAGTGGGTTGCCATTTTCTTCTCTAGGGGATCTTCCCAGCCCAAGGATCAAATCCACCCCTTCTGCACTGGCAGGTGGATTCTTTACCACTGAGCCACCTGGGAAGCCCATTTTAGATGAGGTTAACATTTAAATCAGTAGATTTTTCAGTAAAGCAGCTTGCCCTCCATAATGTGGACAGGCCTCATCCAATCAGCTGAAGGTCTTAAAAGGAAAAGAGTGAGGTTCCCTAAGAGGGGGAAGTTCTGCCTCCAGACAGCCTTCAGACTCGAGCTGCAGTATCAGCTCTTTCCTGGGTTTCCAGCCTCCAGATTTCAGAATTGCCAGCTCCACAATCGTGTGAGCCAATTCCTTAAGACAAATCTCTCTGCCTCTCTCTCTTTCCATCTCTCTTTGTATATATATACACACATGTACATATACATGTGTGTATATATATATAATCTATAGATACTTAGAGACAGGGTTGGGCAAAAAGTTCATTTGGGTTTTTCTATAACATCTTACAGAATATATGATTTCCCAGACAGGGCTTATCACCCCAAGTTGAGTCTCCACCTGGAGATTGGGCCTTTGCTGCCACCCACAGCCCGCTCCCCAGGCTCCCGGGCACCCCCAGGTCTGGCTACCACAGAAATGCACTGTGGGCTGCACATATAATTTGAATGAACTGGTAACCGTACGGAAGGAATCACAAGAAACAGGGGAAATAACCAACATTTTATGTAAGCCAGGTCTTCCCTGGAGGTTCAGTGGGTAAAGAATCTGCCTGCAATGCAGGCCATCTGGGTTCGATCCCTGGATTGGGAAGATCCCCGGAGGGGGAAATGGCAACCCAGTCCAGTACTGGTGCTTAGAGGATTCTATGGCCAGAGTGACTGGTGGGCTCCTCTGTTCATAGGGTGGTGAAGAGTCGTACACGACCGAGCAACTAACACTTTCACTGTCTTTCACTATGTAATCCAGTGTAACCAAATATCCTTCAGTCAATATAAAAATGAACCAACGCTAGTTCACATATTTTGGGTGTGAAGTCTTCGTAACTGGTATGTGTTTTACAACTACAGCGCATCTCAATTCCGATACTAAATTTTCAACCATTAAAGAGAAATGCAGTCCTACCAGAACAATAGAGATGCATTAAATGAAAAACAACTCGTGCTGTTTCCATCTTTCAAGCTGAATTGATGAAAAGGAAGAATTGGCTTCCGCCTTGCTGGCCTCGGTCCAGGCTGGCTCTCAGAGCCGCGAGCCGCGTGTGGGGTGCCCCCCAGTGGCCACGCCTGGGATTGGACACCATCCTGAGAGCCGGCTGTGATTTTGCGGCTTGAATTTCTACACACAGTTCTGAGAGTGGGAGCGGGGTGTGTGTGAAGAAGTTTGAGGGAAAGTAGTGATGTGTGTCCATGGGACTTTCCAGGCAAGAATACTGGAGTGGGTTGCCATTTCCACCTCCAGGGGATCTTCCTGGATCATTTCTGGTTCCCAGATCACCATGGTGACTGTGTGCCGGGGCACATCCGTGTCCTTAAGCAGCTGCTGTGCTGACTGCGATGAGCTGAGTTCCTAGAAGGCGGTGAAGCTGTCCAAGCCGGAGCGCAGGACTGCAGAGGCTGTGGCTTCTCAGTCAGCTCAGGTGGCCAGCACCAAGGACCTCGGACAGCTGCGCGGCTGGCCGCCCGAGACCAAGATGCCGTCAGGGTGGGTCCCGGTGCGCCCTCTGTGCTGCACAGAGCCTTCCCTCATGGCCGGTGCCCATGCATGGCCTTTCCTCTGCGTGCATTCAGAGAATGTTGCCTTCGTTTAATCACTACGTCGTGTCCAACTAGTTGTGACCCCCATGGACTGTAGCCCACCAGGCTCCTCTGTCCGTGGAAGTCTCAGGAGAGGGTTGCCATTTCCTTCTCCAGGGGAATCTTTGCAGTCCAGGGATCAAACCCCCATCTCTTGCATCTCCTGCACTGATTGGCAGGAGGATCCTTTGCCGCTAGTGCCGCCTGGGAAGCCTCTTGCGTTCGGAGAACGCCCTGGTGTTTGTTATTTCTTACCAGTGTCCCTCACCCTGTGACCTTTACCCGTAATTATCAACCCAAAGGCTTCCTCTCCAAACGCAGTCACACTGGAGGTTACAGCTTCCACATGGGGATTTTGGAGAACACAATCCACCCCATGACAGTGGCAGTGGCCCCACTTTAGAGTGGCTGAGGTTAAGCCTTGCTTGAGCTCACGCAGAGCCAGGAATCGCCGGTTGTCTAGGTCCCAAGCTCCCCTTCTCCATGAGCGTGCTCAGCTTCTTTGCCTCTAACCCCATCCACAAAAGATAGATAAAAACAAAAATAACCAATGGTCAATCTAACAAAAAATGGAAAATTCTGTTTGAGCCAATGGAAGGATTATAACCTGAGAGTTTCTTAGAGAGCTCTGAGCACCGTTCTGAAGAGGTGAGGAGGTCAGTATATGTGTGATTCTGGGGAGTTAGGGGTACCTGCGATCAAGCCCTCAACTTGGTAAAAAGTCACTGCTATTCGCAGGGAACAGATATTTTAGTCAACGGTTTTAGTGCTTTTCTGAGAATGGGATGATGCAAGACGCTGGGTTCATAAAATCTTCTCCCTAAGAAACCTGAGGGCTTTATAGTCATCTGAGGGCTGATCTCATTGGTCTCCCTGGAGTACGAAGTCCCTGTTCTGATCTTTACCCTGAATTCCTTTCAGGTATCTTGAAGGTCAGCAACCGCAGTGGCTAACGGCTTGATTCTTGTAGAACTGGATGGTGGGCAACATTCTTTATTTTACACCCCCCTTCCCTTTCAGTCTTAATTTCAACTAAGGTTTGGGAGGCATTTTGTGACCAGTTTGTCCCCAGGTTTGAGGAAAGCTTGACCCCAGGTCAGGTGAGGATTTTGCTGATGTGCTGTTGCTGGACTGAGTTTTGCTAGCAGGAATCAAAGGCTTCTAGCCCGGCTGTCCCACTGGTCTGCTCTGGCCCGGGGCAACGCTCCTCTTGTTGTCTCTTCCATGCCTGGAGCCGCACGATGGCAGTCACTGGCCTTTTAGAATGATGCATCTGATCAATCATTTTAGCCGCTCAGTCGTGTCCGACTCTTGTGTCCCCATGGACTGTAGCCCGCCAGGCTCCTCTGTCCGTGGGATCCTCCAGGCAAGAATGCTGGAGTGGGTGGCCATTTCTTCCTCCAGGGGATCTTCCCAACCCAGGGATCGAGCCCGGGTCTCCTGCATTGCAAGCAGATTCTTTATTGTCTGAGCTACCAGGGAAGTCCTTTAAGTTGCCTAAACATTACTAATTCTACTCGAGGCTCAGTCACACAATTGGTAATGCAAGAAATGTGAAACAGACAGACTACAAGTAACATAGCTAGGGACACTAATAAGGTCATGAATAGCATTTAAGCTGAGAAGCTTTATGAGGTGTGGTCCAGTGTCTCCCCAGGTCCCCTGACCAGTCTGTTCTCTTTCAGGGAAGCAATGTATTGACTTTGCACATAAAGTTCACCAAAGCTGCCTGCAGGTTCAAGGTGAGCGGTGGGTCATTATGACCCCTTACAGGACTGAGAAAGGACTGTTACCTCTGGCACCAGAAGAAGATAAATTGGTCTTTATGGTTGGGCAGGTATTTCTGGTTAAGGTATAAGGTTGCACAGTGCATCCTGGGGGAACGGGAGTGGAGAAAGGAGGCACAGGCAGGCAGAGAAAAATTTTGCATTAAAGTTTTCCTTGTCTTGTCCTAATACATGAATTTTACTTCATCACCCCCACACCTGTTTCTCCCAAATCCGTACCCCCCTCTCCTTTAAAGCTTGGGTTTCTTGTCCCTCAGATTAGGGAGCAGAACATCAAGTTCAATATTGACTTTTTTTAAATGGGTATGCTATTTTATTAACATTTAAATTTCACCAGGAGTGCAAGTGTAATCTAGCCTCATATTTTTTATTTTTTTTTCCTTTGTGTTTTTGATTTTTGCAATGAAGATGAAATAGACAAACAGCTTTAAGGGTTCCATGTGTTTAACACTGCACACTATATTCACCAGCTGGACAATCTAGGGGGTGGGGTAACTATACACTTCAGAGCACAAGTATGGGGCCAAGCTCTGGAACTGGGAGGAAAAACCCACCTGATTCAGGACTGTGCAGAGGCCCTTGGTTGCTGACTTGACTTCAGACTCGAGATGAGCCGAGGGAGTCTGTCAGTGTACCAGAAGCCCGCTGAATTCAGGACCAACGGTAATTATCAACCCAAAGGCTTCCTCTCCAAACGCAGTCACACTGGAGGTTACAGCTTCCACATGGGGATTTTGGAGAACACAATCCACCCCATGACAGTGGCAGTGGCCCCACTTTAGAGTGGCTGAGGTTAAGCCTTGCTTGAGCTCACGCAGAGCCAGGAATCGCCGGTTGTCTAGGTCCCAAGCTCCCCTTCTCCATGAGCGTGCTCAGCTTCTTTGCCTCTAACCCCATCCACAAAAGATAGATAAAAACAAAAATAACCAATGGTCAATCTAACAAAAAATGGAAAATTCTGTTTGAGCCAATGGAAGGATTATAACCTGAGAGTTTCTTAGAGGGCTCTGAGCACCGTTCTGAAGAGGTGAGGAGGTCAGTATATGTGTGATTCTGGGGAGTTAGGGGTACCTGCGATCAAGCCCTCAACTTGGTAAAAAGTCACTGCTATTCGCAGGGAACAGATATTTTAGTCAACGGTTTTAGTGCTTTTCTGAGAATGGGATGATGCAAGACGCTGGGTTCATAAAATCTTCTCCCTAAGAAACCTGAGGGCTTTATAGTCATCTGAGGGCTGATCTCATTGGTCTCCCTGGAGTACGAAGTCCCTGTTCTGATCTTTACCCTGAATTCCTTTCAGGTATCTTGAAGGTCAGCAACCGCAGTGGCTAACGGCTTGATTCTTGTAGAACTGGATGGTGGGCAACATTCTTTATTTTACACCCCCCTTCCCTTTCAGTCTTAATTTCAACTAAGGTTTGGGAGGCATTTTGTGACCAGTTTGTCCCCAGGTTTGAGGAAAGCTTGACCCCAGGTCAGGTGAGGATTTTGCTGATGTGCTGTTGCTGGACTGAGTTTTGCTAGCAGGAATCAAAGGCTTCTAGCCCGGCTGTCCCACTGGTCTGCTCTGGCCCGGGGCAACGCTCCTCTTGTTGTCTCTTCCATGCCTGGAGCCGCACGATGGCAGTCACTGGCCTTTTAGAATGATGCATCTGATCAATCATTTTAGCCGCTCAGTCGTGTCCGACTCTTGCGTCCCCATGGACTGTAGCCCGCCAGGCTCCTCTGTCCGTGGGATCCTCCAGGCAAGAATGCTGGAGTGGGTGGCCATTTCTTCCTCCAGGGGATCTTCCCAACCCAGGGATCGAGCCCGGGTCTCCTGCATTGCAAGCAGATTCTTTATTGTCTGAGCTACCAGGGAAGTCCTTTAAGTTGCCTAAACATTACTAATTCTACTCGAGGCTCAGTCACACAATTGGTAATGCAAGAAATGTGAAACAGACAGACTACAAGTAACATAGCTAGGGACACTAATAAGGTCATGAATAGCATTTAAGCTGAGAAGCTTCATGAGGTGTGGTCCAGTGTCTCCCCAGGTCCCCTGACCAGTCTGTTCTCTTTCAGGGAAGCAATGTATTGACTTTGCACATAAAGTTCACCAAAGCTGCCTGCAGGTTCAAGGTGAGCGGTGGGTCATTATGACCCCTTACAGGACTGAGAAAGGACTGTTACCTCTGGCACCAGAAGAAGATAAATTGGTCTTTATGGTTGGGCAGGTATTTCTGGTTAAGGTATAAGGTTGCACAGTGCATCCTGGGGGAACGGGAGTGGAGAAAGGAGGCACAGGCAGGCAGAGAAAAATTTTGCATTAAAGTTTTCCTTGTCTTGTCCTAATACATGAATTTTACTTCATCACCCCCACACCTGTTTCTCCCAAATCCGTACCCCCCTCTCCTTTAAAGCTTGGGTTTCTTGTCCCTCAGATTAGGGAGCAGAACATCAAGTTCAATATTGACTTTTTTTAAATGGGTATGCTATTTTATTAACATTTAAATTTCACCAAGAGTGCAAGTATAATCTAGCCTCATATTTTTTATTTTTTTTTCCTTTGTGTTTTTGATTTTTGCAATGAAGATGAAATAGACAAACAGCTTTAAGGGTTCCATGTGTTTAACACTGCACACTATATTCACCAGCTGGACAATCTAGGGGGTGGGGTAACTATACACTTCAGAGCACAAGTATGGGGCCAAGCTCTGGAACTGGGAGGAAAAACCCACCTGATTCAGGACTGTGCAGAGGCCCTTGGTTGCTGACTTGACTTCAGACTCGAGATGAGCCGAGGGAGTCTGTCAGTGTACCAGAAGCCCGCTGAATTCAGGACCAACGGCAACAGGAGAGACTGGCCCACACCAGATCGGACTGTGGGGCCCAGACAGAAGCGAGCAGGATTGTCTTGGGGCTGGAACTGTTACAGCGGAAATCACAGAATCTGTAGACGAGAGCACCTATCTTCTAAAATTCGCTGATTTCCAAAAAAAGTCCTGAAGATGCATTTCCCAAACAGGGCCTTCGTGACTTTTATTAGTCCTGCCTTTTACAAACCCAGTTTGTGTCCACAGTTAGATTATACAGGAAGGCAACAGTAGGTGGCCTACATACCACTTCTAACTACCTGCCTTGAATGAATCCTGGAAGAGTCAGAGCAAAACTCATTCAGAATGCAAATATTCAGACGCCATCCACCCCAGAACCTCCGAGTCAGAACCTCGAGGCAGGGCTAACCGGCGGGCCTGACCCTGGGAAACACTCAAGTCTGCCACCTGGCTCCCCAGAGGGCAGACCTGCCGCTGCAGCTGAGCTGCCCTGGGGTCCTGGCCTTCAGTGGTGCCTCTGGTGGGGAGGGGTGCCATCCACCCCAGAACCTCCGAGTCAGAACCTCGAGGCAGGGCTAACCGGCGGGCCTGACCCTGGGAAACACTCAAGTCTGCCACCTGGCTCCCCAGAGGGCAGACCTGCCGCTGCAGCTGAGCTGCCCTGGGGTCCTGGCCTTCAGTGGTGCCTCTGGTGGGGAGGGGCAGCTGGAGACTCAGACACAGGCGAGGAGAGTCCTGCGGCCTTCTGTTTCAGGCTGCAGGGCTGCAGTCAGGACAGCATGGAACCAGTGGGGGGCCTCCTGGCAAGCCCTTGACTCCTTGGGAAGCTGGTCAGACCCGGAGCATGGCATGTCCAGAAACACGGGTAGTGGCGTGTCCCTAGGACACAACTCACATTAGCCAAACATCGCAGACTGATGTAGAAAACCAAATCCCAGTGGCTGTATTACGTTAAAGTGAGAAACAAGTCTCAATGAAAACCAGCCCACCCTAAAGGCAGGCCCAGATTATCATCAGAAAGTTGTCGAGGGCAGCTGGAGTCAGAACTTGGGAGTTCTGAGAACTGAAGATCTAGTGGCATCAAGCATTTGTGCTCAGGGTGGGGGCTCCCTCACGGCAGAAAGAGGCTGGTGAGCAGAGACTCACCTGGCACAAGGGAGTGAGCGTCTCACAGCAGGGGGCAGGTCCAGGTCAGACCCTGGCTGCCCTCCCCCTCCCAGAGCTTGGGTTGTCAGCCGCCATCCTGAACCCTGAGCTCAGGCCACACGCAGCCCTGCTGTGGCACACCTCCGTACTTCTCTGCTTCCTGTGTGTGTGTGTGTGTATATGTGTGTGTGTGTGTGTGTGTGTGTATGTGTATATGTGTGTGTGTGTGTATATGTGTGTGTGTGTGTGTGTGCCTTTGCACCTGCTTGTGTTTTCATGAGCCTCCCTGTCCCGCCGGCCTGGACCTCAGCCCTCACTGTGTGTCCCCTCCTAATGAGCGTTACCAGCCTCTGAGCCCCTCCCCATCCCCCTCCCCATCCCCCCGCACTGTCCCCTGAAGCAGAGACAGGCCCTTCTTTACCTTCCAAGCCCAGGCCTCTCAGTGCCCGGTACACAGGAGGGAGAAGGAGGAAACCATCCCAGAGCTGCAGGAAAACAGTTGTTTATGCTGTTTAATTGCTTAATGTTAAGTACCACACAGAGCTCTTTCTAATAAACCTGCTAAAACAATCTGGTACCTTGCTGTTCATCCGTGAACGCTCATCCCACCCCCTGGAACACGTGACTGTCATCCTCATCTATCTGATTAAAAATCTATAAGCCCTGGAAGTGCTGAGACTTTACAGGCCTGTGGGGTCAGGTTAACCTGCACACGCAGAAGGCAGCCGCAGAGCATCCTGAGACCCTGCAGGGTGTCACCCGGTCAGTCCTCTGGAGCATCTCTCCAGGCATCCCTTTCTGGGATGACTGTGAATCTCTGGGCCTTAAGTACCTCCTGGACCCACTCTTCTGCCTTCCTGCTTGTTCCCTCTTGACAGTGGGAAACTTTTTTTTTGACTTATGCCAACACAATTTATTTGAGAATTTTGAATTAATTGTTGTTCAGTCCTAAGTCGTCTGACTCTGTGTGACCCGACTCTTTGCAACCCCGCAGACTGCAGCACGCCAGGCCTCCCTGTCTATCACCAACTCCCGGAGCCTACTCAGACTCGTGCCCATTGATTTGACTTATGCCAACACAATTTATTTGAGAATTTTGAATTAATTGTTGTTCAGTCCTAAGTCGTCTGACTCTGTGTGACCCGACTCTTTGCAACCCCGCAGACTGCAGCACGCCAGGCCTCCCTGTCCATCACCAACTCCCGGAGCCTACTCAGACTCGTGCCCATTGAGTCAGTGATGCCATCCAACCATCTCATCCTCTGCTGTCCCCTTCTCCTCCTGCCTTCATTATTTCCCAGCATCAGGATTTTTTCCAATGAGTCAGCTCTTCACATTAGGTAGCCAAAATATTGGAGCTTCACAGCAATTCTCTAATTCCTGTTCGTTAGATGTATGACTGAAACGTGAATGAATGTGTTCTTTTTGGGCAGCTTGGTTATCATCAGTTCAGTTCAGTTCAGTCGCTCAGTCGTGTCCGACTCTTTGCGACCCCATGAATCGCAGCATGCCAGGCCCCCCTGTTCATTACCATCTCTCGGAGTTCACTCAGACTCACGTCCATCGAGTCAGTGATGCCATCCAGCCATCTCATCCTCTGTCGTCCCCTTCTCCTCCTGCCCCCAATCCCTCCCAGCATCAGAGTCTTTTCCAATGAGTCAACTCTTCGCATGAGGTGGCCAAAGTACTGGAGTTT
>SJYT01052255.1:19643-61845 GCA_006410635.1 Cephalophus harveyi | reverse complement strand
CCACCTAACTTGCTTCAGTGTGAAGTGGGTGGAAGTGATGGGGCTCATGTTCTGGTGGAAACATTTAAGTACCAATGTGTAATTATCTGTGCTCTCCTCCTATGCCACAGTGAACTCCAAAGCTTTCTATTGAGATGGTGAAAGCATAAAAGCTGTCTCTTATACACATCTGACTCTTGAGAGTCCCTTGGACTGCAAGGAGATCCAACCAGTCCATTCTGAAGGAGATCAGCCCTAGGATTTCTTTGGAAGGAATGATGCTAAAGCTGAAACTCCAGTACTTTGGCCACCTCATGCGAAGAGTCGACTCATTGGAAAAGACTCTGATGCTGGGAGGGATTAGGGGCAGGAGGAGAAGGGGACGACCGAGGATGAGATGGCTGGATGGCATCACTGACTCGATGGACGTGAGTCTGGGTGAACTCCGGGAGTTGGTGATGGACAGGGAGGCCTGGCATGCTGCGATTCATGGGGTTGCAAAGAGTCGGACACGACTGAGCGACTGAACTGAACTGAACTGAACTAAAGGGTCACATCGTTCAGCAATGCCTTTCATTTGTTCAGTGTTTTTCCTTACTGGTAAGAAATCAGCTGGTAATCATGCAATTTTAAGCCCATTTTCCTTTCATTCCAGTACTATTTAACACTGGCTACAAATCTGTAACCAAGTGGTAACATCCTCTACTTTTATTGTTCTTTTATTTAATCATCATTCTTTCAACAAACACATATTAACTTTTTAATATGTGCTAGACACTGAGGGGCTTCCCTGGTGGCAAAAAAATATGAATAAGATAAGAGTATTTGCTCACAGTCAAGTGGAAAAACCAGGCATGATCCAATTATTAAGTAATGGAATAGATACGAATATGATTCCATACCCTGAAATATTTTTGTGCTTCCCCAGCCATACCCACCACAATAGAACCCAATGCAAGAATGAATTGGTATTGCCCACCAGATTCTTATCAGTTATTTCATGACATCACCAGTGGGTAGTTCACCTTTTTTCTCAGACACAGTCCTCCTGTCTGCCACAGACGGAGCCACTGGCTCCTTTCCTGCGTTAGCTGTTTACAGTGAAGGAATTTCAGGAGGTAGCTGAGCTGCCATAATAACAACAACATCCAACATTTACAGAAGACCAATAAAATGGATCAGTCAGGCATATTATTGCCTTTACTCCTTACAACCCTGGACGAGAAACCTGAGGTCCAAAAACTATGCATCTTCTCCAAGATCACCCCGCTGGTTAAACATCAGAGCCAAGAGTCAAACCCAGATCTTTCATTCTCTATAGTATTACCTTAAGACCTGTCTCTTATACACATCTGGTGGGGGTGGTGGGGTGGCGCTTTTACAGGAGGAGCATTGAGCTGAGGTTTGGAGAACAATACAAGGACAAATGGAAATTCCAAGCAGAGAAAAACAGCATTTGCAAAGGCACAGAGGTAAAGGAAAGAATGGAATAGTGTGTAACCATAAGAAAGTGGTTTGGACAAAGTCCATGATGTCCCCAAGAGCCAGGAGAGGTAAGACTGGAAAAGCAGGTAGGAGTCATTCATGATGAGCTTTGAATGTTGTTCTTCAGAATTTAGATGTTGTTGCACAGGCAATGGTAAGCCTATAAAGCTCCAATTTTCACTTTTAGAAAGATCACTGGGACAGTTACATGAAGGATAATTTGTAATCATGACGAGCCCAAGAAAATTTTAACACATCTGACATCAATGACTAGTTGGTCCATATACATTTGGTGATTTACAGATGATGTTACCTTGATTTCTTTGACAGAAAAATCTAAACCTTACTGACAATCACAAGATCTCTGGAAAGACAGCTGGAGTGAGCTCCATTTCTCCCAAAATGTTTTCTATAGAACACTAGTCCAAAGGGGTGTTAGTAGGTGTTAAGTAGAGGGGAAAATATCTGCCAACTATATGTAGGTTACTACCCATAGGGAGTAGAGTTACCTTATAGGTAACCCAAATGAGATAAAGCAAAGAAAGTGCTTCTGTGTTTCTTCAAGAAATATCAAGGAAAATAAATAACAGGTAGCTACAGACACAGACATAATCACTTGCTTCTCTTTTTGTGACGTTTCCTTTGGACGTGTGCTAAAATGGGCTGACAGTGGTACTCTCTGAGCACTCAGCTACTAGTAAGAGGATGAATGCAGCTTCAACCTCAGCCGGGCAGCAGGGAGAAATTAATTTGTAATTCAAGAACTGGACTGTGATGCTCTGTAACCCTCCCGTGGAAAAGGAGTCAGGTGAGGTAGGTGGTACCAGCCAGGCTGATCAAGATAAGGAGGAGGTTCAAGGAGCCAGCTTAAATCATAAAGAGGCATGGCCAGAGTCAAAAATGAGCAGAGGTCTAGGATGTGAGTATGAAACAATGACCATAGAAGAATGCTTGAGTATCAAGATGAAGAATCTGAGTCTGACATCAAGCCTAGGCCTGAAGAGAAGATCCAAGAAGAGATCAGGTCCCAAGAAAATACAGAGACAGTATAGGAGGTTGGGATCAAGAAATGAATGAAACAGAAAGCTCCAGGCCTTTCTCCATGCACGGAGATGGGTAGCTCAGAGCATCTTATGAGATGCGGTTATGTGGTTTCCCTTATATCTACCTTATCCATTCAACACTAGAGAAGGAGTGCTGCAGGGTGTACTCAGCGCCCAGCACTCAGTACTCAGAGAGGACTACTGGCAACCACTGGCCACATGTGATCTGCAGAGCCAATGGACAGGAATTGGGCCACCACTTGGTGGAAAGCCTGGGCTGTCTCTGCACTGCCTCCAAGGCTGACTGATGCTCATTTTTGCTGGCTCTCTCCTCCCCTGACCCATGCATATGGGCAGGGTCTGGGCAGAGGTGTCATGGAGCCCAGTGACAGGCAGAGCCTTCCACATGCTCACATGCAAGGTTTTATCCACAGAAACTCTATCAGTTCCATGTCAGGGAGGCTGTGCAAAGAATCCTCAGCTTAGGGACATTCCTTGTCCTGCTCAAAGATAGTGACGAAAGTACCGGTGCTTAATGTTCCAAGAGGATTTCACAAGAATAGACTTGCAAGCACTCCAGCTTCAGGTGTTGGTGACACTGGCTGCCTGAGGTCCTCGGTCTAACACGAGTGACAGGACAACCTCAGGTCTGGCTGGGAAGAGGGCTCTTCAGGCCCTCTCTCTCCTGTAAAGGTGGTCTCCCTTCCAACTTAACAAACACTAACCAGGGACTGTGTGTGTGTGTGTGTGTGTGTTTGTGAGATTCCGGGAGCACTAGGAGAAATCAGGTAAGATCCTGTGGTCACAGCACTGCCAGCCCTCAGCCCTCAGGCCTGCAGGCTCTGGCTCTCCTAGAAGGAGTCTACAGAATCTCCTAGAGGGCACTGGCTCCAACCCAATCCACTGGCTAATCCATTGTCTTATTCATCCCGGGTTCCGACCAGCACAGAGCCTTTCTCTTATCCCTTTGCATCCTCAGAAACCTCCTTCCTTTGTACTCTTCCCTGCTGGCCTAAGCTGAAGTCTGACACTCCCTGAGGCACCATCTCCACCCCCAACCCTCTCCAGGTTTCTCCTTCTCCCATTCCCCCTGTATCCCAGGTGAAGGTGGGAATGGAAAGGGAGTGGCCTCAGGCTCCCATCATTGCTCCCCTCTCCTGAGTCTCTCTGCATTTAGGCCTTGGGCATGATGCTTGCACCTTCTCATGACCGTGGGAAGAATATAAGCAGCCTTAAGATACGGCTTAGAGTCACTATTCATTCTGCCAGTTTTAGCTTCTGGTTTTCTCAGATCTGTCCTCTCTCTTCCTGCAGCCACTTCCCTGTTGTAGACCATAATCATCTCGTGCCTGGAATACTACAGTTGATTCCTCACTCATGTATCTGTGTCCAGTCTTCAGGCCCTCATACCTGCCTTCCTCTCCCTCCCAGCCTATACTATTTTTTTCTTGTAGATTTCATTTTTAATTTTTTAAATGAATTTATTTTTAATTGGAGGATAATTGCTTTCAATATTGCATTGGTCTCTGCCATACATCAACATGAATCAACCATAGGTATACATATATCTCCGCTCTCTTGAAACCCCCTTCCACCCCATCTCACCCCTCTAGGTTGTCACAGAGTGCTAGGTTGAGCTCCCTGCATCATGCATCAAAATCCCACCAGCTGTCTCTTTTACATATGGTAATATACATGTTCCAATGCTCCTCTCTGTTTGCCCCACCCTCTCCTTTCCCCACGGTGCCCACAAGTCTGTTCTCTATGTTTGCATCTCCACTGCTGCCCTGAAAATAGGTTCAGCCTATACTATTTAAAACAAATATTACTTTAATACGTCCCAAGTGGTTGTGACCACAGAGATGTAGCTGAGATTTACTGAGGGCTTACATGATGCCAGGCCCTGGGCTAAGTGCTTACCACGTTACTATTACTGCCCCCACTTAACAGAAGAGATATTCACAGTCGAGGGAGGCGAAGTCAAGATCAGTAAGGGTCTTAGATGGAGTTCAAAGATCTAACCGTCCTACTCCAGAGCCTAAGCAGCTAACCATTTGCCACTGAAGAAGACATCATCAATACTCACAAAAATTCCCAGTTCTTTGCTCCCCCCCAATGCTCTGCTCACCCCTTTTAAAGGTAAGAGAGGCCACCTAACTTGCTTCAGTGTGAAGTGGGTGGAAGTGATGGGGCTCATGTTCTGGTGGAAACATTTAAGTACCAATGTGTAATTATCTGTGCTCTCCTCCTATGCCACAGTGAACTCCAAAGCTTTCTATTGAGATGGTGAAAGCATAAAAGGACAGAACCCTTGTCTGCCTGGATCCTGAGTGGCCAGGTAGAGTTGCATGCGTGGATGCTAAGTTGCTTCAGTGAGTCCCCCATCAACCTTCAAGGTTGAAGGATAAACAAGAAATAAACCTTTGTTTTATGAAAACTTTCAGCCACTGAGATTTGGTGATACATAGAAACACACACACAATATAACTTAGCCTGTCTTGATAGGTAACGATATACTGCCATGCTTCAGTTACAAAACCAGGCTATTCCAGGTTTGTTCACTGCACTTACTAGCTGTGAAAACTCAACCTAATCACTTACTGCTCTGAGCCTTGGTTTCTTCATTTATGAGAGTGTTGATGTAGAGCTTAAGTTAAATTTTATTCAACACACCCCTACAGACAGTAAGTACCATCCACCATGCTGGGTGTTAGTTGATATGGAAAGCCTTTTCTACAACTGGCTCTGGGTCTGTCTTAACCAGCTGCCTAAGGCTGTCCTCCAGAGCTCACAGCTGGAAAGAAACCCAGGGTCAAGCCCTGGCTGTCCCACTTACAAGAATGTCTATGATTACACAGGGTGAAACCACAGGCAAGATATTACTTAATCTCTCTGTCTCCATGTCTTCATTTAGTAAAGCAAGGATGTTTATTCATACCTACCAGGTCTGTGGAGAGGGGTAAATGACATAAAGCATATGTAACTCTAAGGTTAAACCCACAGGTGATAGAAACATATCTGGTACCAACCATGATGTCACCTCTTACTTGCTGTGTGACCTTGAACATGTTACTTAGACACTATATGCCTCAATTCTTCCATCTATAAAGAGAGAATAGTGATGGTACCTCTACCTCCATCAGGTTTTAGTGAAAAAATAGTGAATTCTTTACATACAGCAGCACTCAACAAATGTTAATTGTTCCTTAGAAAGCTGTTTTATACGTATTAGGTTGTTTATATTTTTTATGTGTGTGTAATATGCAATCTCAAATTTTATATTTATTGAGTGCAGTACAATATACAATCTCAACTTTTACAATTATTTATTCAATGGGTATTTCCCCCACCTGGAAGATAGGGACTGAGTTTTATTCCTCCTCACAACTCCAGTGCCTGGAAAGCAGACTGCCTGAAAAGTTGTTTGGGGGAGGAACTGAATGCATCTATCACATGTTTCTAGTCCCTTCTTTCTATCCTCTTGAAGAAAACTCAATCTCTTGGCCTTAGAAATTCACAGGCTCTTCTGGGAATGGTCTGGTTGTCAAATAAGTTGCTTCTCACAAATGTCCACACACGGAGAGAAGGGCCCAGGGCCGGGTGGGAAGGCATGCGTAAGCTCTCCAAATTGCCTCAGTCTCTGGGTCGTGTTTTTCTGCAGTCTGAGAGGTTTTGTTTTTTATTTAAAGAAACAGAACCGTTTCCAAGGAAAACTCATTTTGTTATGGTTCAAAACCATTTCATTTGTGATATTATTTCCTCTGCTGAGCTTTCAACTTTCTAAATCCCTCTGAGGCTGGATTAGCTCCAGGGCTGGGAGCGCTCTTGTTGGGGGCTAAGGGGACAGGGTAACCCCTCGCTCCTCAGCAGAGCCCACCAATGGCTGCAGAGCCTGGATATGCATCTCAGAGAAATAAACCACTATCCCCCAGGTTTCTATTCAGATCCTTCCAGCGGCATCCTTGCAAGTGGACCTCTCCGTGGCTCTTTAATCATGGAACTTTCCCGAGAGAAAGCGTAGGGTCTGTGGCCAGACACAACGCAGCTGAGGTCAGGGTTGGTGAGATGAACGTCTCTGAATGGTTTTGTGGCCAACAGTTGGGGCTGCTTTATCATGTCTGAGGGAAATATCAGTGGAATCCCACATAGTGACTACTTGTCCTCACAATTCATGATCACAGAGCGCTCCTAATTTTCCTCCAACCCCCGCCAACGTGTTGTGCAACTTGAAGGTGGCCAAAGAAAAGATCTTCCTTCATGTGATGGAGTATGTTTAAAAGCTGTTCTGCAAGTGACCTGGGGGCTTTTGAGGCTTTTCTTAAATAGGGAGGAAAATTCAGTCTGGGACACAGAATTCACTGCCGTAAATTCTCCCAGGTAAGATCTGCACCGACACAGTGAGGAGCAGGATTCAGGCCAATGTTTTCCTTACATCTTGAGAGGTAGTTCAGACCAGGACAGGATGCTACACTGAGATCGATTTTGAGTGAATATAAGGCTGAGCTTTCTGGCATAATTTTCCCAAAAAACTAAATGGCCTTGGATGGAGTGAGTCTACTGTCACTGGAATTGTTTAAACAGACTAAACCCCAGGCAGTAAAGTTATAGAGGAGATTCAAACAAATGAATGTATTAGAAGACATTAGTTATCCCTTTTCAGTGAACAGTGTTGTGATGGGATTAAAACATGTTCACTCACTAAGAGGCTGGTATGTGTGCTCTTTAAGGTCTCATGAGACATGTAGAAACAAGTGAAAACCCAGTCCTTGGGCTTACCCTTGTGCTCAGGAGACAAGACACTTGTGTCAGTTAGGATCACCTAGTTACACTAATTCCAGAAACGTAAAACAGTCAATGCTTGCATTCTCCTATATGGTACATGTCTTTCATAAGTCAGGGAGGTGGGACTCTGCTCCAGAGCATCCTCAGGGGTCCAGGCTGACAGCAGGTCGACTGTGTGGAGCGTCAGGGTCACTACAACAGCAGGAAGAGAAAGAGAGAGAGTCACGCGCTGACTCTTCAGCGTCTGTCTGTAAATGACACATGCCATTTCTGCTTGACCGGATTGGCTAAAGCTAGTCACATGGCATGACTAACAAGAGTTAGGGAAGTGTAATGTATGCAGGTCAGGAAGCAACAGTTAGAACTGGACATGGAACAACAGACTGGTTCCAAATAGGAAAAGGAGTACGTCAAGGCTGTATATTGTCCCCTTGCTTATTTAACTTATATGCAGAGTACATCATGAGACACGCTGGACTGGAAGAAACACAAGCTGGAATCAAGATTGCCGGGAGAAATATCAATAACCTCAGATATGCAGATGACACCACCCTTATGGCAGAAAGTGAAGAGGAGCTAAAAAGCCTCTTGATGAAAGTGAAAGAGGAGAGCGAAAAGGTTGGCTTAAAGCTCAACATTCAGAAAACGAAGATCATGGCATCCGGTCCCATCACTTCATGGGAAATAGATGGGGAAATAGTGGAAACAGTGTCAGACTTTATTTTTGGGGGCTCCAAAATCACTGCTAACTGAACTGAACTGAACTGGAGAACAGTGAAAGATGATGTTCATGGAGGATTTGACTTGAGCTGAGTTTGGAACTAAATTTGATAAGACAATCAATGGGGACTCACTGAAGTTCAGTTTAAGTATATATGACAGACTTTGGAGCACTTACTCCTGTAATATTGCAGGAGGCTTAAATACTGGTTAAACATTCCCTATCTTCTAGGAACTAAGAAAATTTTAGAAAGTAAAAGTTATACTGTAATACAGGCAGAATCTGCTGTTTCACAGCAGAAACAGAAGGACAAAATGTAAAGATGGGAAATACACTATAAATGTAGGTGGAGGTGGCAAGGGAAGAAAGGGAGACAGGTAGCCCGATATCCTCAAGTGATTCAGAGAATGGCCATACCCTGAAATATTTTTGTGCTTCCCCAGCCATACCCACCACAATAGAACCCAATGCAAGAATGAATTGGTATTGCCCACCAGATTCTTATCAGTTATTTCATGACATCACCAGTGGGTAGTTCACCTTTTTTCTCAGACACAGTCCTCCTGTCTGCCACAGACGGAGCCACTGGCTCCTTTCCTGCGTTAGCTGTTTACAGTGAAGGAATTTCAGGAGGTAGCTGAGCTGGCATAATAACAACAACATCCAACATTTACAGAAGACCAATAAAATGGATCAGTCAGGCATATTATTGCCTTTACTCCTTACAACCCTGGACGAGAAACCTGAGGTCCAAAAACTATGCATCTTCTCCAAGATCACCCCGCTGGTTAAACATCAGAGCCAAGAGTCAAACCCAGATCTTTCATTCTCTATAGTATTACCTTAAGACTAAGGATTACCTCTTATAGATCTTTACAGACCTCATCAGCACAGTGCCTGGCACAGAAAAATTAATAAATGTTTATTGAAAGGGTTAAAGGAATGTGAAACCAGACAATTGAAATCAGATTGCTGCAGTGGCAAATATATTTTCTTTCTAAGAGCAAGGAATGCATGTTAATGAATCAGGAGAACTGAGGTGGCAAGTAGGGGTCTAAGAAATATTGATGGTAGGTATTGGAGACTAGAAAGAAGAGGTAGAATTGCTGGGATCAGTAGTAAGCAGCACCTTGTATTTTTACAGCCCTTTACCATTTCTAACAGACTGGTTCCAAATAGGAAAAGGAGTACATTAAGGCTGTATATTGTCACCCTGCTTATTTAACTTCTATGCAGAGTACATCATGAGAAACCCTGGACTGGAAGAAAAACAAGCTGGAATCAAGATTGCCGGGAGAAATATCAATAACCTCAGATATGCAGATGACACCACCCTTATGGCAGAAAGTGAAGAGGAGCTAAAAAGCCTCTTGATGAAAGTGAAAGAGGAGAGCTTCCCAATAGGAAAAGGAGTACGTCAAGGCTGTATATTGTCACCCTGCTTATTTAACTTATATGCAGAGTACATCATGAGAAACACTGGACTGGAAGAAATACAAGCTGGAATCAAGATTGCCGGGAGAAATATCAATAACCTCAGAGATGCAGATGACACCACCCTTATGGCAGAAAGTGAAGAGGATCTAAAAATCCTCTTGATGAAAGTGAAAGAGGAGAGTGAAAAAGTTGGCTTAAAGCTCAACTTTCAGAAAACGAAGATCATGGCATCCGGTCCCATCACTTCATGGGAAATAGATGGGGAAACAGTGGAAACAGTGTCAGACTTTATTTTTTTGGGCTCCAAAATCACTGCAGATGGTGACTGCAGCCATGAAATTAAAAGACACTTACTCCTTGGAAGAAAAGTTATGACCAACCTAGATAGCATATTCAAAAGCAGAGACATTACTTTGCCGACTAAGGTGCGTCTAGTCAAGGCTATGATTTTTTCCTGTGGTCATGTATGGATGTGAGAGCTGGACTGTGAAGAAGGCTGAGTGCCAAAGAATTGATGCTTTGAACTGTGGTGTTGGAGAAGACTCTTGAGAGTCTCTTGAACTGCAAGGAGATCCAACCAATCCATTCTGAAGGATGCGACATTGAGTTAGTAAAAAGTGAGCTTATCCTGTGTGGGCCTGACCTAATCAGATGAGTCCTTAAAAGAAAGAAAGTAAAAATGTTAGTTGCTCAGTTGTGTCTGACTCTGCAATCCCATGGACTGGAGCTGGCTAGTCTCCTATGTCCATGGAATTTTCCAGGCAAGAATACTGGAGCGGGAAGCCATTCCCTTCTCCAGGGGATCTTCCCAACCTAGGGATCAAAACTGGTCTCCTGCATTACAGGCAGATTCTTTACCATCTGAGCTACCAGAGAAGCCTAGTTAATTTACTTTGAAATCAGCCTTACCCTTAATTGTTAAGCTATATCAACTTGTGAGATATTGCAAAAGCTTCTAGAATAACAATTCTAAGTCTACCCCCTAGTTCTTGTGTGTCAAGAGCACTGCCTTTCAATATGAGACCATACCTGTCAATGTAAGCTAATCAATCAAGGCCTCAGTATCAGAAGTCTAACTCTGGCAAAAAGTTGGCTTCTTCAGAAATATGATCAGATTCTATTTATATCACCTACCAAAAAAACAAAGCATCATGAAAATATTCACATAACGAGAAGAAATATATACATGCATACATATGTGGATATACATGTGTGTGGATGTAAATGTACAAATAAGCACACACAGCATATCCATTTATGTGTGTATAATATATATTATATATATGCATATATTGGACACACACAGGCATGTTTATATGGCTTAAATAAAGCAAGATTAAGAAAAATAAATGCTGATTTTCCCTTTCATCACTGAGAAGTGGTTCTCATCAGCTCTTTCTTGTGACTGTGCTTTGTCTTTCTCTTCCATGGTCCCCATCACCAACCCTAACCAAATCCTTGGTATGAACTTCCATACAGTGATGCCAAAGTTGACTTGGGCTCCTGAGATAGCTATGATGGATAGCATGTTAGTTTTACTAAATTTGCAGGTAATTTCTTTTTATGTCTTTTAATTATTGAGAGGGTTGCCTGTTTTAGCACTTTTCCATTGTATTCTTCACTCAACTTCTAGACTTCATAGCAAAAGACCATGAAGTTCCCCGGGGATAAGTAACTACTGGTTTTCTAATCAAACAAGGTCATGTGTGATTCAGTTCAGTATCACTCTTGCTAAGAAGCACCCACCCCTGTGAGTGATGTTAGAAATGAATGTGAGGGTGGTATCTCTGCTAATAGAGGCCTAGAGTGACTTCATTTCCTCTGATCAGCTGGAATCCTCCATTTTTCAAAAGCACTTAATACCGGGATGCTGCTGCTAAGCCACTTCAGTCATGTCTGACTCTGTGCAACCCCATAGATGGCAGCCCACCAGGCTCCCCCATCTCTGGGATATGTACGCACTTATTCATTATCCACATTCAGTGGCACGCAGAGGCTGGAAGGACCTCAAATCATGAAAGCCCATTGCTTGTTTCTCCCATGGTTCTGCTGTCTACAAAGGAGACTGAGAGAGAGAATGGGTGTTCGTGTGTGCGTGTGTAGGGTCATATGGTGGGTGTTTTCTCTTGCACAGACGTACATGATATTGTTTAGGGAAATACCTATTTTTGATTAGCTGCTTTGTAAGTCTGTGTGCCTATGTGTTTGTTTTTCTCTCAACTGGATAGGAACTATATACCCTGGGCACCTCCCTTTTGATAGTTGTATCCTGTTTATTTCTTCAAGTATTTTATCTAGATGCCATCTCAGTTCTACAAATATATGCTTCAACTTTATTTATATCACTGAGAGCTACACCTTGGGCACACATCACTCAGTAAGTCTTCCGTGTAGCTTGTTCTTTCATACACAGCACAATGTAGCCTGATGAAGGACTCAGGGGAGCCTGTCTTAAAAATATCCCCTATGAATGGATTACCTGCATTCATTGCTCACACTATGACCCACAAAAGGTGAAAAACTATAGACCTAATTCATGTGGGATTTTTGACATAAGGACTATGTCTTAGTTCTATGGGTGTCTATAGACTGGGTGGCTGAGAAACAACAGATGTTTATTCCCACAGTTCGGGGGGTTGAACATCTGAGATTAAAGTGCTAGCATTTTCAGAAGGCAGGAGATGGATAAGTTCGCTTTTACTGATGTTTCTCTGAGAATTATATATATATTTTTCTTCTTTGTCAGAGATTGACATCTTGTGATGTCAACTGACACTTTACACATGAGCTTTAAAGTATATGTAATGTTCCGCATTAATAGTTTGCTAGAAAAACATTTAGATATGAATGGATTCTACTCAATTAAATCATAAGAAAAAAAATGAATAAAGATCTGGAGCATGGAATTATTGTTTTAGCCTTGCTGTCTTTCATTTCTGCTCCTGTTTTGCTTCCAGTTTTATTGACAAATAGCACAGTATAAGCTTAAGGTGTATAGCATAGTAATTTGTACATACATCATGAAATGATCGTCACAATAAGTTTAGTGAACATCCATCATCTCATGCGGTTACAAAATAAAAGAAATAGGAAAAGTTGTTTTTCCTCTGAGGAGAATGGTTAGAATTTACACTCTTAGCAGCTTTCACATATAACATACGTATATCAGTGATAATTCTATACATCAGGTTTTGCATTGGATCCTTAGTATTTCTTTATCTTATAATTTGAAGTTTGTGCTTTCGGACTATCTTCATCCAATTTCCCCTCCCTGCAGCCCCTGCCTCTGGTAATAACAAATCTATTTTTTTCTATGAATTTCTTTGTTTTTGAAAAACAATCGACCGACAATGTTATGTTAGCTCTTGGTGTATAACATAGTGATTCAATATTTCTATACATTTCAAAATGATCACTATGATAAATCTAGTTATGGTATATCACCTTATAAAGATATTATGCAATTATTGACTATATTCATTACTCGCTACACTTCATATGGATGACTCATTTACTTTGTAACAGGAAGTTTTACCTCTTAATCTACCTCACCTATTCCTCTCCTCTAGCTCCCTCCCATATGGCAACTACTTGTTTGTTCTTTGTATCTATGACTAAGGTTCTGTTTTGTTATGATGTTGGTTCATTTGCTTTGTTTTTTATATTCCACATATAAGTGAAAGCATATGGAATTTGTTTTTTACTGTCTGACATTTCACTTAGCGTAATACCTTATAGGTCCATCCATACTGTCACAAATGGCAAGATCTCATTTTTGATGGCTGAATAATATTTCACTGTGTATATGTATATACCAGGAGCTAATTCCCTGGAAGCTCAGTTGGTAAAAAAAAAAAAAAACAAAAACCTGCCTGCAGTGCAGGAGACTCAAGTTCAGTCCCTGGGTCAGGAAGATCCCCTGGAGAAGGAAATGGCAACCCACTCCAGTATTCGTGCCTGGAAAATCCCATGGACAGAGGAGCCTGGCAGGCTACAGTCCATGGGGTCGCAAGAGTTGGACACGACTTAGCAACAAAACCACCACCAACATAACATTGCAGCTGCAGCATCCTCATGGAGCTTACATTTCAGGGCAGAAAGTGGACAAACTAAGACCTATAAACTATGTGGTCAGTCACATAGAGGTAAGTTCCACAGAGAACAGTGTAGAGCAAGGAGGGTGGGTGGAAGGCGTGGGCAAGGGCAGTGTTGTGTTTATGGAGTGCTCAGGAAGGTTTGATGAACTCTCGGTATTTAACTGTGGGCCTGAAATAGGTGAGGAAACAAACCTTACATGCAATAGCTCCAAGTTACGTCAATCACATCATGGTCTATGTGATGTGCACTCTCTAGCATGGGACCCAAACTGGGCTAAATTGCTGTCAAAAATAAGAACTTTTCTTAATGCTAATGTACAAACAAGCTCTTGGTAGTGGACTTGGCTAACGTTTTGGAATAATGTGCCTAAGAATGGCAAAGGAAATCAAAATCAAGCTCAAGACTCTCGACCCAATCCTGACTAGAGATTTCTTAAAATTATTAGTTTTCTCCAAACTAGTTTGAACAAATTCTATCACATAAAATGGAATAGTCATGTTTTACATGTCTATTTATTATTAAGAAAATGTAAAAATTTTATATGTGTGTGTATCACATTTTCTTTATCCATTCACTTGTCAATGGACACTTAAATTACTTCCACAACTTGGCTATTGTAAATAGTGCTGCAATAAATATGAGTGCAAATATCTCTTCAAGACACTGGTTTTATTTCCTTTGGATGTCTATCCAGAAGTGAGGTTGCTGGATTGTATGGCAGCTCTATTTTTAATTTTTTGAGGAAACTCTGTATTGTTTTTCATAAAGTGAAGTCACTCAGTCATGTCCGACTTTTTGTGACCTCATGGACTGTAGCCTACCAGGTTCCTCCGTCCATGGGATTTTCCAAGCAAGGGTACTGGAGTGGGTTGGCATTTCCTTCTCCAGGGGATCTTCCCAACCCAGAGATTGAACCCAGGTCTTCCACATTGCAGGAAGAAGCTCTACCATCTGAGCCACTAGGGAAGCCCCTAGTGTTTTCCATAAAGCCTCTACCAATTTCCATTCCACCAACAGAAACTTGTTGAGTAGATCTTGAGTGTTCTCAACACACACACACAGTATTTATACAGAAAATGTAAATATAAAACACTAACGTTGCTAATTTGAAAAGTCTACAACTCTTGCCCCCTAATTCTTAAGAAGCAAGCATAGATACAACACTTTGCTAATTCTGAGTGAATTCCGCCCAGATATATTGCTCCTAATAATCTGGTAGTCATGCTGGTATCTATGTCATTGCTATATTTCTGTAAAGATCCCACTTCTTCTACTAAAACACACTACAATCAAGAGAGACAAATAAATGGAAGACAGGTATGGCAGCATGATATATTCTTGGTATAAATATAAAGGTATGTACTCCAACTCTTGAGCTTCCCAAATGGTGTTAGTGGTAAAGAATCCATCTGCAAATAAGAGACGTGGGTTCAACCCATGGGTCAGGAAGTTACCCTGGAAGAGGGCATGACAACCTACTCCAGTATTCTTGCCTGGAGAATCCCATGGACAGGAGCCTGGAGGGCTACAGTCCATGAAAGTGAAAGTGAAGTCGCTTAGTCATATCTGACTCTTTGCGACCCCGTGGACTGTAGCCCACCAAGCTCTTCTGTCCATGCGATTCTCCAGGCAAGAGTACTGGAGTGGGTTGCCATTTCCTTCTCCAGGGGATTTTCCTGACCCAGGGATCAAACTCAGGTCTCCCACATTGCAGGCAGACGCTTTAACCTCTGAGCCACAGTCCATAGGATCACAAAAAGTCAGACAAGACTGAAGCAACTTAGCACACACATATACACTCCAACGCTAAGGCAAGCTGTTTACCAAGTGTCTGCAATATACTACTCATTCTGAAGACCATCAAATTTAAAGCAGCTTATTCTAGAGGTCTGCAGGTGGTGATAATTGATAATTCCAGGTTCAGTGGTACGTGCAGGGGTGGGGAGCTGACACGTCTTTGAATGGTGAGACTTCTAGGTCCTAGAGAGAAGGGTTCCAGAATGGACAAACTTTGATAAAAGGGTAAAAGTAAGGATGATTCAGGGTGTGAAGCAAAAAAAGTTATTTTATACACTGGAAAGAAAAGTTCAAAGAGCTTTAAAAAAAAAAAAAAAAAACACAATTTCTAAAATTAATTTATTTTAATTGGAGGCTAATTACTTTACTATATTGTGGTGGTTTTTGCCATACATTGACATTGACAAAGTGCTTCTTTAAGATAGAAAACTAAAAAGGAAAGGAGTGATGTTTAAAGAAAATGCAGTGAAACCTGCTTACTAGTTTCTTCCAGAATCATTCAACATGATCTAGCATTAATAAACAGTGGGGAGGATATTTAAAATTATTCTGAATAATTGGACATAAGAAGGATTTCCACTTTATGTTTGTATTGATTTAAATATCTCTTTGAACATAAGACAGGAAAAGAGGAGAGAAAAATTATCTTGGGGAGAAAAAGGGAAGAGAACCGTTCTCCTAAAAGATGTATTTTATTTTCCCTCTTAATCTGTAGGAGAGATAGTAACTTCAAAAAGCCCCTTAGCTTAACCTCACAGAACATACTGCTCCTCCTCAGTGGAGTTTGCAAATTCAGATCAGCAATTATTCCTATTAAGTAATCACCCCGTTAAATATTTCATCAAGGAGTTGGTTGCTGTGCCCATCTGTCTTGTCCATTTTCAATTACAGTGACTATAATTCTTTTATGGAGAGGTGCATGTAACTTTTCAATCTGCCTTAAATTTTTCTCCTGTAAAATTGAAATTTTATGGGATTTCCATAGGATACAACTGATAGTAGGCATTGAAATTCTGTCCCTTTATTCTTTCTCAGTTTTAAAGTCAGGGCCATTTCCACCTATTCTGAACATAGAAATTGTTAAGAAAAGGGGTATCAGACAAGACAGGCGATTATATTGGTATTTCTATTTGCCTCTCTGATCTGTAGTAAATCATTCAGTGACAATTAAACTGTCAAACTTCCCCCTCACACAAACTGACCAGCTTAAAGATTGGAAGTTTCTCCTCTATTAGGGAAAATCCACTGTAAAACAAACAAAGAGCAAATCAAACACAAATGGACCTTACTTCAAGTGCTCCTTTGCACGGTGACAGAGACGCAATGGAGAACCAGACCCACTCCGCAACTCACATATGTCCTTTCCACTGTTTCTTACTTCTTTAGTAAACTGAAGTCAAAGCAACCTTGAACTAATCCAGATCATCATTCTCAATGGAAATATTAATGAGGTTTTAGGATCTAGCCAACATATCAGAATCTTCCATTTTTCTTTTTTTGTAACATGTAAACAACATTCATCTAATGGATTTCTCCATGTTAGGAATTCTAAGCATATGAATTCTTTTCACACTCAATGACAATTGAAAGTTTAAAGACTTAAGAGTTCAGTGTGCTGGAAGTGTTCACTATGTGGATAGAAGGTCACCCAGGCTGATAGAGAGAGTCAGGAATGACAGGGAGACCAGTACACAGCAAAGAGGAAAAAAAGGAGTCCTCGAGAAGGTCCTCGGAGAAACACCTGGAATATAATCCCCTTAGGTTTAAATCTAGTGACCATGCAAGCGTAATGCTTCAGAGACAATTTGAAGGCCTGGGGAACGCTTTCCAGAGGCACACTAGCCTAGAGGCCAGGAAATGGTGGTGGTGTTTTTTTTATGGTTGCTAATGAAATCTGTCCAGACTAAGAGGAAAGGGAAAAAAACACTCTAGACAGCTTTTTAAAATGAAGATTAGTTGTCCTGCTAAATACTCGAGAAAAAAATTAGAGCCTATTTTGCATGAATTGTTAACTTCTAAAAAGAAATGGATGAGGACCAAAATAACTCAATAGAGATTGTTCTCGTTTAAAGAACTCAAGAGAAAAATAAAATGGAAAGGAGAGAGCAGAGAGTAGACACAGGTAATGGAACTCAGAGTCTCTGACAGCGTCTATGTTTTATAACTCTGTTTATTTATCAGCAGCCCGGGTGGGATCACTGCAGAATGCAGTCTCAGATAGCACATAATTTATTACAAAGTTTAATTTCTACCTCCCTCAGGAGTGTGGGGTTTTATCTCGGGAATATCAGCAGTGGGAGTATTCATATTAACTAGAGAAGCAGCTAGGACTGGTTGATCATTTTAAAGCCTTTAGACAATGCTACATACCCCTAGGCTTTGGATCTGCAGTAATGGACATTCTAATAATTGATGTTCATCATTTCATTAATTGCTAACTGTGAGTGAAGTATGTTAGAGGTGACTCTCCTTTCTTATTGGGAGATGAAGTTATCTTTTATGCTGGAGAAAGCCATCTCCTGTGGTGATTCAGAAAACCTGGACTTAACTTTCAGAGCTTTTTAAAATGTCCAAATCCCTCTTAACATGTATTCTCAACGCACTTTGCTTAGTTGCTCAGTCGTGTCCAACTCTCTGTAGCCCACCAGGCTTTTCTGTCCATGGAATTTTCCAGGCAAGAATACTGGAGCAGGTTGCCATTTCCTACTCTAGGGATCTTCCCAACTCAGGGATCGAACCCACGTCTCCTCCATTGGCAGGCAGATTCTTTACCACTGAGCTACCTGGGAAGCACCACATTCTCAATAGGCAGAGAGAAATGCAGAATAAAGAGCAGAGATTGAATTGACCATTTGCTTAATGGAGTTCTTATACAGCTCAGATGCCAAGGAAAAGTGTGTAACAAATAAAACCACTGCCCTGTCTCAGGTCCTATTAATTAGTTCAATTGCTCAGTCGGGTCTGACTCTTTGCAACCCCATTGGCTGCAGCACGCCAGGCCTCCCTGTCCATCATCAACCCCCAGAGTTTACTCAAATTCATGTCCATTGAGCCAGAGATGCCACCCAACCATCTCATCCTCTGTTGTCCCCTCCTCCTCCTGCCCCCAATCCCTCCCAGCATCAGGGTCTTTTCAAATGAGTCAGTTCTTGGCATCAGGTGGTCAAAGAATTGGAGTTTCAGCTTCAACATCAGTCCTTCCAATGAACACCCAGGACTGATCTCCTTTGGGATGGACTCGTTGGATCTCCTTGCAGTCCAAGGGTCTCTCAAGTGTCTTCTCCAACACCACAGTTCAAAAGTATCAATTCTTCGGTGCCCAGCTTTATTTGTAGTCCAACTCTCACATCCATACATGACTACTGGAAAAACCATAGCCTTGACTAGATGGACCTTTGTTGGCAAAGCAATATCTCTGCTTTTTAATATGCTGTCTAGGTGGGTCATAACTTTTCTTCCTTCTTTATTTAACTAGCGAAACAGGTCCCTGATGCAATTCCTCCTCACTCCCTCTGTGGACATCACTCCAGTCTTGTGCAATCAACATTCCTTGCCTGGATAAGGTCCTGATTGATCTCACTTCTTTCCTTCTTATCCTCCTAAAGACTCTTTTCTATACAGCAGCTAAGTAAATCTGATCACTTCATTTACCTGCTCAAAACTAACTGGTAACTTTATTTCACATTCATAATATATCCAGACTTTTGCCAGAGTTCACAAAATTCTACATAATGTGGCCCCTGGTTCTTGTTTAATCCTCTGATATGTTTTACCTCCTGTAATCAGTCAGACTGGGCTTCCGCTTATCACACAAGTTCCTGCTCAGAGTAATGATACTTACTTCTGTCTGTACCTAGAATGGGCTTCCCTGGTTGCTCAGACAGTAAAGAATCTGCCTGCAATGGAGGAGACCCAGGTTTGATACCTGGGTTGGGAAGATCCCCTGGAGAAGGGAATGGCTACTCATTCCAGCATTTTCCACACCTGCAAAATACCATGGATAGAGGAACCTGGAAGGCTGTAGTCCATGGAGTCACAAAGAGTTGGACAGGACTGAGTGACTAACACTTTCATTTCATGTCTAGAATACTCTTAGGTAGTCCCAGGGCTTGTCCTATGGCTTAATTCATATATATATTTTTGATGCCAATTTCTTGGACCAGCAGATATAAAATGGAGGCAACCTTGTTGCCATTTGCTTGGTTTTCCTTCACAGCTCTTATCACTTTCTGTGTTTAGTTTCTGATCTTTCTGCTCCTTTGAGAATGGAATATTAGCACTGCATTTCTAGTGCTTAAGAACACTTTCTGATGCATAGAAGACACTCAGGAAATAATTGATTGAGGGATAAAAGAGAAAGAGATGAAGGGAGGGAAGGAAGGGGCAAGGGAGGGGAAAGAAAGGAAGGAAAGAAGGAAAATAGAATTTAAATTTACAAAAAAAAAAAACTAAGCAATTCATATCCTTTTATCATTTATTACCTAAAAGGATGAAATAAAAAGATTTAGCATACCAAGAAAGTACAGATTTGGACCAGCAGATATAAAATGGAGGCAACCTTGTTGCCATTTGCTTGGTTTTCCTTCACAGCTCTTATCACTTTCTGTGTTTAGTTTCTGATCTTTCTGCTCCTTTGAGAATGGAATATTAGCACTGCATTTCTAGTGCTTAAGAACACTTTCTGATGCATAGAAGACACTCAGGAAATAATTGATTGAGGGATAAAAGAGAAAGAGATGAAGGGAGGGAAGGAAGGGACAAGGGAGGGGAAAGAAAGGAAGGAAAGAAGGAAAATAGAATTTAAATTTACAAAAAAAAAAAAAACTAAACAATTCATATCCTTTTATCATTTATTACCTAAAAGGATGAAATAAAAAGATTTAGCATACCAAGAAAGTACAGGTAAAATTCCAACTCCTGAGAAGCTTCAGACAGGCAAACCTTCTTTCCCCCTTTCCCCCCAGTCCTGGCGGGGAGGCTGGAAAGAGGCAGCTGCAGCGTGCACCCTTGCTGCTGGGGAACCAGTGCCAGGAGGTGCCAATGCCAGTGGCCAGGAGTGGGCCATCCCAAACCTGTGCAGACCCAGAGCTGCAGCAGCTTGAGACACTCCGAACCCAGCCAGGGCAACCTCACCTCCCGCTCCCGCTTGTTATTGGTTAAATGCATTTGTTTAAAAAAGAAGAAGAAGCAGCAGCAAATTGAAAGAAGCAAATATTTGCAGTAGGAATGACTATGTGATGATAAAGAGGAAAAGCAAATTTAAGAGTTATTAATTTGCTTTTCTTTCATTTTGGCTATCAATTTAATGACCAACAAACACACACAAAAAATGCACCAAAAATTTTTAGAAAAAAAGCCAGAAAGAACTGAGATTGTCAACCAGCATCACCTGTAAATCAATTTGGGATCAATTACATTAAATGACATGGATCTTATACACCAACTATCAGGGTTCACATTGATTTTATCGATACTGCTCATTTGACTAATTTGCTCGTCTAGTGTAAACACCAACAAACAACCATAAACATCTGTACATTGTGGATAATTTCTTCCCCATCTTGACTGTTGGAAAATAAAATAAAATTTCAGCAAATATTTTGTTTTACCTCAACTCACCATCTAGTGGCGAAGTAGGTGAACACCGGATTCCTGTTGAAAATAACATGTCCTCCCCACAAATATTTGCCTAGTGTCTACTGTGCACCAGGAATTGTATTTAGTACAGTATTAAGAGGAGGTGCTTGATACATAATGACAAAACTTACAGTGGGTATTACTGGACTTCCCTGGTGGTCCGGCGGTTAAGACTTGGCTCTCCAAAGCAGGGAGCATGGGTTTGATCCCAGGTCAGGAGCTAAAATCCCACATGCCTCTCCACTGGAACACTGAAACATAAAACAGAGGCAATATTGTAACAAATTCAATAAAGTCTTTAAAAATGGTCCACATGAAAAAAAAAATCTTAAAAAAAGAGAGCATATTATCATCCCATTTTGCAGATGAGGACATCAAAGCCAAGAGTGATGGATATAGGAAGCAGTCCATCTGATAAGTGAAAAGAGCCCATAAACCTGTCCAGAACTGTGCCCCCATCTCATCATAATGCCCTCTCATTAAATTGGAGGTATAGTCTATGGCTAGGTAACAATTTTTTCTTCTGAGAAATTAGCCTGAACTTGGCACAACTGGCAAATAGTAATAGTTATCACATAATCTTAGTGAGTGTTGATTTCCAGAACAATGTCACTTGGCCCACTGGGTTACTAATCCAGAATGGTCCAGGTACCCACCCATGGGAGCAGTAGCAGCGTGCACACTCAGTTCAGTTCAGTTGCTCAGTCGTGTCCGACTCTTTGTGACCCCGTGAATCGCAGCACGCCAGGCCTCCCTGTCCATCACCAACTCCTGGAGTTCACTCAGACTCACGTCCATCGAGTCAGTGATGCCATCCAGCCATCTCATCCTTGGTCATCCCCTTCTCCTCTTCTCCTCCTGCCCCCAATCCTTCCCAGCATCAGAGTCTTTTCCAATGAGTCAACTCTTTGCATGAGGTGGCCAAAGTACTGGAGTTTCAGCTTTAGCATCATTCCTTCCAGAGAAATCCCAGGGTTGATCTCCTTCAGAATGGACTGGTTGGATCTCCTTGCAGTGCAAGGGACTCTCAAGAGTCTTCTCCAACACCACAGTTCAAAGGCATCAATTCTTCGGTGCTCAGCCTTCTTCACAGTCCAACTCTCACATCCATACATGACCACAGGAAAAACCATAGCCTTGACTAGACGGACCTTAGTTGGCAAAGTAATGTCTCTGCTTTTGAATATACTATCTAGGTTGGTCATAACTTTTCTTCCAAGGAGTAAGCGTCTTCTAATTTCATGGCTGCAATCACTGATGACGCTTAAATCATGGAAACTTGAATAAGTCAATGTAAAGAGTTTAGTGAACGTACAGAGTACAGGTTTCTGTAGGAGTAACCTCCACTAGGCAATGAACATATTTCTGGGCTTAGAAACCAAACACACTTTAGTTCACATCAGAATTTAAATGTGTATCGTTAGCAAATATAAATAAAACCACATTACAGACAATATGGTTAAACTTAATAGGCAGATGGAAAGTATATCTAGAAAATCGAAACTCAAAGATTAAGAATTTTTTAGTGCATTTTGGGGCACATTGGGGCTATTTACCATATTCCAATTCTCATTCTTTAAAGTATGAAATATGTTTAGTGTGCTTTGAAGTCAGGCACAGCCATCTGTCTTTCTTAAGACAATGGTATGTGAGGGAAAACTTTGTGCTTCACCTTCCAGGGCCAAGTGGTTAAAAACTAGTTCCCAGTTCACTTTATTCCTTTTTCCCTGGCACAGTGCTGGTAAGGTTCACGATGGTGGAGGTTCTCATCAGCTTGGGTCCTGATGGAGCAATGAAGACCGACTTCACATCGACACATGGTTGCTGCAAGAACACTGGAGTGGGTTGCCATTTCCTTCTCCAATGCATGAAAGTGAAAAGTGAAAGTGAAGTCACTCAGTCACAACCCCATGGACTGCAGCCCACCAGGCTTCTCTGCCCATAGGATTTTCCAGGCAAGAGTACTGGAGTGGGGTGCCATTGCCTTCTCTGAATCTGACATTATTCTGACATTATTTGGGATGGAGGGTCCTCTGAGAACAACCATTTCAGGTTCATCTACAAAATGAAAATAATCTCATGGGTAATCATCTTGGTGCCACGAGACACTGATGTTGTCTAATTAACTCATCTGTATCTTATTATTGTTTACCAAAATATCTTTCAATGAGAACTTTTCTTACCATGTAGCCTGCAGGAAGTAATGGGAAACAGCTGCCCTGCCTGTCAATTATATTTCTCCATCATTGAACTGATTCTTTAGCATCTTAAACTAGTTAGAGTCCTATTAGTTTGGCTAACATAGCTCTGGCCCTGAGAGGTGGACTGCATGAGTAAGGGTCCATCGGCTAAAATGGGCTTGGGGAAACCACACAACTGCTCCTAAGATGCAGAGGGAGAGACGGGCAGATAAATTGCCTGGCTATTTCCAACAAGATCCTTGTTTAAATTCTGCCCTCATGAGAAGACCAATCACCCCTTAGTCCTTCTGAAGCTGATGAAGCAAAATATGTTCATAAAGCTATGTCTATACTTTTAATCAGTGCTCTTCAGACATTTATTTCTGGTCAAGAAGGCAGGTGGGAGAGCAGGGGTGTCTCTGCTTTCCCTATTGGATTTCCAGATTGCCTCATGTGCTTGGATATTTTGTTGAACAAATAACCTCCTCCATCAAATTGACAGGTCTTTTTGGTTAACTTGTTTTCATAATAAATGTTCCATCACCTACATCTATTTTTATTAAACAAGGTGTGGTGAGGAAAGAGAAAAGGTTTTGTACAGTCAGTGGGCAATTCTGTTTTCAGCAGCTATGGTATTTTTAATTCATGTTTTTATATTCTTTAGGATAATGTGTACCAGATTATGAATGTCAGGCATGTAATAAGATTATTGTCTATTGTCATCCATTTTCATAGGAATTCATGGACAGGTTCTACTGGTTGAGACCCACCAGTATTTGACAGCACCTGACTTATAAATTACTCCATTCCTTCAGCTGTTGATTGATTTCTGGACATAAATAACAAAGGAAATGCCAGAGTAATAATTCATCCATTCTTTGTGGTCACGCCTTGTGTTTCAGAAACACTGTTTATTTTGCTGAGCTTCTGACTGGACTTATAATTTATCTGGCCCTGTGCACACACTGCTTTCGTTTTTGCTCCTTCAGATTATTGTCCCCAGGAAGGAACAGCAAGTATCGCACATTCAAGTGACTAAATCCAAAACTCTGTACACCAATGACCACGAATTCTGAACTGAATTTGCTAGAAAGAAGCCAACACAACTGTTAAGAGAAAGCATTAGCTAAACCCATTTGTGAGATTAATTGCAAATCTCTCAGCCTGATAAAAGAAGTATATCAATGCAGGAGACCTGGGTTCAACCCCTGGCTTGGGAAGATCCTCTGGAGATGGGACTAGCTAGCCACTCCAATATTCTTGCCCAGAGGATTCCATGGACAGAAGAGCCTGGTGAGCTACAGTCCATGGGGTCACATAGAGTCAGACACGACTGAGCAACTCAACAACAATTGCTTTACAGTGTTGCATTAGTTTCTGCTGTATATAAGACAAATCAACTATTATATATCTATATCCCTTCCCTCTTGAACCTCCCTCCCCACAATCGCACCCCATCTAGGCCACCACAGCACAGAGCTAAGCTCCCTGAATGCACAGCATGTTCCAGCAGGCTAGTTGTTTTACACATGGTAGTACATCTATGTCAATGATACTTTCTCAAACATCCCCCCCTCTCCTTTGCCCACTGGGTCCACAAGTCCATTTTCTATATCTTTGTCACTATCGCTTCCCTCAAATAGGTCCATCAGTAGCATTTTTCTAGAGTCCACTTATATGTGTTAATATATGGTATTTGTTTTTCTCTTTCTGATTCACTCTGTGTGACAGACTCTAGGTCCATCCATCTCACTACATCAGACTCAGCCGTGTCCCTTTTAATGGAGTTTCATTTGTCCACTGCTTCCCTCCCTTATTTCCACCTCCCTGTTTCCATCCCTTCCCTCTTTCCTGAATAAAGCACTCATGAGTGTCTAGCACAGACTTCTTAAGCTCAACTGGACTATTCTTCATACTTCATTCTGCTCAAGTCCTGTGCTCTCGCTCACAGCTTCTCTGTCTGGAATGCTCTCTTCATTTTCTATGAACATAAGTAGTCTCCACTCTAAAGCTACTGGATATAATTCCTTCTCCACTAAGTCCTCAACAAACACTTTAATCTGTATTACCTCTCTCCTATGACATTTACTAAAATATTATTTTAGAAATATTTGCAAGTTCGATGCTCACCTTTTCTACCCATCTAGGTTTGCCTGGAGAATCCCAGGGACAGAGGAGCCTGGTGGGCTGCCGTCTATGAGGTCGCACAGAGTCGGACACAACTGATGTGACTTAGCAGCAGCAGGTTGTGAACATGCTAATTGTTTATGGGAAGAGTGCTGTGTTTAGTCACTCGGTTGTGTCCAGCTCTTTGTGACCCCGTGGACTTCAGCCCACTAGGCTCTTCTGTCCATGGGGATTCTCCAGGCAAGAATACTGGAGTGGGTTGCCATGCCCTCCTCCAGGGGATCTTCCCAACCCAGGGATCAAACCCTCATGCATTCCAGGTGGATTCTTTACCATCTGAGCCATCGGGGAAGCTCAGACCTTATCTTAACTCTGAGGCACCCACATTTCCTTCCATTGAATGTATAGAAATAATATCTACACAAAACCCAAATGATAACAATAAATACTACAGAAAGGTCAAACTCTAGGCTGCAGATATATCTCAGTTTGAGACTCCCCTCTGTAAATTTACTGATTTGAAATTCTGAAGACCTCTCTGCGTCTCAATTGCCTGCTGTACAAAGTGGAGAGAACTACATTGGAACATTTATGACTTCAAAATTCATGTCTCTAATACATACCTTCTGTTAAATGATTCAACATCAGATAAATCAGAGCATCTCACTATCACAGATAGAGGCTTTAAAACATTCAGGGATAATTTTACAGACTCTCTCTGAATAAGAGAGTCAACATATCAAAACCCTTTAATGTAATAATAGCAGATATTCATTATTGAGCACTTCATAGAAGGCAGCTACTGTGTTAGGCGGGTTTTATTTTTATTGGAGTATATTTGCTTTACAATGTTGTGTTGGTTTCTACTGTATAGCAAAATGTATCAGCTATGCATATACACATATCCCCTCTGTTCTGGACTTCCTTCCCATTTAGGTCACCACAGGTACTGAGCAGTGTTCCTTGAGCTATACAGTAGGTTCTCATTAATTATCTATTTTATATTTGTGTGTATTTGTTTGTTTGTGTGTGTGTGTGTGTGTGTGTGTGTGTGTGTGTGCTCGGTTACTCAGTCACATCTGACTCTTTGCAACTCCATGGACTGCATCATGCCAGGCTCCTCTGTCTATAGGCTTCTCCAGGCAAGAATACTGGAATGGTTTGCCATTTCCTTCTCCGGAGGATCTTCTCTACTCAGGGATCATACCCTTGTCTCCTACGTCTCCTGCATTGGCAGGCAGATTCTTTACCACTGAGCCACCTGGGCAGCCCAACACAGTAGCGTACATATGTCAGTCCCAATTTCCCAATTCATCCTACCCCCACCCCTTCCCTCCTTGGTGTTCAGATGTTTGTTCTCAACATCTGTGTCTCTATTTCTGCTTTGCCAAAAGGTTCCTTTGTACCATTGTTCCCAGGTAGCTCACTGGTAAAATAATGATCCACCTGCCAAGCAGGAGACTCAGGATCAATCCTGGGATCAGGAGGAGTCCACGGAGAAGGAAATGGCAACCCACTCCAGAATTCTTGCCTGGGAAATCTCATGGACAAAGGAGCCTGGCAGGCTACAGTCCATGATGTTGCAGAGTTGGGCATGACTTAGCAACTAAATAGCAACAATACCATTTTTCTAGATTCCACATATATGTGTTGATATACGATGTTTATCTTTCTTACTTTGCACTGTATGAAAGACTCTAGGTCCATCCACTTCTCTGAAATGACACTATTTTGTTCCTTTTTATGGTTGTGTAATACTCTATTGTATATATGTGCCATATCCTTATCCATTCTTCTGTTGATGGATATTTAAATTGCTTCCATATCCTAGATATTCTAAATAGTGTTATAATAGACATTAGAGTGCATGTATTATCTGGAATTATGGTTTTCTCTGAGTATACACCCATGAGTAGAATTGCTGGGTCATATGATGGTTCTTTAGTTTTTTGAGGAATATCCTTTCCACAGTGGTTGTATCAATTGACATTCACACCAAGAGTGCACAAGGTTCCGTTTTCCCCACATCCTCTCCAGCATTGTTTGTAGATTTTTTTTTTTTTGGATGATAGCCATTCTGATTGGTGTAGTGTTACTTCATTGTAGTTTTGATTTGCATTTCTGTAATAATTAGGGATATTAAGCATCTTTCCATGTGCCTCTTGGCCATGTATCTTTTTTGGAGAAATCTCTATTTAGGTCTTCCACCCATTTTTTGACTGGATGTTTGTTTTATTGACACTGAGCTGCATGAATTATTTATTCTGGAAATGAATCCCTTGTCAGTTGCTTTGTTTGCAAATATTGAGCTAAGTATTTTAGATTATGCTCTCCATAATTTAGATTATCCTCACCAGAACAAACGAAATCATGTAATAGACTTTATTGCACTTATTTTACTTGTGAAAAAAACTGAGGCACAATTAGGTTAATCACTTGGCCCATTCAAAGTCAGAATTCAACCAATATCTATCTGATACTCTTTCTACCAAAGGCATAGGTAAAAATTCTTATGTAGTCTATATATATATGTTAGTTGGTATCAATACATAGTATATTAACATGATTTTTTGGGCACAGAGCATAATTAATATTTTTAAATATTTCATGTAAGTTCAGTTTCTTTCAATTAACTTTTAAACTTGACATTAAAGACCTTTGTCAATTGCCACCCCTAATAAGTGATGTTTTAATTAACTCAATAGTAGCCAGTGACAATGCCTGAAGGGGCATGCAACCTACAACATACTCTCTAATGCCAATCTCCCTAAGCCAAGTGTTTCTAGTAGTGGATATTGTTTGCACAGAATCCTCTATGCTCTGTTCTTGTCCGCGTGCTCCATGGTATACACCAGAAGGCTGGAATTAAGGATGCAGGCTGGACCCAGGGAACACAGCCAATAGAGACAACCAAGACAATGTAAATCACGTCTTCATGCAAGATCTCTACATTCTAGCCTGTGACAGTCCAGACATAGGGACCAAGATGAGTTCTCTATCTTTTATGGAATTCTCCTAGAAATAGCTCAGTCATCCTGTTGAGCCAACACTGCTGCATCTTCATGTGTGCAAAAAAGCCAATGTCAAAGGCACATCTAACAACTGACAAAGCATTCAGTCACTTGTTTGATCCTAACCACCCTCTGAGGGAGATGTTCCCCTAACCTCTTAGTTACAGAGAATGGTTGGTGTTCTCTTATTCTTTTATTTCCTTTTAAAACACTTCCCACCTTCATTTTTCTCCCTTGTAACTATTGCAACAATTTTATACACATCCACTAATCTTTTAAATCACATGCAGTCTTGCATTGTATTATTTTAGACAAGTAAACAGTGCTATACAATAGATCACATTTTGTACATTGCATCTTCATGTGTGCAAAAAAGCCAATGTCAAAGGCACATCTAACAACTGACAAAGCATTCAGTCACTTGTTTGATCCTAACCACCCTCTGAGGGAGATGTTCCCCTAACCTCTTAGTTACAGAGAATGGTTGGTGTTCTCTTATTCTTCTATTTCCTTTTAAAACACTTCCCACCTTCATTTTTCTCCCTTGTAACTATTGCAACAATTTTATACATATCCACTAATCTTTTAAATCACATGCAGTCTTGCATTGTATTTGTATTATTTTAGACAAGTAAACAGTGCTGTACAATAGATCACATTTTGTACATTTTTTTTCCCTTCACTACTGTATTTTTAAGATTGATCCATGGTGCCATGTATATGTCTACCTTTTTATTTAGCCTTAATTGATGGCATAATTTACACTGTGTGTCTGTTGTGTATAAATTATCCTGCCCCAAAGATAAACATAGAGATGGTCTATGACTTAATCTTTTTCCAAACAATACTGTATTGAATATTCTTATACAGAAACCCATATGAGCCATTCTCAAGGCAATTAGCCATAGAAATCCCCACAGGAAATTTGACTAAATGTTGCTATAAAGGTATGTAGAATGACTGCAAGTGTCTGGACTTAAAGAAGCAAGGCTCAGGAATCCTGTGACTGCATACTCACTCTCATACTTGGCATTTTTTAGCTTGCTAATTTCTTCCAATCTGATGCATGCAAGGTGATATTTGTTTACTTTGTATTTTGCTTGTATTGAATCTGAAATCATATGCCTTCCATAAAGACATGGGTTTTTGACTATGTTTAATGATATATCTACTTTTGGCAAGGTATAGGCTCTCAGTAAATGTTTAATTGAATGTTTCATCATATACTGATGGTCTGTTTGCATATTTCCTACTACTACTTCTACTATTGAGAGGTATGGGCTTCCCTGGTGGCTCAGAGGTTAAAGCGTCTGCCTCCAGTGCGGGAGACCCGGGTTCGATCCCTGGGTTGGGAAGATCCCCTGGAGAAGGAAATGGCAATCCACTCCAGCATTCTTGCCTGGAGAATCCCATGGACGGAGAAGCCTAATAGGTTGCAGTCCACGGGGTCGCACACCTTACCTTACTTCTACTATTACTACTGCTACTGTTTTTATTACTATTTTGTCTATTGGGTTTACTGCATTATCTTTTTTATTTGTGTGAATTCTTAGCATAATATAGATATAAATAAGTTTTATTTAAACTCTTCTTCCAATCTGTCATCTTGTAGCTTTTCCCCACCTCCTTACCATAACAGAAGTCCCTAATTTTAGTATAAATAAATAAATAAAAGTCTTGCCATGTGGTCTGTTCTGTGATAATTATTATAAAAAGCTTTCTCCAATGTACAGATTATAAACATGTGCTTCTCATTTTCTTATATCAACTTTAGTACTTCTACATTTCACACTGTTTCATAATTTATCTGGAGCATACATGTATAGGTGATATTACAAAAAAAGCTGATTTTTTTAATCCCCTCTATATTTTGAAGCAAATGTCACATTATCTATTAATGTCAATACAATAGTGTCACTTTAAAGACCTGTATAGTTTCTTTCTGGTTTAGTCCTCTGTAGACCCACAGGCAACAAAATCTACAATAGTGTCCTTGGAGTTGGGCACAGTAATGACCTGTGCTCTTGTTAGATACTGCTCTGAGCAAACTTGACTCATCTCCAGTTACAAAGACAGTGCCTGAATTTTCCATTATAAATAGTATTTGTTGCAGGATTTTGGTTCAGTTCAGTTCAGTTGCTCAGTCAGGTCCTACTCTTTGCAACCTCATGAATTGCAGCATACCAGGCCTTGCTGTCCATCATCAACTCCCGGAGTTCACTCAGACTCATGTCCATCAAGTCAGTGATGCCATCCAGCCATCTCATCCTCTTGGGAAGGCAAAGAGACAGGCAGTCCCCACGAGCACTGCACTCTCTCCTTGCTCTATGTCATTCTCTCTGACTCTAAATGGTAAAAGGTGCCATTCCGTTATTCCAGAAGAGTCTATCTCAGCCCCCATGGGGAATGGAGGTCTTGTATTGAGAAAAGGGTGCTCTTTCTATGCAAATTAAGAAAATCTAGTAACTGAGTCTCAAAACCCCTGTACATCTTGACACTGTCCACTAACACTAGGGAAAACAAAGAATCCAAGTAGTACTTTCTGTTACATACAGTTCCTTGGAAATGTTCACTAAAGTTGGCCATAGTTTAATAGCTGCACTGAAATAAGAGAAATACCCCATTTATACTATTGGTCTTTGGCTAGCAATACTATTTGTAAATGTTCAATATAAGCAAATTAAAAATAATGCAATCCAAGAACAAGATAAAAATTGATCTTCAAATTGTTGCAAATATTATGAAATAGATTCAGTTCAGTTCAGTTCAGTCACTCAGTCATGTCCGACTCTGTCACCCCATGAATCGCAGCACGCCTGGCCTCCCTGTCCATCACCAACTCCAGGAGTTCACTCAAACTCACGTCCATCGAATCGGTAATACCATCCGGCCACCTCATCCTCTGTCATCCCCTTCTCCTCCTGCCCCCAATCCCTCCAGCATCAGAGTCTTTTCCAATGAGTCAACTCTTCGCATGAGGTGGCCAAAGTACTGGAGTTTCAGCTTTAGCATCATTCCTTCCAAAGAAATCCCAGGGCTGATCTCCTTTAGAATGGACTGGTTGGATCTCCTTGCAGTCCAAGGGACTCTCAAGAGTCTTCTCCAACACCACAGTTCAAAAGCATCAATTCTTCAGCGCTCAGCTTTCTTCACAGTCCAACTCTCACATCCATACATGACCACTGGAAAAACCATAGCCTTGACTAGACGGACCTTAGTTGGCAAAGTAATGTCTCTGGTTTTGAATATGCTATCTAGGTTGGTCATAACTTTTCTTCCAAGGAGTAAGCGTCTTTTAATTTCATGGCTGCAAAGTAGATTAGTAACTTCAAATTTACATTAAAACCATGAATTTGAGTGGTTAAGTGTAAAAGTATCCTTGGAAGTGTCCTTGGAAATTTGAAAGTACAACATTTAAGAATTACTTGAAAGTTAAGAGATTGCTGAATCTTAAACCTGATCTAGCAAAGTAGGGAATTACTGTGGTTGTCCAGATTGGCTACTAAATACTTTTGTTTGTTTTGTTTTTACTATGAAAGTGCATATAAGACGTGACTTTTCTAAATAATTTCTTTGATTTTGGCATTGTTTAACTCTACTTATTATATTGATGATTAAGATTGAATTTCTTTCAATTTTTCACCCTGGGTAGATGGTTAAAACTGTACCTTGTTATTTTTAGGTTATTCTTTATCAAATAAAAGTAAGTCATTTATCAAGAGTAAGCTGTTTTGTTAACAGTGTAAAAGAAAACTTGTTGATGGACAGGGAGGCCTGGTGTGCTGCGATTCATGGGGTCACAGAGTCGGACACGACTGAGCGACTGAACTGAACTGAATGGCATATATATGGTTGTTGAGCATCTTTAGTATGCTTATTTTATCTTTGGTAAGATACCTGTTCAGGACTCGGTTCTTCTTCAACATTATGTTGGTTGTTTCAAGTCTTTTGTTCTCCATAGAAACTTTGGAATCATTTCAATAATGTCTTCAAAATAATTTGCTGGAATTTTGATTTTAGGAATGTGTTGAATCTAAAATCAAATTGGGAAGAACTGACATCTTCACAACATTGTCCTCCTACCCATGTCCATTTATCTAATTCTTTAATTTTATTATTAGAGTTTCATAATTTTTTTTCTTATAGAGTTAATACAGAGTTGTTAAATTTGTACCTAAGTATTTCATGCTTTGGGTACTAATGTAAATGGTATTATGCTTTTATTTTCAAATTCCACTTGTTCATTGCTAGTATTATAGTTATGCAGCTGACTTTTGCACATTAACCTTATATCCCATAACCTTGACTTGTTCCTGATGTTAGAGAGAAAGCTTCAGGCTTCTCACCACTGAGCATGATGTTAGCTGTAGCCTTTTTGAAGGTATTCTTAATCAAGTTGAGAAAGTTCCTTTTCGTTCCTTGTCACTGAGAGTCTTTATCATGAATGGATGTTAAATTTTGTCAAATGTATTTCCAGTGTCTAATGATATGAACATGTGATTTTTCTTCTTAGCCTATTGATGTGATAAAGTACACTCATTGATTTCCAAATGTTAAAACGGCTTTGCTTACTTGAGATAAAAAGTGCTTGGCCATTGGTAGCTAACTCTTTTTATACATTGTCGGGTTCAATTTGCTAATAAAAACCAACAATCCTTCTAGATACTTCAGGAAAATGAGGTCACAAGGCAAACTGCTGCCTCCAAAACTGGAGAGAAAGGGAAAAATACAGATAATTACAACTTACCAAAGCAGAAACCGAGGCACAGAAGCCCTAGGGAAATGGTGTCAGAGAAGGACAACCTCAACTGTAACTGACAAATTGCTGGAGGCTCAGCATGGAAAAGTCTGAGAATTAAAAACTCCAGAGTGGCCCAATCATAGAAGGATGCCTATGTCCTCCTTCTGAGTTTTATATCCAGCAGCTCAACAGTGAATTCAGCTGGTTCCTACAGTGAACACTAAAGAAAAATCTTCTCGTGTCTCGTAAAGGGAAGAAGAAATGTAACCTTTTGAAATAATCCCGAACATCTGCTTTTCTTAATAAGATCTGCCTTAGGAGAGACTGTTTTATCAGAACCTTAACACACATACTTAATTTAGTCAAGTGAAATGTAATACTTGGAATTCACTGGAGAAAATGTGTTAAGTAGGCAATGATCACCTTAAGATCCAGAACCCTCTTCCTGATTTCTCTCTCCTCTATTCCTACTAAGAGTTGATCTGTTTTCTTTTCTATCTGTTACAGATTACTCGACAAAAATATTAAGTAAAGAGAGCATATCTCATCAAAATTAGATTAATTTTCCTAATATCAGCCAAACAAATATATCTCTAAATTGAACATTAGAAAAAAATTAGGGGTAAGATTAGGTCAAAGTGCCTTTACAGTCTCTAGAAATCATGTACATTACACACTCAGCCAGCATATTTATCTTGAAAAAAAAGGGAAAATAGACCCAAACAAACAAAAAATAGTCCTGATTTTTTTTTCTATATGGAATCAAATCAAGGAATCAAATCCTTGATTAGAGGCACAAACTACTTGGAAATGGATGCCAGAAGATAAGAAAATAAAAATACTCCTAATAATGGGCTCTAGGATTATGTACTTAAAACATTTATCTCTCACCAGCTTATCAGGCAACCAAAAAATTGAAAGCAATTTGCATTGGAAATAGAGAGACACTTTATGATGGTTATACTCTGCAGCATTCTGGAAAAGCCAATAAAAGCAATTATTGTGCAGTTGTGTTGCTCATTAGATGATCAGTGTAAACAAATAACACGGCTCAGAATCAATCACCTGTTTCTCCTAGAAGCAAAGGGAGCTTGGTACATGAAGAAGGAGGAAATATTCTGGACAGGATTGGCTCTTCTGGGTTAGCTTCTGAAAGCAGCTGTTATTTTACATGACATATATGTTTGTTCGAGAGGGTATCAAGATGCCCTCAGTGGCACACTGAAGGGCAGAATGAGGGAAAAAGAGAGGAGTGTTTCATTTGTAAATCCTTCATAACAGCCTCCAGAACATAGTAAGCACAGGCAGATATTGGTTATTACAGCTGAATAAAGATAGCAAAAAATAAAATAATTCCTATCCTTGGAGAACAGTAAAAAGAGGGACAAGAGACAGAGTCTTCCAGTCTAGATGCTTCTTATGGCCAAGTGTCCTTGTGCACGGGACTCAGGAATTATGTCATTCCCACTATCATGATGTGACCCCTTACACAAACACACAAATTAACAGAGCTCCTCCTTCCTAATATAATATCAAAGAATCCTTCAGGGAAAAACAAGGTGATTGTCTTCAACTTTATTTAACGCATTCTAACAATATTTCTCAACTGGCAGTTGTTTTGTCTCTCACCTACTGGTACCATTTAGTAATATCTGGAGATATTGGTTGTTACAACTGAGAAAGGTATTACTGGCATCTAGTAAGTAAAGACCGGGGATGCTGCTACATATCCTTGAATTCTCAATGAAACTGGAAAGAAAAAATATGTCATCCAATACACAGGACAGATTCCTTCTAACAGAAAATTATCTATTTCAAAATATTAATTGTGCCAAAGTTGAGGATTGATGCAATAAATAACAGTAGGTAAAATCAACTGTACATGAAAGATTGGTCCCTGTTGCTGTTTATTTGATTTCCTGACACTCTATAAGAATCTTAAGCTTTCCTTAATAGATATTAGAAAGAAATCTTAAATAACATGTTGTCTCTCAGGGACAGACCTAACATTAAAAGGAGTGCTTGTTCAGATTGCATCCCTCTTAGCTCCATAGAATAATGTTCCATTATTGTCATCAACATATATTTTACCAAAGCAAAATAAAGCCTTTCCTTTTTATCACATGGGTTAAGATACTGTGGCGTAGTTACAGCTCTCTTACCACTGAGATCTCTGCCCTGCTTCCCCAAGAACTGAATACTTTAATATTTCAAATCTCAGGGCACAGTGTTGCTGGAGAAAGTTGAAGAGATTCTTCATACATGCTTTCTTCTTCTCTACAACTAAGTAACTGATGTCTTTCACCAAGACAATTGGAATAAAAACTGAAGTAGCCCTTGGATCCTTTGATTCAGTCATTAATTATCTCAAGATACATATTGACCTCAATATTCAAAGGAAGGACTGATGCTGAAGCTGAAGCTCCAATACTTTGGCCAACTGATACTAAGGGCTGACTCACTGGAAAAGACTCTGGTGCTGGGAAAGACTGAAGGCAAAAGCAGAAGGGGGTGACAGAGGGTGGGATGGATGGATGGCATCAGAGACTTAATGGACATGAGTTTGAGCCAACTCCAGGAGATAGTGAAGGACAGAGGAGCCTGGCGTACTGCACCCCATGGGATCACAGAGTCAGACATGACTCAGCCACTGAACAACGACATATTGACCTACTACATACTAGGCATTTTGCCAGACACCAGAGCATTGATAAGAGGACAAATACCATCCTTTTCCTCACAAAACATAGACTTATATGGCCTGTGAGTTGCGAGGGCAAGGGGACAGAGGTGAGACAGCATTCACAGACAGGTAAACCCACAATTATTGTGACAGGAAAAATAATCTCCCTTCTACCAAGAGAAGTCTACTTCCAATCTGTGACTACATTATCTTACACAGCAATAGGGAATTTAGACGATGGATAGAATTGATAATCAGCGACAAGAGCCTCAAGGGAATACAACGTGAGACTTACGTGGGCATCTTGACCTCCAAAGCTGGAGGGTAATATATTTCTACTGTTTTAAGCCTATACATGTGTAGGGTTTTGTTACAGCTGTTGTTGTAGCTCTTGTTTAGTTGCTAAGCCATGTCCGACTCTTTTGCAGCCCCACGGACTGCAGTCTGCCGGGCTCCTCTGTCTATGGGATTTCCCAGGCAAGAATACTGGAGTGGGTTACCATTTCCTTCTCTAGGGGATCTTCCCAACCCAGTAATTAAACTCACATCTCCTGTATCAGCAGGCGGATTCTTTACCACTGAGCAGCAGGGCACTAACACAAATGCCTAGTGCTTTGAAGAGGAAAAATAAGATATGCCTGAGCAAGGCAGAGTTATAAGGTAAGGGTGTGTGTGTGTGTGCGCGTGTGTGCATATGTGTGCATCACAGGATCTGAGGCGTCAGGGAAGCAATCAAGAAAAGTTTTCCAGATTAAACTCTAAACTGGGTCCTGAAGAATACATATGTGTTAGTATGGCAACCCACTCCAGTGTTCTTGCCTGGAGAATCCCAGGGATGGCGGAGCCCAGTGGGCTGCCATCTGTGGGGTCGCACAGAGTCGGACACGACTGAAGCGACTTAGCAGCAGCAGCAGCAGTCTTTTGAATAATAGTATAATAGAGCTCCAGGCAGAAGGAATAGCGGCAAAGGTTTGGAAGTGAACAAGATTGTGCTTCTGGTGAATTGTGTTACATTACTCAGTTAGCAGAGTAAGAGGAAGGCAAATAATGAGAGAAAAAACAGGAGATATAAAGATCAGAAGGTTGAGTACTGCAGACCAAATTACTGAGTCTGGATTTGACTCTAAAAAATAGTCAATAACAACTTTTAAATAAAGAAATGACAGGGCCTAATTTTAGAGAAGAAAAGAGCTCTGGCTGCTGCATGAAGAATGGATTGGAGAGGGAAAAATTGGGAGCTGGGAGACCAATTTGAGAGAGTTGCCAGCAATTTCTGAGAAAATAGTCACCCACAAAAATCCATTGTATCGGAGATAGAAATAGATGGGTTAAGAAAAGTACGATCAAGAAGAAATGGTTAAACATGTAGACAAATGACTAGGTGTCTATGATGACGAAGAGGAGAAGCCAAGGATGAAACCCATGTGTCCAGCTTGGAAAATTCAATGGATGGGAGAGAGTCTTTCTGTGGAACAGAGAAACATGAGCAGTCAAGAATTTCATTCAGAAAAAAAAAAAAAAAAAGGTTTTAAATGTGTTCGTGTTGTAGGGTCTGAGAAATACAAGGGTGGACCAGAATGCCAGGAAAGTAGTTTGCGGGACTCCATGGCTGTGTGATGTCTTACAGCCACACATTCATGCAGGACCATTTGCTCGGGTCAGAATTTGAAAGTGCCTAGGAAGGGGGTTTTCCAGTGGTCATGTATGGATATGAGAGTTGGACTGTGAAGAAAGCTGAGCGCCGAAGAATTGATGCTTTTGAACTGTGGTGTTGGAGAAGACTCTTGAGAGTCCCTTGGACTGCAAGGAGATCCAACCAGTCCATTCTGAAGGAGATCAGCCCTGGGATTTCCTGGGTGACAGAGGGTGGGATGGATGGATGGCATCAGAGACTTAATGGACATGAGTTTGAGCCAACTCCAGGAGATAGTGAGGGACAGAGGAGCCTGGTGTGCTGCACTCCACGGGATCACAGAGTCAGACATGTCTCAGCCACTGAATAACGACATATTGACCTACTACATACTAGGCATTTTGCCAGACACCAGAGCATTGATGAGGACAAATACCATCCTTTTCCTCACAAAACATAGACTTATATGGCCTGTGAGTTGCGAGGGCAAGGGGACAGAGGTGAGACAGCATTCACAGACAGGTAAACCCACAATTATTGTGACAGGAAAAATAATCTCCCTTCTACCAAGAGAAGTCTACTTCCAATCTGTGAATACATTATCTTACACAGCAATAGGGAATTTAGACGATGGATAGAATTGATAATCAGCGACAAGAGTCTCAAGGGAATACAACGTGAGACTTACGTGGGTATCTTGACCTCCAAAGCTGGAGAGTAATATATTTCTATTGTTTTAAGCCTATACATGTGTAGGGTTTTGTTACAGCTGTTGTTGTAGCTCTTGTTTAGTTGCTAAGTCATGTCCGACTCTTTTGCAGCCCCATGGACTGCAGCCTACCGGGCTCCTCTGTCTATGGGATTTCCCAGGCAAGAATACTGGAATGGGTTACCATTTCCTTCTCTAGGGTATCTTCCTAACCCAGTAATTAAACTCACATCTCCTGTATCAGCAGGTGGATTCTTTACTATTGAGAAGCAGGGCACTAACACAAATGCCTAGTGCTTTGAAGAGGAAAATAAGATATGCCTGAGCAAGGCAGCGGAGAAGGCAATAGCAAGCCACTCCAGTACTCTTGCCTAGAAAATCCCATGGATGGAGGAGCCTGGTAGGCTGTAGTCCATGGGGTCGCTAGAAGTCGGATGCGACTGAGCGACTTCACTTACACTTTTCGCTTTCACACAATGGAGAAGGAAATGGCAACCCACTCCAGTGTTCTTGCCTGGAGAATCCCAGGGACGGGGGAGCCTGTTGGGCTCCTGTCTATGGGGTCGCACAGAGTCGGACACGACTGAAGCGACTTAGCAGCAGCAGCAGCAGAGCAAGGCAGAGCTATAAGGTAAGGGGGTGTGTGTGTGTGCGCATGTGCATGTGTGTGTATCACAGGATCTGAGGCGTCAGGGAATCAATCAAGAAAAGCTTTCCAGATTAAACTCTAAACTGGGTCCTGAAGAATACGTATGTGTTAGTCTTTTGAATAATAGTATAATAGAGCTCCAGTGGCAGAGCTATAAGGTAAGGGGGTGTGTGTGTGTGCGCATGTGCATGTGTGTGTATCACAGGATCTGAGGCGTCAGGGAATCAATCAAGAAAAGCTTTCCAGATTAAACTCTAAACTGGGTCCTGAAGAATACGTATGTGTTAGTCTTTTGAATAATAGTATAATAGAGCTCCAGGCAGAAGGAATAGCGGCAAAGGTTTGGAAGTGAACATGATTGTGCTTCTGGTGAATTGTGTTACATTGCTCAGTTAGCAGAGTAAGAGGAAGGCAAATAATGAGAGAAAAAACAGGAGATATAAAGATCAGAAGATTGAGTACTGCAGACCAAATTACTGAGTCTGGATTTGACTCTAAAAAATAGTCAATAACAACTTCTAAATAAAGAAATGACAGGGCCTAATTTTAGAGAAGAAAAGAGCTCTGGTTGCTGCATGAAGAATGGATTGGAGAGGGAAAAATTGGGAGCTGGGAGACCAATTTGAGAGAGTTGCCAACAATTTCTGAGAAAATAGTCACCCACAAAAATCCATTGTATTGGAGATAGAAATAGATGGGTTAAGAAAAGTACGATCAAGAAGAAATGGTTAAACATGCAGACAAATGACTAGGTGTCTATGATGACGAAGAGGAGAAGCCAAGGATGAAACCCATGTGTCCAGCTTGGAAAATTCAANGAGGAGCTTAGCTTGGTTCTATGTGGCTCTTATATTCATTGTGGGACCAGTAGGTTAGCATAAGCATGTTCTTCTCAGGGAGATGAAAGGGAAAGCAGAGCCCGATCATGTAAGAGCTTTCAAGCCTTTGGTCGCATCCTCCCAACTAACATCCAGGGGCCCAAAGCAAGCAGCACAGCAGAACGCAAAGTCAAGAGGGCTCTTTAGAGGGAAAATGGCAAAATCACTTGAGAGAAGGTTTGATTGGTGGCTCAGTGGTAAAGAATCCACCTGCCAATGCAAGAGACATGGGTTCGATCCCTTGGTTGGGAAGATCCCCTGGAGAAGGAAATGGCAACCCACTCCAATATTTTTGCCTGGAGAATTCCATGGACAGAGGAGCCTGGTGGGCTCCAGTCCATGGGGTTGCAAAAGAATTGGACAGGATTTGGCAACTAAACAACAAAGAATTAGAGCAACCAGTGGAAACTACTACCATCTTTTAAATGTTTTTTCTTATTTTTCCACATTTGCCAAATTGGTCCATATCTCAGAAGGTTTTGCTAATGCTGTTTTACACTATGTGTTGTGTAAACACATTTTTAATTTTCTAGAGCTCTTTATTTTTCTCTAATTCTTTTCAAGGTATCTAATTCCCATTTTATGAATGCAATGAATTTTCATCTCTATTAGAAATTTATTATAGTTTTTCTGTAAGATTTTTTTTTAATCCTTTACGTTATCTCTTTTCTCCCAGGGGGCTGTTCACCCATTTTTGTTGTGTTTGGTTTCTGCCATCCTGCTGGTACATTGCATAGCACGGATCTGGGGTACGGAGTTGGAGGCAGACTGCCTAGGGCCATGCCTCAATTCCACGGTTTACTAATCAGATAACGGCATTTGAACTTGACCTCTTTCTTCCTCAGAGTCATCATCAACAAAATGGAAACAGAGGTAGTAACCTATCATATAAACTTTTTGGGAGGATTAAAAGAAGTTATTACAGGCCAATCACCTTGCACATCCCTAGCACACAGTCCAAGGCCTCGTTATAAGTTCCTCAGGTTGACACCTCTTCTCAACAAAGTGTGTAGTTAGTGATGAAGCTTGAAAAAATGTGGGTTTCATCACAGAGTGAAGGGGTGGGGAGATTGCACTTACAATTGGAGATCATACTGGCATTGTAGGCTTTTTCTTTTTTTTTTTACTCCATGCATTCTTCCAGTAAAGATGGCAGGGAGGAGTCTTATGAGTTTGTGGGGTGAGCAGCCTGGGGCTCGCAGTGATTTCTGTTTAGATTTCCACTTCTTCCCTGAGTTTCCAGCCCAGGCTTCACTCATCACTCATCCTTGTGAGGCTGGTGCCTGAGCTCAGGGTTTGCTATCAAAAGGGTTTCTAGGAGAGAAAAGGTGACAATACCATCTTTATCTAGAAGTCAGAGCTGCACCTGCAAGCTGCTTGAGCTGCAAGAAGTCTTGTTCAAACTTTCCATGGAAGCCAATGTGTACAGCCAGGGAAGCTGAACTGCTCTGGTTGGGGTGGGGTGAGGCTCCCCACTTACTGCCCCCACCAGCCTCCCTCTGAGCTGTCTCTTATACACATCTAGATGTGTATAAGAGACAGATTTTAGATTTAGAGGAATAGAGGCATCAATGGAGATGAAATTCACACCACCTGCATCTTCAAAGACAATAACAACAACAACACTCTAAAGATCCCAGAGTTAAAGTATTGATAGTGAAAGTGAGCTCGCTCAGTCGTGTCCAACTCTTTGCGACCCGTGGACTGTAGCCCACCAGCTCCTCCATTTCTCCAGGCAAGAATATTGGAGTGGGTTGCCTTTTTCTTCTCCAAAAGTATTAGCAACCTCCACCAATTTTCCCCAAACGCCAAACAAACAAAAAACTACATTTCAGGACAAAGGTAGCAGAGAGAGAAGGTATGGGACCATGAAGTCTGATTTTCTCTTTGAACCAACCAATGAAATAAATAGCTTCAACATTTAACTGATGCTCCTTAAGGAGTCAAAATTCTCACCTGGACAGAGGCCCAATTCTAAACTCATTCACAGATTAAAGGAATCAATGGTTCCTCCTTCATCTTTTAGTTCAGTTCAGTTCAGTTGCTCAGTTGCGTCCAACTCTTTGCGACCCCATGAATCCCAGCACGCCAGGCCTCCTTATCCATCACCATCTCCTGGAGTTGACTCAAACTCATGTCCATCAAGTTGGTGATGCCATCCAGCCATCTCATCCTCTGTCGTCCCCTTCTCCTCCTGCCCCCAGTCGCTCCCAGCATCAGAGTCTTTTCCAATGAGTCAACTCTTCGCATGAGGTGGCCAAAGTCCTGGAGTTTCAGCTTTAGCATCATTCCTTCCAAAGAAATCACAGGGCTGATCTCCTTCAGAATGAACTGGTTGGATCTCCTTGCATACCAAGGGACTCTCAAGAGTCTTCTCCAACACCACAGTCCAAAAGTATCAGTTCTTCAGTGCTCAGCTTTCTTCACAGTCCAAATCTCACATCCATACATGATCACTGGAAAAACCATAGCCTTGACTAGATGGACCTTTGTTGGCAAAGTAATGTCTCTGCTTTTGAATATGCTATCTAGGTTGGTCATAACTTTTCTTCCAAGGAGTAAGTGTCTTTTAATTTCATGGCTGCAATCACCATCTGCAGTGATTTTGGAGC